>VDFB02000015.1:192376110-192546094 GCA_007258455.2 Sequoia sempervirens | reverse complement strand
CCCTCTTAGGTATCTCTCTCTCTCTCTCACTCCCTCTATCTCTCTCCCCTCTACCCTATAAATCTTTAAAAAGACCAACTTTATTACAACACGAGTGCATTATGAATAAGTAGAGACATGGCCATTTTAGCAATAAAAAACACAAGATTGTCTTTTATTGCACTAAAAATGGTAAAAAATTACAATATACCCGTGATGTCGGCCCACATTCTGCATATTCTCCTGGTTTTGCACGTGCTCTGACAAAAAGTAGCTTTTTGTTGATTGAGTGAAGTGTGCATGCATGATTTTTAGATTCCACCACCTTTTTCATGATATTTCCATCACCTTTGCATGAAATAGCATAGTTTTCATGTTGAAAGGCATATAATATCAATTCAAGTTTGAATTACAGTGATAACTGTTATACAATTGAAGTTTGGAGGGGAACAAGCTTTTGAAAAAGTCAAATTTTTGAGGACTTTGAGGAAAGAAGAAGCAAAGGCTACATAATTGGGTAGAACTCCTCCATTTGAAACTTTGGTTTTTTAGGTATGTGAAGTCTTTGTACATTTTCTTTCATTCTATTATGGCTTGCTTTCATTTTTGTTGTTTTTCTTATTCCATGTTGATCAATTTTTTTGTTTGTCATGTTACAACCTTAGGTTGTCAGTGGACATTTTAAATTACACAATTCTATACACTTTCCTATTACATTTTTAAACCACATCTCTTTGAGGCATTTTGTTAAATTTAACAATTGACTTTCTTTGTGTATGCTTCCAAAGCTTTAATTGAGGTATTTTTTCAAACAATTATACAAACTAGTTGATTGCCTTGTCTATGCTACAAAATTTTCCATACATGTTTCTAAAAAAATGGAATATACTCCTAATGCAGTAGGGGGAGGCCTACAACACACAAACACACAACTCCAATCTACAAATAAATTTTCAATTTAGAATTTCATTAGGACCTCTTCTTTCAAAAAATTCACTTTGTTAAGGTTGTAGCATATCAAATTCACTCAATCGAGTATAATTCCCCACACAACCCTCTCACTTCTCAGTAGACACCCAAATCCAAAAACAATCTTTACTTAGGTCTCAAAACAAAAGATTTTCCAGGTTTTAGGACCTTGCATGCTCAAATAGGTTTCCAATACAAAAACCCTCAATTTGCTCATAAATATCTAGGTTTTTCTATATTTCACAACTCCAAGGCCTTCCAAGCCTCACCAAAGCATCAAACAAGTTTGTTAGGGTCTGCAAAAACAAAATAAACCTTCACTAGGCCTTTAGCCTCATTAGATCTCAAAAACACCACTTTGGTTCCTCCTTTTCATGCCAAAAACTCACATTCTCAGCCTAAGATAACATCACCAGCCCTATAGACACCTTACCACTATTAAAAGAAACATGAAACTTGAAAACAACATATTACAGGCCTTTCCTCTGAATCATAGGTCACCACAATAAGAGGAAAGGCTCCATCTTTAAATTAAAGTAAAAATCATACTGTGCCGGTCTGTACAGGTTGATCATGAAGAATGGAGTTTTTCTTTCACTGAAAGAACCAAACAAGTCTCAAAATAGATTGAATTCCAATTTAAGACCTTCCACCATAGTGATTTATGAATTTCTAATCATGGGAGGCCTGTACTGGGCCATACATAGGAAAAATAAATTGAAAACATAGAAAAAATACTTGAAACTCCACAGTTTAGGCGTTGAGTAGAGCACCAAATCCTCAAAAGAAATTCATTGAACCCTTTATTTTGGCTTGTATGATGTTTTTATACATTTTTAAATCATGAGTCCCAACTTCCTTCAACGCCCATAACCACCCTTGAATCACCAAACCTTCATTAAGCCTAAAAGTACTAGTATTAGCAATGGTTTGGTTAATAAGTTTCATTATGAAAATTTGTTGTTCTACAGACCTAGGACCATTTAGAAAACTTTATTTTACCCATTACAAAGCCTTTCAACATATCCAATAATCACCAATGCTTGTTTTGTACCAAACTGCACAAATTATCAAGTTTTCTATGCTTTTAAGGGCCAAAATTAGCCCACTTTTACAAAGGGACCACCTTCAAAACTTGTCCAAATCTCTTGAAACCTTGGGGAAGCACTTTATATCTATCAAAACTTCAAATTATAGCATTATATTTTAGAGATTCAATCATTTACCACCCAAACCATAAAACCCTCTCCCTAGGCTTAGAAACCCTATGTTTTATTGAAAGTAGCACTTTCCAAACACTCCAAAACTTGACAACTATTGAAACAAGCCTAATATACCCTGCTCATGCTCAATCTAACATAAAATAATTCTACCCAACTTAGAAACTCAATTTCAGTCACCAAAAGCTCATTTTTGTTAAGGAAAACTCAACATTTCCTCATTTGGTTTGACGCCCAATCCAAGGATCATCCTCCATTCAAGCTTATCATGGCCTTTTATAACATTTCCCTCTTAAAAAAAACCACTTCAACTTCAAAAACTAACATTTGAAAGAGGTGACCGTTGGTCTCCCTCTTTAATAGACTTTTACAACCCTTCACTATTAGTTAATTTGACTTGACTTAGCACTTTTTGCACAGGTAAAATTATTTGTCATGCCAAAGAAATGAACTGGAAAAGAATCAGCTCCAAGCCTTCAGAGATAAAGAGAAAAAATGGATGAGGGAATAACCATTGACAACCAATTGAATCAACCGTCAAAAAGAGAAAAGAAATTGGTAGCACAAAGGGCACAAATGCGAAAGATTCATGCTAGGGGAGATGCATATACCATAGTTGGAGACACACCCTCTACCACAAGTGAATATGAAGGGACACCATTAAGCACAAGCGAATATGGAGGGACACCATCTACCACAAGTGAGTATGGTTGGACACCATCCACCACATCTGAAGTTGAGAGTACATCATCACTTGGATTTGACAAACAAGCTATGCCATCATCCCCACATGAACCTCAAGGTATGTATTATATTCCACCCTCAGTCGAAGGTATGCAATCTAGCCCATCTTAATTAAATATTGATGAAATTGCTAATGTTGAGATGTATGTACCTAAGAGAACACCACCTAGAATTTTGCGTAGAAACCAAAGTTTTTGATTAATATTGATGAGGATATTTTTCAGCACATGGAAGGTAAGATTCCATAACACAGTTGTAGAAGATATGTTGATAATATTTGGAAAAAGTTCTTTGAAAGGCTAAATGAGACCGCGAGAAGTAAACTATTTGTTCAAATGATGTGGGGTTTAAAGTATAGAAACATCATGAAGACTCTTGGGTTGAGAACATCGAATGCATCAATTGAAAACACTATTGTAAAGAATCTAATGGATGCTTATGAGAGTGTGGGTAAGACCTCATGCTCAAAGGATAGTAATGTCACCCGACGTGTCATTACATCGACTTTGGTAAGCTATCAAACAAAGAGATCTCATCTCATTAAAAAGACAAGTGAACAAGTGGGAATTAGTAGAAAAACTTTATCAAAAGCCATTCAAAGGTGGCAAAGAATTGAGGGCACCGATTCAAATGAATTATGGGAATTCTCGGGAAGACTGCCACATAAAGATAAAAAAGTTGTTGAAGCATTGAGAACACTAATTGAAGATTATTGGAAGAATAATGCAAGGCCATATCCGAATCAAAGGGATGTCGTAAGAAGGAGAATCGATAGTCAGAACCATGAGCCACATCCAAAGCATTTTTTGGATACGACTCAAATCCAATTTTTTCATAAATTTCAAAATGCTTATCCTCAAATTAGTATTTTTCAAAGATTTTTTGAAATGCTTAAAGCTCTTTATGTCAAGATAAATCACCTAGACACTACTTATTGTTGTATACTACATATTGAATTCGCTAACCATTATGATGTTTATAATTCTATATGTTTAGATTTGTATACTAACGATGTTTTGCAGGATTGTGGCATAGAAGCCCCACCAAAATCTTCAAGAGAGTTCTTATCAAAACTTTTATGTCAAATAGAGGATGGCCAAATATTCTACAAGACAACATGCTTGGATGGTTCATGCGAGCGTTGTGGTGGCTTGCAACGAATGCCAGTATGTCAACATATGGATAGCACAGATGAGGTGGGACATAAACTAGTAGATTTCAGGTAGTATAAAATAGTGGCATACGCTACAAAAGATGGGTCTCAAGCAAAAAGGTGTGATTTGGTTATTGAGAAGATTTCAGTGTATCAGTTTAAGTCCATGTTTCATGAGAATCTAGTGTATGAGTATGCAAGGCATACCCATAGAGCCCAATGGTTGGACACACAATTCAAGCTATGCAAGGACACCTTTCCAGTTGGCAGCATAGTATCAGTGATTGAATTTGCAGAGAACTACACTCTACAACCACAATGTGAGGTGTAGTCATAGTATTAAAACTCCACACAGGTTTTGATATGTGTGCACATAGCATTCATTGATGTAGCTGATAGTATAGAGGACCAAAGGAAGGTATTGAGGGAGTATCAATTTTATATTAGTGATGATCGCACACATTCTCCAGAGTTCATGCAAGGTTGCTTCCAAATGTTCTATAGTGATTTGGCTCAGAGAGGCATAGCATACAGTCGACATATAATATGGTTGGATAATTGTGCAACACAGTTCAAGAACACGAGCATGTTCTACTGGTTGTGCAGGATGCATCTCACTATAGGTGTTCAACATATGTGGAATTTTTGTGAGGTCGGGCATGGAAAGGGGGAGCATGCATGAAAAGAGCATTAGCACGGGAAGAGTTAAATTATAAAGACAGTGAAAAGTTGATAGATACAAGTTCAATCATCGAGTGGTGTAATGCTACGATGGGTCCAGGTAATGAAGGTACGTCTTCAGTTTGTAAATTTTTTTGGTTGATGGATGATACTAACATTGCACCATATGAGGATTGTTGTACAATAACAGGATTGAGTGAGCTGCACTCTTTCCTTAGCTCAAATGCAGGTTCATGGAGTATCGATACATGTAAGATGGCATGCTTTTTTTCTTCATGTGCAATGCAAGCTTGGAATGATTGTGAGTTAGGGGAGTGGGTTGAAAAATGGTTGACAAGTTATCTTAGCCCACTTCACACATATCGCACTCCGATGACATTGGAACTAACACAAATGGAATCATCATTTGACTTTGACCACGTATCAGATCTAGTTCAACTAGGTAATATATCTACTTGCTTAGTTTTTGAAATTCCATATTGTTATCTTACTTTATACTGTATTTGTAATTTTGACTAATTTCAAGTGATTTTCTGCACATATCAATGCAGGGCATGTTTATGCAATTATTGCAGATGAAGAAAATGAAGAGGGAACAGACTATTACTTGTGTCATTGTGTTGAGGCCAAAAATAAATTGGAAGCCTCAGTTATAGATGGAGAAAACATCGAATAACATATAGGCTCAGTTGTTGTGACTAGAACGTGGCTTAGAAGGTACCCACATAAGAGTGTTAAACATTGGCTATTTGAAGACTTTGACACGCATCATAAGATTCTTCATTACTCGAACCTTGTTGTGGCATCCAATGTTAGTTTGAGGAAATGTGGGGGAAAACCTTTGAACAAGACCTTGTGAAAGGTCCGTGAATTTGACCATGAGGCAATACTTGACACAATAAAGAGTAGAGCAAATCTAGATGGTTCATTAGGTTAATTTATAAGTATATGCACAATGGTTCTTATTAATTGATACTTGTATCCATGTTAATTTGTTTGATGCCAATGCTATCATCTTATTTTACTTTGTGTATCATTAAGTAACCTGGTAAACATTAATTGGTGTCCCCTTGTAGAAAATGCAGATTTATGAGACATCCAAGAGAATCTCAGGCATAAAAGCAATGCAACATCCCTATTTTGATGATCTTGACAAATCTCAATTATGATTTTCAGCCATTACAAAAGTGCATGCAAAGCTTGGTGAGGGAGTTTCAAGTTATTCATTTGAAATTAACCTTATCATGAGCACTTATGATGTAGACATTATAGGAGCATCTCAAATTTCAAGATATTCTAGATTCATGAGAGGTGTTGTGTGCAATAGGTATCTTGGAACTTGCAGTGAAGATGTATGACCAGGAGTGACTAAGTTGACAGACTGCCATGCCTATCTGTAAGTTCCTTCCATCTATTTTCATTTCATTTCCATTTTGGATGAGCTATTTCTTTTTATTCTTTTACTTTGCATACATCTGTAACTAAACTAGTAAAAATTGATTGGTCTCTCCTTGCAAAAAATGTTGATTTTTGAGCCATCAAAGAGAATCTCAGCCAAAAAAGAAGGCAACATCCTTATTTTGATGATCTTGAAAAATCTCAATTCTCATTTGAAGAGATTATAAAAGAGCATGTGAAGCTTTGTGAGGTAATCTCAAGTTACTCATTTCAAGTTAACCTCTAAATGAGAACCTATGATGTAGACATTATAAGAAAATCTCAAATGCATGAGTGACATTGTAAAATATTTGTGAGAATAGAGTACCTAAGGCATTGTAATGAGATTTGTACTTGTAATGACATTTATTGAAATGTTGAAATTTGGTGCAGGGGCACCAAGGTTATTGAACAAATTTGGTTCATGGAATTATTTTAAGTTAGTAAATTGTGTTTTGAGTAAATTGTCAATTGAATAAGGTCATATTACATGGTCAATTGATTTATAATGTAATAAGTCATGTTATTTACAATCTCAATAGTTAGGAATGATTGGAAAGATGTAGAATCATTTGTAAAGGCTAGATTTAAAGCCTCTTCAAGGCTCAGACACAATGTAATTTTTCGTGGAAGAGCACCTAGTCTCCTAGTTGCAAAATTTCACTTTTTGAAGGTTGATAGGTGGTCAATAGATTAGATTAAGGTATTTTGTGATTATTTATGCTAAATAAGATTAATCAAGACCATTTAAGGTGTATTAGGGTGACTTTTTGAGTCTTCGTGGTCAAATGTGCAAAAAAATGCATTCTTGCTACAAAATTGTCAATATTTGAATTTGTAGCCTTTTGAAGGAAAATCTTTGAATTTGGTTGTAAATGTGCAAGAATGAGTATAAGAGTTTTCTATACCATTTAGAGAGCTTGGTTTTCATGGAGTTACTTTCAAAACCTCTACTTTTTTTGTTCCTACGGTAAACTGTTTGATAGAGTTGGTGGAATTACCTTTCTTAGTAATCACTATTAGTTCAAGATTCAAATTGTTAACCTTAAGAGAGTATGACTTGGGAAAAAGGAATTTTATATGGCTATTATTTTGAAATAATTCAAGAGGGATGTACTCCACATTGATGCCATTCCTCAATATTCACTTGATGGCATGAAGGAATGGCTGAACTCCATGGATATAAAGTATTATGAAAGCAGAATGAACTTGAACTAGTGGCCAATTTATTGAAGATGGTGGTTGGGAATTTTTGAATATGGAAGCTAGTGATTATGATTCTGATAATTTAGAAGAGTCAGAACAAGGATATATGAGTTCCCTCTAATGTAGAAGAGGAATCAGAATCAGATTTCCTGTAGCCACCATCAAGAGTGTTACAAGCCAACAAGATGGAGGGAATTCTTATATAAGGATAATTTTCAATGTTGCAGGTACTAGATTTAATACCAACTACAATGGAAACACTGAAAATCCCTAGCAGTATTTATGTTGAGTAAATTTAATTTAGATGCAAGGATTCAAAGCACATCAACCATGTGGTACAAATGATTAAATCCCAGAGATGATCTGTAGCAATGAAAGAGTCTGAAAAGGTAGAGAGAGAAACATTGGTGACTCAAGAGAAACTTTAGCTTTCAAAAACAAAGTCAATTAGGCTGGTAGACATGTGGATCAGGACAACATTTGGTGGAAGAGGAAGAAATATGACTAGAACTTTGGAGGCCCACCATACTAGATTTCGGCATTCAACCATGAGAGTAGATGAGAGAGCTGATATCATGTATTAAAACATTAAGCATGCATTCTTCTAGCCAGTGGAGAAGGAGATGATTACTTTGCTTCATTTTCATTTGCATAACCATATCAAGGCATGGGAACCAAGAAGACCAAGGATTTTGAGTTTTATGTGGAGGTAATGGATGTGGTCCAAACTTTAGGAGGGGCAAGAAGGTCAATGTATGATTGGTGCAGGAGCACCATTTAGTAGGTTTTGTTCATCAAGGAAAATAAGGAGTAGAATATAGGATTTTTAATTTTGTATTAAAATAAGGTCTATGAGACCATTCTATTATGTATTTATTCATAATTGAGCTGTATTAGGTGTTTAGGAGGTTTGGTTTTTCAAAAAGTACAAAATGTTTAAAAATTGCAAAAATGTGCAAAATTTGCAAACTCAAACGTTGTAAAATTGAAAAAATTGCATTATGGAGAGAATGGGAAGAGTCAAACCAGTTAAAAGGTCAATTAGGAAGGTGAATCAATTTTTAATTAGTGGGAAATAGTTTTAAAACATGGATAACTCGAATTGAAGGTTGGGTTTTGTGATTTGAAGAAGCAAAAACAATAAAAACTCAAAATTTTCCATATTTTTTTGTATTTTCAGCTGTAGCAGCAGATTGTACTACTTGTATTTCAATTAGTTGATCCATATTTTTTGATATTTTCATATTATATGGAGTTACCTTTCTTTTGAATCCATTTATAAGGTTTTCTATAACGTTTTGTGCATTTTATCATCAATTTACTAAAACTGGTCTGAACTTGTACATTTGAAGGTTTTGAGTCAATAAAAATGGTTTTTTGACCCATTCGTCTTTCTGTAGCCTCTATAACTTGAAGAATGGATCTGCAATAACATTATTAAGGTGTGGGAATGATGTGTTAGTGTTGGGGAGGTCTGAAAGTGATATGGGTGTGAAACCCATGTGTAAAAGTGAGTTTTCTTTAAGAAAAATGGTGGTTTTGAAGAGTCAAATTGTGTTTTTGTGTAGGGAAGCGTTATTTATGATTGTTTGAGCTTGTGCATGGTATCACAAACTTTTTTGAGTAATTGTTAGGTTGTGGTTAGCTTCGGAAGTATCATTTTCAATAAACCCCTAAGGTTTAGGCTACAATAGAGGGTTTTGTGTTTTACACATTGTACGGTGGTATAACTAAGATATTATTATGGATTTTGAAGTTTTGACACCTTATAATTTTTCCCCAAGAGTTGGTAAGGTTTGGATAAGTTTAGAGTATAGACCCTTTGTAAAAGTGGCCTAATTGAGGCCTAAAAAGAGTGAAATTTCAAGTTTTGAAGGAGTTGTTACAAAGAAACTTATGGAGCTATGTTGATATGTTAAAAATCTCAATAATGGGTCCCTAAATTGAGTTAGGTTGTGAATTGGAAGTGTGTGGTTGAGAATTTGTACCCGATTTAGTGGGTTTCCTATGTTATAAGGGAATAGTGTGATTTGGTTGAGAAAGAGTGAAATGGAGAACTTGATGATATAATACCTGGTTGGTTGTTGATTTTTTGATTAGTTGTGTTGTAGGACCTCCCCCAATTGAATCAATGATCTTGATGAAATTGAGGAAGAACAACAAGAGAGGGACAAGAAAAATAAAATCAATACAGAGTTTCAAGGATTTGTTAAGTGAGTAAGAGAGCTATGGGAGTAGCCTCATCTAAAAGATTTTGAACTAGAGTTTGATATACCATTTAGAGAGCCTAGTTTTCATGGAGTTCCTTTCAAAGCCTCTGCTAGTGATTTTGATTATGATAATTCAGAAGAGTCAAATCAAGGATATGAACCCTCTAATGTAGAAGAGGAATGAGAATCACTCTTCATGTTGCAGGTACCGGCTTCAATACCATCTATAGTGGCAACATTGAAATTCCTTAGCAGTATTTATGTAAAGGAAATTTCCTTTAGATGCAAGGATTCAAAGCACATCAACCATGTGGTACGAATGATTAAATCCAAGAGACAATCTGTAACAATGAAAGAGTTTGAAAAGGAAAAGAGAGCTACAATGGTGACTCAAGAGAAACTTCAGCTTTCAAAAACAAAGCCATTTGGGCTGGAAGATGTGTGGATCAGGCCAACATTTGGTGGAAGAGGAATAAAGATGACTAGAACTCTAGAGGTCCACCATACTAGATTTCGATATTCAACCATGAGAGAAAAAGAGGGAGTTGATATCATGTATCAAAACATTAAGCATGAATTCTTCTAGCCAGCAGAGAAGGAGATGATTACTTTGCTTCATTTTCATTTGCATAACCATATCAAGGCATGGGAACCAAGAAGACCAAGGATGTCAAGTTTTATGTGGAGGTAATGGATGTGGTCCAAAATTTAGGAGGGGCAAGAAGGTTATCTTGTTTTTACTGCTGCTACCTACTTTCACAGTGTTCTTGGATTGAAGGGTTTCGTGATGTAATTCAACCCATTCCACTTTTTCTGCCTACTATAACTTGTGGAATGGGTCCTCTAACTTGTAAAATACATGCCTAACCTAATTATAATGTTGTGGAGTTAAGGTTGGGTGTTTGGGATGATGTTCTAGGGCTGTAACAAGGTATTTTCATGATGAAAATGAGGGTTTCAAGTGCTGTTTTGACAAAATGTGGGAAGGACTGTCCATGTAATGTATTATTCACCACATGTGCAGGGTCTGGTAAGTGTGTTTGGTGCTTTTTTTGGGTATGGAAGGTGCAGGAGATAGGAGTTTCATTAAAACCCCAAGTATTTTTCTTGAAATAGAGGGTTTGGTATATTAGGGGTGTAGAGGTCTTGGACCTAGAAACAAATCATGGAATTAGAGGTTTTGAAACATAACATATTGTTGTTTCAGGAGTTTGAGTGAAGATCTACTATTCAAAAGGCCGTCTCTTTGTAAATAGGGCTAATTTAGTAGCGTTTACACAAGGTGGTCTATTGGATCTTAATGATGGTACATAGAAACATGGTATGATCTCTTCAAAATTTGTCTTAGTGTCTATATTAAAGCTTGATTGATGTTTGGTTGGCCATTGGATGACCTCTAAAAGATAAGACTATTTGATGAGATTTGGAGACTATAAGTTAGGCAAGGGTTTGTTGAAAACCCATACTCGAAACATCCCACAGCCAACCAAAGCCTAAAGAACGTTCAAAAAGGTTTGCACAAGCTTAAAAGTTCAAGAGATATCGCTACCCCCAAATATTTCTTCAAACCCTAGAAATAGGGTATACAAACCAACCCTTAGTAATTGGCTTCTAAAATGCACAAAATCACTTGAAATCCAACCAAACCAAAACAAAAATGGAGTTAAATCTACTACCCAAAAAATTCCATCGAAAACAAAGCACAATCACCTTGTACAGAACCGTACGGTTCAATGAAACATCAAATCCCAAAGTACAAAAGGGTAGCAATCTTTGATGAGGTATTACTTGGATACCATGGAGCTTACAAAATCTTTATCTGAACCTTTGTATCATGTTGGGGCCATCTACAATAACCTCTATCAGTTTTTGTTATCTCAAAGTTGTTTTCTCGTGGTTTCTAGTGTTCAATTGATGGAAAAAGTGTCAAATGCAAGCAGTGAAAAGTTGCCAAGTGGTGCAACTTTCATTCTGCAACTTGTGTGACCAAACAGACTGTTCCAACACATTTGAATAGGTATTTTTATGCTAGGAATGGTCCTCTTACACATGCAAACACGTGGAATCGCTTCAAGCTACATTCAACCGGATCGATCCCTTAAGGGTCCAAAGGGAAAAAGTACTGCAAAATTCAACTTAAGGTTACTCAAACACCATAATGCTTAGAAAATTATCATTTGATCCTATGGGATCACATTGGGCCCTTCTAAAATAACCTCTCTCAGTTTTCATTATCTCGGAGTGGTTTTCCCGTGGTGTCCAATTTTTAGTTGTTGGAAAAAGTGTCAAATGTAAGCAGTGGAAAGTTGCAAGGTGATGCAACTTTCATTCTTCAACTCGTGTGACCAAACAGACTGTTCCAACACATCCAAATAGACATGTTTACGCTAGGCATGGTCCTCTTTCACACCCAAACACACGGAATCGCTCCGAGCTACATTCAACCGGATTGATCCCTTAAGGGTCCAAAGGGAAAAATGGATGCAAACTTCAGCATGAGGTTACTCGAACACCATGATGCTTAGAAAATTTTTGTCTAATCCTTTTGGATCACATTAGGCCCCTCTACAATAATCTCTCTCGGCTTTCGTTATCTCAGAGTGGTTTTCCCATGGTGTCTAGTTTTTAGTTGATGTAAAAAGTGTCAAATGCAAGTAGTGGAAAGTTGCAAGGTGGTGCAACTTTCGTTCTACAACTCGTGTGACCAAACAGACTGTTCCAATACATCTAAATAGGCATTTTTACACTAGGCATGGTCTTCTTTTTCACCCAAGCATGCAGAATCGCTTCGAGCTATGTTCAACCAAATCGATCCCTTAAGGGTCCAAAGGGAAAAATGGATGCAAACTTCAGCATGAGGTTACTCAAACACCGTGATGCTTAGAAACTTCTCATCTAATCCTATGGGATTGCGTTGGGCCCCTCTACAATAAACTCTCTCAGTTTTTGTTATCTCAGAGTAGTTTTCCCGTGGTGTCCAATTTTCAGTTGACAAAAAAAGTGTCAAATACAAGCAGTGGAAAGTTGCAAAGTGGTGCAACTTTCATTTTGCAACTCGTGTGACCAAACAGACTATTCCAACACATCCGAATAGGCATTTTTATGCTAGGAATGGTTCTCTTTCACACCCAAACACGTGGAGTCGCTTCGAGCTACGTTCAACCGAATCGATCCCTTAAGGGTCCAAAGGGAAAAATGGCTACAAAATTCAACATGAGGTTACTCAGACACTGTGATGCTTAGAAACTTCTCGTCTGATCCCATGGGATTGTGTTGTGCCCCTCTACAATAAACTCTCTCAGTTTTCATTATATTGTATTGGTTTTCCTGTGGTGTCTAGTTTTTAGTTGATGGAAAAACTATCAAATGGAAGCAGTGGAAAGTTGCAAAGTGGTGCAACTTTCATTTTGCAACTCATGTGACCAAATGTACTGTTCCAACGCATTCAAATAGGCATTTTTATGCTAGGCATAGTCCTCTTTCTCACCCAAACACGCGGAATGGCTCTAAGCTACATTCAACCAGATCGATCCTTTAAGGGTTTGAGTGTAGTATGTTGAAATAGGCCATTCCACCTATTGTTCAGGTCGTTTCTCAATGATATGGCACTGATGTAAGTAGGATAGGGAGTAGGAATAAGAAAATAGCATTAGTAAGGGCATTGGAAGAGATTACTAACACTACCCCTGTTGAAAATTCAAAATTGAGGCCCCTTAAAAGTAAGGCTAGAAGAGGTGAAAAGAAGAAATTGCTTGAAAATAAGTTAGAATAGGTTGGAAATAGGGTGAGATTGTGGAGTTTGATGTGTTCAAAAGGTCTGCAAGGATAGGGGAGGTCAAAAGTATGTTATGGCATGACATGCCCTAGTTGGGAAAATAGGGGTTTTGAATCACTACTGAATTTTACTCCATTTTCTGACAAACGTTCGTCGTTCGTTCGACAAACATTTTTCAGACAATCGACGAATTGATGAAATAATTTTTGTTGCCATTTTTTCATCAAAATTCTGATGATGAATTAAACATCAAAATAATGGTGCAGATTCATCAGTTGTCAACATCATAAAATGACTCAGATGTTCGTCAGAATATCAACAACTTCGTGTATCCACCGATGAATTATAACCAAAATGCAATTGCAATGGCTCTTCCAAAATGTCAAAACAACACCAGAAGTTCTTCGCCATTTCAAAAAAATAGGAAAGGAGTTACGACGAAGCATTCATTGCAACTATAACAACTTCGTCGGACCTTTTATGTGATTTGTCGGTGGCCTTCGTCGAAATTGTGACGAAACAATGCAATTTTTTTTTTTTAAATATTCATTGAAATGTACCATCACGGAGACTCTTGGCGATGACCACCGAAGCCAACCCATCAGTGAGAGATCAATCATCGACATAGGATTGAAAATTCACTTCGATAGTCCATGTCTTGCTGATGATTTTCATTGGCAAGACAGATCCAATGTCACACCAATCTGATCTGTTTAGGATTTTTAAATAGACCTACACCATGTCATCGTGGAGACTCTTGGCAATGGCCACCGAAGCCAACCCATCAGTGAGAGATCAATCATTGGCATATGATAGAAAACTCACTCTGATAGTCCATGTCTTGTCGATGACTTCCGTCGGCAAGACAGATCCAATGTCACACCAATCTGACCTGTTTAGGAGTTTTAAACACTGTTGGTTATCAACAAGACATTTTGAGGGTCTCGCCGATTAAACAAGTGTATAAGAACAAGTAAACAGATGGAACCTATTAATTTTCTTATTTTGGGGTTCTTTAAATCATATAATAGATACCATCTTCTTGTGTATAATGTACTTATATTCAGATTTGAATTTGAGGCCAATTGTCATTACACATTCCATTTACTTGCATAGAGTATTCTATAAGCAATATATTAATAATGCCAAATGATTTATGGTGTTGTACAACTCTACCTATCATCATAGTTTTGTTGTCCCCCCTAGAGATTCCTGTAAAGACAAGTTTACAATAACAAGTCAAATAATATGAAAAAGACTTACTTCCATACAAATTAAATGATTATTCTCACAATGAAAATTGTCTAATCACAACAACAATTCCATGAAAGGCTATCCATGCTTCATAAGACATGACTAATCATGTCTAATCACAACAACAATTCCATGAAAGGCTATCCATGCTTCATAAGACATGACTAATCATACATACAGACTACAAGATGCATAGAAAAAGCATTACACTTGAGAACAACCAGGGGATAACAAGGGAAAGAGTTAATAAACGTCTAGATTGAAGAGAAAATGTGTAGGGAAAATTTTGAGCAGTGTCAAGAGAACAGAGCTTGTAGAACATATTCTTGACCTAATCAAGCTCTTGAACAACTTAAACAAAATTAAAATACTAACACATACATGAGGCATGTAATGAACTTCCAATATCTGCTATCTTTTTCATTAAAACAGAGGTAGGTAAAGGAGAAATAAATATAATTGTAACACTATTCATAGTCTAGTAAATTATGTTTATAATTTGTGTTCAATGGACCTCAATTTTATCATTATACTGCCCATTTAATACCATATTTTAATCTAGGGTTGAACTATCTTAGATCTAAAGAAACACCTTCAATTAACCATTTAAAGTACTATAAAATAAGGTAAGACTTTTACCTGAGAAAGATTGGGTACACTTGTAGGATTAAAGTTCTCGCAATCATCAAGATTTATTGGCACACAAACACAACCTGCAACATATGAAGTAATGGATGACTACAAGTTAGTGAAATGGTCCTTAATATGTGACTGGTTTGCAAATTGATTGGTAGAAAATAAGGTTACAAACAGATCTACATAAAAAATTATGAGGAAAATCTACTGTAATCATCAAAATAGATGAAAAGTGCAAAGGAAAGAGTCGAGCTACATCTCTAGAGCCTATATAAAACACATACAAGAAACATAAAAAAACAAACTAGTTTTTGGATGAATACAAAATGGTGCCTTCAGCAAGTGATTCATATGCTTTCACACCTAACAGGACATTAAGAAGATTTTAGTCTTCCTTTGTGAAATTAACTACTTATAGGAAAAACCCAGAAAACAATATTATATACCTCCATGTCTAGCTGAGGGTAGGTATAAGAGAAAAAAAATTCCTCAATGCAATGCCAAAAAATATCAATGTGTGTGTAGGTTTGTATTACTCAAAATATCATTTCACTGCCTAAGGAAAAATACCAAAGTGATTTTTTAAATTTCAATCTTCACATAGGCTCCCTTATTGCTACACATGCATATACAAGCATTATTTGAGCTCTAAACTATTCAAATATTAAGGATTTAATTAGCTATAAGATGGAAAGTTGTTGTTTAGACATAATCCATAATATTTTACATATCTTTATTCACTCCTAGTGCTTCAGATAAATTTGTGTAAATGAGACAAAAATGTGAATCTTTTATGACAAAGAAAAATTTTAAAAGGAGGAGGGAAGAGAGCAAAGGGTAGGGGGAAAGAGAATGCTTGAATGTATACAAAAGTATAAAATTTTGATCATTATAACAATGAAATGAATCTTAAGTTTGAAGCATTAATATCATTTAGAACATTTATGATCAAGAATGAAAGTAGAGAAATTTTTGCATGCCTGCAGATGGTACAAAATTCCATGGTTAAGTGGAAGCCTCCCATCAACAATAAGATCCAAATATCCATGTATCTATCTCAATCGAGCCTCTAAACCCTTCAAAGATGTCAATTTTTCCACTAACCTGTTATGCACAAAAGTAAAATTTTAGAGTTATGTCGCCACTAAAAAAAGAAGAAACACAGCTTTTAAACCAAATCCACACACAACACAATGTGGTATTCATACAATTAAGCCATACAAACAAAGTAACCTAAGAACATTGGAATCGAAACAACTTCAAATTATGATGCAAAGCATGAATTCAGGGTATAAAGAATCATTTTTCTGCCACCATAGTGAAAAGTTAGCACTTTCTTTCATCTTTGCATATTGGTTTGATGCTTCAAACGATGCATTTCTTATATTGAAAAGTGCACTACCTTATTGACATTCTCTTTGTTTCGAGAATAGTTTAATATTCTCTACTTTCAGGGCCAACCACGTGACGATGGAAGCTCATCCCCTCTCCCCCCCCCCCACTCACATCACTCTCAATTCCCCATATATATAACATTAATCATTCACTCATCCATTAATAACATATAACATTCATTCATTAACATATAACATTCATTAATTAACATTTTCACATTCATTCACTAACATATAATATTCATTCTTTTAGTTTTTGCATATTATCAAAAATATGGTTGTCATGATATGATTACAATCACTTTTCTTTTTGTTTCTTTTTTAAAGCTAAAAAAATCTGAAGTGGAGTATCATTTTCCAAATCATTTTCCCCCCCTTTAGTTGTTCTTCCCTCTGCTCGTAATCTTAATGTACGCCTAGTCATCTGCTCATGACGTGGATGTCACTACAAGGGGGGGTTTGCTGCAATAACAAAAAATGTTAAATTGATATATTTTATTATTATTGTTACAAGTATTTCATTAATTAAAAGAACATTAGAGTGGTTCTCTTTACCTGATGGGTCCACATCATGTTCTTGAACTTCTATTATAGACTCATGCTCAACCTGTTGAACACCCTCTAAATCCTAATCTATAGTTGAAACACAAAAGGTTACATTAACTAATATACCAATTGAAATTAAATATGTTTAAAAGAAGATTAGAGTGGTCCTCTTTACCTGATGGGGCCACATCATGTTCCTGATCTTCTCTAGCCTGATCATGCTCAACATGTTGATCACACTCTACATGCTCTAAAGTTGAAACACAAAAGGCTACATTAATTAATACACCAATTGTAATTAAATATGTTTAAAAGAACTTTAGAGTGGTCCTCTTTACCTGATGGGGCCACATCATGTTCCTGATCATGCTCAACATGTTGATCATGCTCTACATGCTCTAAAGTATCGGGATGCACACCATGACCTTCATCTACAGGTTGTGCTCCACCCTCACCAGGCTGCATTCCAATGCCATGTGCAGTATTATTATTGCTTGAATGTTTAATACAAATAGGCATGTAATTACTTTATGGTGGAAATTAATATTGAATAGATTGCACAAGTATTCAATTTTAAATAAACTTTATTGAGTTTATTTACCTGTGTATCGGATGTAGTGGAAGATTGTGTTTTCCCAGTCAAGACTCTTAGGTGTTCAACCATGGCTCCATAGCCTTGCTAGAAGGAAATCTTTAGGTCCTATTCTGTGGGAACTATGTTGAATTCAGAGCCCTACATGTTTGTATAAGATCATGAATTTTGCTTCTATGGTGTGATAAAATCAAAATTGTTTTCAATTTATTATTTGGATACAATATTTGATTTATTGATACTTACAATTCATGTGGCTAGTTTCATATAACCATCAGAGCCAAGTTTGTGTTGCTTGTATTTTTCTAGTCTTTCCTTTGTTTCCTTCGATGTGTCGGGCAACCTATGAAAAATTTGAAATACGCTAGATTATGTAAGAAGAAAGAGTAATCAGTATATAATTACATTGTTGATAGTATCACATACCTTCCTTGGCCCGGTGGTGTCTTCCTTTTTTCTTTTCAGCCTTCTCCTTTCCATTTGACACCAGGTCCTTCCACTCCCTCTCCAGAAGCATGGGGGGATGCTCGTATTTTTTGTTCTTCTCTAAATGTGACCTATATTCGTCCCTCACATACTTTAGATAGGTACCATCTTTCTTAAGTACCTTGGTTCGGTTGAATGTTTTATCACCGAACAACACAACTAAACAGTTAATGAGCTCATCTTTTAAATCTTGATTTTGGGCATTCCACCGTGTACGTATGGTGGGCCCGAAGAGATCCAATGTAATATCACTTAGATGTTTATAAGAAAAAACATTTCCTACAAAATGATCATGGGATCAATAGTCTAAAAAGAGTGACCAATAAGTAAATTTTAATTGGATTATATATAATAATAATTAAAACATTTTAAAGTACTTGGGACCTTCTCTATCTTTATGGGAATGAAATCCTTGGTCACCACAAATGTGACCGAAAATGTTCCCGTACTAGTAATACAGGAAGATCCAAGAAATGCTGCTAAAATATCACTAGTACTAGTGGCCTCTACATTCCTAGGTACATGTCCTGACACATGTTTTGGCATGTGTTCACTGCTAGAGGGTGCACTAACGGATGCCTGCATGGTATGTATTGCCGACATTTCAGACGACAATATAAGCACGAATGATAGGCTCAAATATGTGATGTATGCATAGGAAGATCAGGATGGACACTTGTACCAACCCCTACTACTCAGGTAGCACTTGCAGTACCCTGATCATGGCCAGGAGCATCATGAGGACGCAAAAAATCCTATAAAAATAACACATATTTTAGTTCATGACATAAAATAGTACAAAATATAAAACCATGAATGAACTTACGTTATAACTAAAGACCTCATGACAACTTACTTGCAATTTTTGTGATCTCTCAGTCAATATTTTAACCCTCTCTCTTATTTGATCTATTTGAGGCACTATGAATAACAACTTAAGGATTTCTTCATTGCAATTTTTTTCTATCTTCCTTATCATATTGAGAGGGTTTGTTGAATAAGCGATGTCATCATCACATAATATTGACTGCACCTCCCTATGGATGCTCTTGTCTACTGCTGGTGCCTTTCCCTAATCATTCGACTGCAACAAGAATATTAAAAGCATTATCGAAATTAACCTAATAAACTTATGAAAAAAACATAATAATAAAAAATTTTGCTCGTATCTAATTTGTACAATTACAATGATGTAAACCTGTCAGGTAGAAGCACCTGAAAATACATCGCGATCTATGCTTTGGG
Source organism: Sequoia sempervirens (assembly GCA_007258455.2). Taxonomy (NCBI): domain Eukaryota; kingdom Viridiplantae; phylum Streptophyta; class Pinopsida; order Cupressales; family Cupressaceae; genus Sequoia; species Sequoia sempervirens. The sequence continues at coordinate 192,526,567 of VDFB02000015.1, read as the reverse complement.
CTAGAGCATTCTCTATATGATCAATGTCCCACTGTGACAAAAATTAAATATAAAAAAACATTACCGAAATGAAACCAATAGACTTACACAAAAAACATAAGAATAACATGGTATATTGGAGTCATTAATTGGAGGTTGGGTAAAATGGTACATAGTACATACCACCCCCATAGTAACTGTGTTTGTAACTAAGCAATTCAAATTGTAATCGATTAGCAACTCTTCCCCTGTAGTTATTGATTTTATCGCACATACGAATACATGGTTTCCCTCGTGTGCCTCAAATATGCAATCGGGTTGCTTATTTGTTGACCCAGGTTGTGTACTATTTATAAACCCTGTAATATTCCTTGATGCTTTTGGCCTTTCGTCAATGTATATAGCCACTCCTTTATTTTGATCCTTATATTTTAGCTATATATAATTTGCTGACAGTGCATACCTAGGCATACTTCGTGTATATCAAACCAGTTGCATCCAATCTTTATAACTATAACAGGGTCTGACATACTCCATCAATTTAGTAACTTTGTCATAACCGACCTTTATTTCATCCATGCAAAATAGGCCCAAACATTGTAATGACAATGGTGATACATGCGATATATCCTCTCGTTGACAAAAAATAAGTGTTTATTGGAGGAAGTTCCTTGGGTACCCATTGTTTCCATAGATGTTTGTACCTCAAGGGCACCTCGACGTCGCCTATGCTCTCATCATCATAAGAACATGACCCCCCTTCAGCAAGAAAGAATTCCATGCATTTGTAGAATTTTCTTCTAATCTTTTGACCTCTAGTTGATCTCCCTCTTTTAGACATACTACATGTCTTTCTTTCCTCTTCTCTTCCTGAATTTCCATCACTTGAAGAAGACAGATCTGATAAATACCTATTTGGTGGTACCTGCACTCATAAGGATGTTGGATGAAGTTCTTTCATGGTGATGTGATCCTAAGGTGACATTATGATTAATCCATCATTTCATCACTAGAATTTCATAGGTTATAAGGTAATCAAGACTTGATAGATTGCAAGTTATTGTTACTACCGTCCAAATGTGTCCATCACAAATTAAATCTACTTAACATTTTAACTCCCAAAATTTGTAACAAGTGTTAAATGTGACTATGGTCCACTAGTTACACAACCAAGGCCTCAAATTTATTCTCTAATTGTAATCAAAGGAATTTTTCTCTTCATTCAAGTAAATAAACTTGAAGGGAAACACCACCAAGTGGTTTATTGGACACCTACATGACTAAAAATAGCAGAAAATTTATATTTAATTTCCATATGTCTAAGCGGTTAATGGGGAGGGAGTGTGTACTAGGCATGGTTAAATCATCATAAGTTTATGCTTTGGAAATAATTTTTTTTTAAATCATCTTAAATCTTCCTATGTCTAATTGCTAGGAGACTTTTGGTATGTTATAAGGTAGGATGATTGATGAAAGAGCCCAAAGAACCTTTCTCCATGGTATACAGGTACACATAGCAACAGTCTTCTCCTATATGGTTGGACATGATTTAAAGAACTTGGCTAGGAATTATTCATTTAACCTAAGGTTTTCTCATAATGCCATTATTGGAAAAGTATGATCAAATTCTTCTATTATGAAGAATTGGTTTATGTGCCTCTCATAATCACTATAAATGTTTGTAAGGATAAAATGACTAATTGCATCAGGTAGGAGAGAATCAACTTTGAGTTCTTCAAAGATTATATTTCTCTATTCATAATTTTTAAGGGTTGTTTGTGAACGAGGTTATCACTGCCAAGAATTGAGGAGACCTTTCCTTGTGATGGAACTTCAAAAATTTTCTCTTTTTGTTCCATTTTTATCTTTCCTTATGTCTCTGGTCATCTATGGTGTTTGGGAAAATCCTAAGGTTGGGGTTTTACCTTTGTCTTCATGTAAAACCCTACTGTTTATCTTACGCCTTGCGTGGGATCTTTTGGGCCATTACTTTTTGGGGGGGGGGGGTTTAAAACAACTTAAGCCCCATTGCTTCATCTAGGTTGGGCCCCTTTTGATTTATCATTTTATTTCCTTCACCTGACTTTATTATTTCTTAAGTCTTGGATGGTCCTATGCTCCCTCATTTAAAAAAAAACTTATGCCATTGTTTATCATCGGCCTAGTGATGTCCCCTCGTTCTTTTAATAAATGTTTTATATTTTGCAAAGGGACAAGTTTGCATGACCATAGATCAATTATCATTTGATCTCAATTGTTCCCCGCCATCCCGTGATGACCCCACCACACTGTTTTGGTTGATTGAGATATCATGGGTGAGCGCCACGTGTCTCATTTAATGAAGCTAAAGAGATGATATAAATGCTTTGATACATTTATTTGGTTTTAATACATTATGTAGCGGGTTACTAAAGGGGTATGTGCAAGATCATGATGGGCCAAAAAGTGGCAATATGATGGGTATGTGCTTGACGACTTTTTTTTACCCAAAATTGATGAAACGAAAAGGGTTTTTAAATGAGATTCTCATCTTTCCACCAATATAAATTATGCTTTACTTTGAATTTAATAAGTAATTATTATTCATTTTCCATTCAAATTATGACTAAAGTCCTGATTGATAGACTGATTGAAAAACATCTATAGCTGCCAAACAATATCACTTTTTTTGAATCCAAAATATGTGTCACATTCTATGCTTCATATACTATAGGATTAAAAAAAGAAAAATTGAATTTCATGAAGTTTTGACCAAGTTAAGGTGGTCAGAAATACGAGATTTTTATATTTTTTAAAAGTTGTAATACAAAATTCATAATTAATTATTTACTTGGAAAAAAATTACAAAAAAATAATGCATCACTTTGGGACATGAGCCATCTACTTATATCTAAAATCTTATAAAAATATATTATCATTTTATTGTGGTTAGGGTGGTTAGATAGGAACCTACTTCTTATTTTTTCCCTGAAATTTAAGTACTACTATATTGAAATTTCAAATTTTCACCAAATAGATTTTTTTTCTTTTAAACAAACCTAGTAGTTTAGAAACTAAATTCAATTTTCTACAAATTCTATTCTTACATTTTTGAAATACTATAGATAACTTATTCAAATTTTTACGTCAAGTTGCCTAACTCTAATTTTTCTAATTTTTTTGCCACTTAAGGGCCTGTTTTTTCCATGATGATCCTGCGCATACCCAAAGCATTTATGAGATGAATGTGTTTCAAATCAGTGGAGATGTTATAATCTCAGTAGGAAAGGTGCTTGATGGTTAATGAAAAAGCTGGCGACTGTGTTGAATGAACAGGTTTACCGATGGTTGAGATCCACAGTTGCTCGCCATAGCGTGATCATAAGTTGTGAGGTCTTTATCTATTGCAATATTGCGGGCAAGCACCACATGGATTTCCTTGGAAACTCATAGTATGGTGGGCCCTTATTGCCATGATGGAGATCGTGTCAATTTGTTTTGAAGGTAGTTGTTTGATCATCTGACCAAAGTGAAGGATCAACGACTAGTATTTGAATCTGCATCAAATGCGATTACAAGGTTCTATTCTATAATTTCATATTTCTGTTTAGCCCTCCTAGAGAACTAAAAACTCAAGCTTACAGCTACCCTCCTAGAGAACTAAGTGTTGAAGAGAGCCAAGATACAGACACCAGATAGATGGCATATAGGTCATTTGTAGTAGACACTGAATTTTGATATACAGAGACTCAGATGCATGTATTTTGATGGAGTAAATGAAGATATCTAAGTTGCGGATTAAGATTTTGGTATCAGCTATTTGTTAAATTTACACAATTATTTGATTGTCTCCATTCTGATGCTTCTCTATTTTTTAAATTGATATAACAAGTTTATACTTAGTTTATCATTGTACATTTGCTATATATGTGTGATCTGGTTATTTGGTTCTCTAAAGTAGGGATTAAAATCTTTTAATCAATCACAACAATTGGGAAGTGTTACTTGGATTAATAAGAAGAATCACATAACTAGAATTTCCATTCTATCTCAAGAAGAGTTTTTCAATTATTCACTTGCACGTTTACACAAGTTGTAAACAATTTCTATGCCTAAAAGTTTGAATTATTATCATTATTGAAATCCGCATTTGTAGATATTCATTAGACTCCATATACCCAATAAGGCACTGGTCTCCCCTTGTATTCTTTTATAATTTTCATTATTCTTATTTATTTTACACTTACATTTACAAATACACATACATATGCATTTAATGTTTTCATTTATTTCTCATGTAGTTTAATAGTTTGATCGATTTCATATTATATGTGTTGAAGACTTTTGAATTTCAATTACATTAATTTATGGATATGTTGTATCTATAACACTACAAAACCATATGCTCTTTGAATTTACACTTGTATTTAGAAATACAAATTTGTATACATAGATATAGATTTCTTTAATGATATGTTGCATTTATTGTTCTAAGAGAGCATCCAGTAATTGCATTTACATTTACATTTAAAAATACATATACATACATACATACATACATACATACATATATATGTGTGTGTGTGTGTGTATATAATTTATATTCAGTGTTTAGAAACAACCCATTAGGTCTGTACATGGATAAAAATTCATAAAATCAGATCTCCCATACATATTTTATTGAAACCTAGGCTTGAACCTCTCATTTCACATGCTTTTCTTCACAAAACTCTTGAGGACAAAAGGTATACCTTCTTTATTTCTCATCCTACACCCTATTCATGCATCCTACAATTACAACAGTATCCATGGGGCCTTTTACTCAAGCTATAGTAATCACCAAAAGTGTAAGAGCCCCTTTATATCATGTTTGGACTACAAAACCCTCAAAAATAGGGTAACTAGGCTATATACAAAGAAATGAAGCTTTCTAACTCAAATAATTTCCTTAAGCCCTCAAATCAAATTAAAATCAAAGCTAACACATATTTTCATGACCTGGAATTGATTTCAAATCAAAATATGGCTGCATGTGACTGTAAAGTGCTACATAACAATAAAAATACAAAAAAATTGAAGAAAAACATAGTTTTTTGAATGTCAAGAGCTTGAATTTTAAATCATCAACCATCAACAACCATTACAATGATCATTTTATGCCTTTTAAAGGCCTTTACACATCAACCACTGAACAACCACCTCTACAACTAACTTTTTAATCTTTTATGGTCACATGAAACACAAAACACACTAATTTCAAGGTTGTTAACATCACTATTGAAATGTTTTAATTTTTTCACCTTTCAAACATTAAAAAGTACATCATTAAATTAATTATGCAATGACATAAAAATTAAAAACATCATGAATTAATTATGTAACCACATAAGTCAAATATAATTATATCAAGAAATTAATATCAAATAGATAATATAATTGCATAACGCATACATTTCAATGTCATTGATCTTCTTCTTCATCCAACTCTTTGTGTGTATCATCCGATCTAGATTCAACATTGTAAGGATTGGTCATATCATCATCATTGTCATTGATATCAGTTTTGATAATGTCATCATCCACATAGATATCATCTTCATGAACATTAACTCCTACATCATCATGATCTAGTTCCTCCTCTTTGACATCTTCATCAGGGACATCATCAGCTAACTGTTGATCCTGATCATCATCTACATCATCTTCTAGTTCTTCAGTATCTTCTTCTTCCACCACATTATACTTTACCATCCTTCCTCTTGGATCATGTTTAACAACAAATGACCAACCCGGTTTACCTAGAACCTCTGAGTAAAATACCTACTCACATTGGCTTGGAAGAACATAGGGCTCATTTTCAGCTCGCTCGATCGACCTTGTATTAACCATGGTAAATCCATTATCATGTTCAATAACAATTCTCTCAGGAACATTTTCATTCAATCATAGCTTGTACCATAAAACGACGAACAAAATTAATCTGAAAGACTTTAAGTCACACTCAAGTATATCATCCAAAATCCCATAGTATCGATTTTCTGAGACTTCTGGATGTATGTCGCTTCTAGATGAAACATTAGTCACCTGAAAGACTACAGTTATACCAAAATAACAATTTTTTTTCATGTAATCCAACATTTTGATTCAAAATTTACAATCATTGCACCACATAGCCTTGTGGTGTTTCACCTGCAATATGTCAAACATGTAAAAATTATTGCAATATCATCAGTTGATGAACATATTTATTCTTGGCTAAATGTATGCAAATAAAACAATCTCAACATATATATACATCAATATAATTGAAAATAATTAAATAATATGGGTGATTAATATATTTATATGTATATGTTTATCTCTTAAACTATATGCTAAATCAATTTCCCTTTGTGTAACATTGGAATCTCCATTACAACAAGCTTCTTTAACCAATGAAGCCACACCTTCCCTTAATGCACGACCAAATTGTTCTCATCATTCAATCCATACTATCATCCAATCAAGATTGTTTGCGACGTACAAATATAGTGCATCCCACTCTCGACCAACTGTATAAAAAAAATTTGAAATTCACAAAGGACGTATAAAATTAGTTAAATACCACAATATATGACCTTAATTTATAATTGATGTATATTGAAGATTAAAAATTAAATAAGTACAATATACATAAAAACCATATGTAAAATGCATTCCAATTAATCTCCATGACCATCTTATAATTACCTCTCACTTTCCTCAATCTACCTTTCCCCATCAATTCTCCCCTTCGAATTTGTTAATGGAGTTGGGATCCCAAATGCGATCTATATAGATCTTTGCTGCAAACTTAGGAAGATATTCACTAATGTACACCATGGTATGGTATACCATATATCCCTCCACCATAGAACCCTCATGATGTGCTCTTTGTCTAACCAAAGCCTTCAAAAATTTCAAGTGCCTCTCAACCATCCACATTGACCTTGTGTGTACAGGTCCACACAATTCAATCTCCTCAACTTGGTGTATGAAGTAGTGTTCTTGTGCATTGAAAAATGTCGAAGGTAGAAACTTTTGCATTTCACACATTAGACGAGAAATTTTTCTCTTCCAATAATTTATATCTTCTTTATGGATTTCTATAGATGACAACCATCTACAAGTGATTCAAGGCGCAAATATATTAATGAGATTTAACAAAAATATACAGTATATTACATAACAAGTAAAACACATGGCAATTATAAGATGTATACAATGAATTGAAAAAATATCCCTATTTGCCTCATGTATTTTCCAAGATCATATATAACTTGCTTGACATTGTTGTCAATGTTGTCTTGGAGAGATAGGGGTAGAACGCACTGCAACAATTATAAAATGATCTTTTCATTATTTTTCCAAAAGTAGTAAACATAACACACTGAAAAGTACATGCATTATACAAGTGTATATAATATACCAGAATAATTACCTTAATGAAGGTATACCAATCATGCATTTTCATCCTTGACCCAAATTCACCTTTCTTTGTTATTATATTGTTTATGTGAACACAACAAATCCTGTGGGAAATTGAATTTTTCATGACTTCTTTTATAGCATTGCTTTGCTACTCCATTAATAACCAAGGAAGAGCACTTATATTAATTTGGTCTCCATCGCTATTTAATTGAATATCATTTTTCATTGCATGATTGGCTTCTTGAATGTCACTACAAATTTTGACAATTTTTTATTTGTCATGCCTTCCATCCAATATTTTTCATAACATTTTTGTTATATTCTTTCCGATATGCATTGTATCAAACAAATGCACAATTTGTAACTGCTCATAGTAGGGAAACCGACCATTAATGCCTTGATGACCTTCATGAAACATATAAGTTAAACAAATTAACAATGATAATCATTGTTAATTATAGCTTGAGTAAACACAACACAATATAAAATTATAAATTCAAAACATATCATATATGATATATAAACAATTTTATCTGATGTATAACCCTGAGGATTAATTCTATTATATTCCAACATCCATAGGTGAGGTTTCATTCATTGTGGTTTTGATGTAGTCTCTTCTTTCCCATTGAAAATATGTTTTTCAGTAGTTCGATACTTATGATTTCTATGGAGGAAGTGCCTATACTCATCAAATACCTGCTTTCCTAAACTTGTTGAATGACGAGATTTCATCTTTGGACCACAAATTGGACATGCAAATTTTCCCTTTGTTTGAAGACCTACAAGATCATATATAATTGGATTAAATAAGTCAATTTTTATAATTATATATAATGAATAGATTATTTTAAAAACATGCATGATATCTACTTCATAAAATTAAATATTGTTAAAGTGTAGCCAAACGTTATAACATACCACAAAAATGTGTTAGCCCTGGCATCATGAATTGTCCATACAAGCATTGCATGGAATTGAAATTGTCTTTGTCTTATTGGTTTAGAGACATTATACATAGTGATGCCATTCCATAACTTTAGTAACTCGTCGATAAGAGGCTCGATATATACATTCATATCTTTAACTTGGTACTTACCTAGTTGAATGAACATAAACATTACATAATTATTATAACCATTTTACTGCAATATATATAATTAATGTACATGACTATTGAATGAAAAAAATATAAGTCATTATGCAATAAATATGACAAATGAGATGCTCCTACGTTAAAGAAAATTGATGTAAAAAAATACCTGGAACAATCATTGACAACATTATGTGCTTCCTCTTTAATGACATCCATGGAGGAATGTTATTGTTGATAAAAAAAATAGGCCACACCGAATAAATAGATCTCAGCTCTTCAAATGGATTGACACCGTCCGCTCCCAATGAAAGTCTGAGATTACGAGGTTCTTCTTTAAAGTGTGGCCATTTTTCCTCCATGTCCCTAATTGCAGAACCATCTGTAGGCATTCAAAGAATGTCATCTCCACTTCTATTCCATGCATGGTAATCCATAAATTGCACTAAGCTTTTGCACCTAAATAATCATTGCATACGTGAAATAATGGGAATATAACAAAGAACCTTGCAAGGCACCTTTTTTGTTAGTTGATTTGTTTGATATCTACTGATATGACATTCTAGACATTCTATTGTAAATTCATGTTGTTTATGATATATAATATGATCATTGGGACATGCATCTATTGCTTGATACTTTAATCTGATATCTTTCATAATTCCAGATAAATCTCAATATGAGTGAGGTAAAATATTTGATGGTGGTAACAAAAATTCACCAATCAATCTACAAAAACAAATAATTTGTTAATATGAATATTAATGGTACATATTTCATCCTTTATTTACTAGTGATGAACTAACAATAATTAAAATAGATGAAAAAAGATGACATATATGACATACCTTAACATCTGTGAGATTGCTATGTTTGATAAACTATTCATAACCTTCAAGTTCAACAACAACAATACAATAGAGAGAAGAGTTGTTTGGGAGCCTTCATAAAGGGGCTCGTATGCCTTCTCAAGTACAAGTAAATCATAAACATTATCAAAGTCATCTTGATCATCATGATCAACTCTGCCACTAAATGTGTCATGGATCAATGTATCTATACCATCATCTTTAACTGTGTTTTCTAGCACATGATCATCTTCTTCCATAGGATCATTAACTTTATCTTCGATATTCATAGCTCCATGTTCGTCGGCTTGCAAAACCACGTTCTCTGGGTCGTGATAATCCATATCATGTGCCCTAGGTTTCCCCACCATTATAATAATGATAGACACAAATAAACCATGATCATGATCAAGTGATTATATATATATCTAAAATGTTAAAACGATATAAACATTTACAAATTCAATCAATATAAACACATATAATGAACAACTTACCAATGGACGATAATCATGCCCCCTTTCAATGTGACCATCCTGCCTACAATGTTTCTCAACTGTTGTGATTAAAAGTCATCTTGTCTTTAAGGCTTTTCCATTATTGCAAGGACAATAACATTTTCCACCATCCTTTCTTTTCAATCTAACCCACAATCTATCAAGTGTCTCTTCATTTTGTTCTGGACTAGTATTATCTGACATGATTTTTCTTTACCAAGCTTGACTATTTAGATCTTCAAAAAAATCAAACTCACACTCCAATAATTTGTATTCATAGATAGGGAACAAAATCTAATAATTCTGATATTTTACACCAAAAAAATTTGGCATGCAACCGCCCCTGCAAAAAAGAAGATAGTATGAAGTTAATGACCCCAAAAAATACTTTAAAATGCTAATTCCAAAACTTATTAAATTTTGATTTTACTATGATTTCCAATCGTTAGACTCCTAAAACCATAATATTGAACTTGATTGCAAACTTCCTACAACGATGGATGTAGCGAGCTAGTAAGAGCAAGTGACCCATTCCTAAGGAGAAACAAGTCGAAAGCATCATTACTAATGTCAATACATATTTATCCTTTTAGTTAAAGATGCAATGTGTCTCTTCTTATGATGAGCTTATCCCTAGGGCCCTCAACATTGAGAGAGCCCTAATCACACAAGGAAGCACACTAGTAGAATTTGGCAAATAAATGACTAGGTGACTAAAATTTTTAATCACAACAACTAAAAATGACTAAATTCTGCTCATTTTTTGCAACTCAGCTATAAATGAGTATATAAATTACTAGTTTGGTCGTTGATTAAAAATTATTTAGTCACACAAATAAAAATGACTAAATAGTTAGTCATTTATTTAGTCACAATCCATTTGAATAAATCATTTAAGGAATCAAGAATATAGCCTGCCAAAATACTCTAGAACTTTAATAAACATACCCTAAATTTTTTTTCAAAATCTTATTTTCAAGCATAGCCCACTAGAATGGAGTTTTCATTTTAACAAACATACTCTAAAACCTTCGTCAAAATATTTTTTTAAAGCATAGACTGCCAAAATGGAGAAGTGTTTCAGTAAAGAATGATAGAGAACGATGAGGAGATGTGCATGATAGGAGGCATCAGATTCATTGTTGCTTATCTCATTCTTGCTTTGCTCAACAAATCTTACATTGTTCCCGCTACTATTTGTAATCTAGTTATTTACTTGACATATATTTGCATAATCTCAAATTCCTTCAAAGGCTTTTGAAGTATCAATGTATCCTATATAGGGTTTAGAATGATTTATTTTAATTAAAAAAATAAATAAATGATGTATTTCTCTATAATTAGATAATGTGGAGATCTCCTAAATCTACCCCAACACACTATCCTCTTTGGAACTGTATTCATTACTCTAGCTACTAGGGTTTTTCATGTGACATCTTTAATATCTTCAATCTTTGCTTTAATCCTTTTCATGGTAACCCTTGAGTTCCATAATCCACCTTCAATCTCTTTTAAGAACGTTGTATTAAGCTAGATTGCATAGTATGCATATAAAGCAAGTCCTTCATACCTTCTATTGTTCCAAACCACCACTCACTGCCTTCCTTAAAATGTTGCCTCCATAAGCAAAATAGCATGTTTTAAAATCATGGTTGCCAATGATTGACCATTAAGGCCACCACTTTTATCAAGATACAATGAGATTTTTGTCTTCAAACTCAAGGCATTATGCAAGATAACATTGTGAATTGTTTGTTGTGTACATTTTGATTTTCTTGCACATTTACTGCTTTGCTAACTTCCTTTAAGACTAGGTATTGCACCCTCAACTGCAATATCAAACAACTCACTCACTATCACTTGAAGATTCCTTTCATGAGCATCCTTATATAAAATCAAACTATGCCCTATAGACTACCTACATACTACAGGGGACTCATTGTTTCATGGTATTGTAGATCTTAAGATCCTTCAACCTTATTGACACTACTTCACAATCCACAAGGTATTATTCACTATTCTCCCATTTTTGATGAGTCTCAAAACACTGCTCAAACATGCAATCCACTACCTCCATTATACAATGGCTAAGAAGAAACATTGAACCTATGATTGCCACTACTACTTCATTTGGACAGTCATTCCCTGATTGCATTTTCCTTGTCTAACACTATCAAAAGCATTTGAAAAACCCTTAAGGTCAGCAAGGGGGTAAGGAAACTCATTGTTAAAATCTCCACTTTACTATGCAAGGTTTGAGCTTTATTATCTTGTCACTGCTTAGCCTCTTTTTGACTGTCACATTTCAAGTGACTCTCATTCTTCTTACCGTAGATCTGCATTTACAAATGTCACTAAGCTACATAGTGTGCTTGTTATTAGCTACAATGTCTCAATCTTTCTGGTATTGCAACCTCACTAATACACTGGAGTTATTGTTTATGTTTTTGCAAGGCCTAGGGTTTGTACCCTAATCATGCTCTTACCAATGCTTCTATTGGTATTAAAAAACAACCTTAAATCTTGGGTCAAAAAATTAGTTGTCTTGACAGGGTTGTGGTATGATCTTGGATTGTATCCTAGAGTGTGTGGGAAGCTTGTGTTTGATCATTAAAGTATGTAAACTTGATCAGGGAAATGTATCCTATATAGCATGGGTCTTTCTTTAATACTTTCCATACTGATTATTAGCATATTACATTATTATAGTTTGCGGTAACCCAAGATTGCATTCAAGTATGTAACAAACTTGGTTTGTAGTTTAAGCTATACAATTTTAAGTAACATTCATAAGGTTTAGAAAATCTTGATCACTCTCTAAAATATCCCATTAAACATGGGTTGTTCTTGAATGCACTACATAATTGATGTAACACAACCACTCTACATGGGTGCTGTCATAATAGTGGTTTACAATTCCTGAGAGGAACATATTTTAGCTGAAATCACATATTTTTAGAAAATATAATGATTTAAGCCTTAAAATTTTCTATTTTAAGGATTCCAATAGAAGAGGGCTTGATCAAATCACCTTAGATTAAACCCGCTTGGATAAAACCTCGCTAGTTTTAAACCATACCTATAAATGTGTCTCCTTTACACCTATCAAAATGCTGATAAAAAATCACTTTTGATTTAGCTTTTGGGGGATCAAATGAATTCATTTAAAATTTATTTCAAATGATTATGGTATTCCTAAATAATCTATCCAATGAATATAATTTTAATATGTTTTGGTTTTGTTATGCATTTGTTTTTTAAGTTTTATTAAACATAGGTTTTTCATCAAAAATGAATTCTTTGTTCTTCACATGTGGAAAAATAGAAGATTATTAAAAAAATTTGAAAAATATGAGTGCACCAGATATTGAAGTCCTTGATCCAACAAAAACATAAAATAAATTTTAATATATACAAAAATTTACGCGTTATACGGTCGCCATGTTCGAATTGTAATTCGCTTGACTTTGAAACTTGATTAAGGAAAAAATATTCAATAAAAAACTATCTAACCAAGTGGAAGCACTAGACATCAGAGCTACAAATCTAAATTTGAAAGAATTAGAATTTTATCCTTCATGGAAAAAAGTTATGCTATACTGGCAGTCACTTTAAAAATGTTGTTTTCTAAAAAAATCAATTTTCGTGGGAGATGGAAAAATAAGTGCAATTTGATTCAAAAAAATTTGAAAAAAATATTTTTAGAATCTATAGACAAAATTTGATGAGACTCTAGTTTGCACCATCTTCAAATTCCTTACAGTTTAGCTGCTATAGGTGCCCGAATGTGAAGATTTAGTTAAAAATAATAATTTCAGTGTCCAGTTTGGAAAAAAATTGTAAACCACTATTATCAACCAAAGTTATAGGCTCTTTATTGTAGCAAGAGGTAATCACTATTGGATCATGCTTTAATTACATCGTAAGCTGTTAAACTTGAGACAACTTGAATGCACCCAATGATGATTAACACCTACATTATACAGCCTAAATTAACTACATTATATGAGTGCCTCCATTTCTATCACAACATAGCCACATTAAACTTGGGTCACACATGAATGCATGTTGTATTTGTTATAGCACAACTGTGCCGCATGACCAATAAAGTTATGGATCACATAATTACAGTCACAAATTTTTTTTCCTTGGTTGTGATCTTATGGTGATTCCACACAACAAAATGTGGACATGAAATTCTCAAAACCCTAAACCTCTAAAAATGAAATCTGATGAGATGTTGCTTTAAAATATGATTTTCAAACCTGGAACTACAAATTTGACTTCACAATTGAATTATACAAAAAGACAATGACTACCCTCAACTTGGCGATATCTTCTTGATTTTTTTCTGAATTTTCCCAAGAAAATCATCCTTAGTTCTCCACAAACTGTCTCAAGCAGAGAAAATTTGTAAGTATAGAAAAACACTGTTGCAATAAATCAGCGAACTCACTTTTCTTTATGTCGGCCACAATTTGATTTTTTTCTTATTTTTCATGTTTGTCAAAATTTTGACGAAATTGCTAGTTGAAATTTCGACGAAACCCAGGTTCGTCGAAATTTCAGCGAACGTCGGGGATAAACTTTTAAAATTTTGAAAATTACACATCAAATTTTACAAGCACCCAACAATACATCAAATTATACATATTTCGTCAAAAAATTTCATTGGATTTTGTAGTCAAATGAGTTAATGAATGAAAAAGAGAGGTTTGAGGGAGTAAACGTGGGTAAAGTCAAGTGGCAACATAATTTGGTGGTCAATTAAGTTTGTGTAGGAAAAATGAAGAGTGTTGGAATAGGTTTTGAGGTTCAAGTTCAGGGGTTCGGTTCGCCAGTTTGGCCAAAATTTTTTGGAGGGGGGTTCAGTTTGTTTTGGGTTCGTTGGTACAAAAAACATGTGAAAAGAAAAAAAATCTATGCAACCTAGAAGCATGAATTAGGATTAGAATATCGCATATCATCATATAAACAACAAAACCACCATAAACTTGAATGTCATTTAAAACAACAAAATTTCCAAAAAAAAAGTTTTTATAACTTGCAAAAAAAATGTGAATAAAATCACACTGATTTTTGCATGAAAAAAAACCATGAGACCATAGCTTGTTGCTTACTATTATGCTTTGATAGATTTTTTCCAAGCATCCATAGCTTGTTTGAAAGTACTTTTTTTGGGCTTTTAGCCATAGCAGCAAGGCAGTGAATTGTTTGATAAAATGCTTTGGTAGACATGTATGAAAAATGTGGTAGCATAGACAAGGCAATGAACTATTTGAAAAGATTCCTCAAAGAAATGTGGTTTCATGGTGATGGAATGGCATTAAAAATGCCATAAAAAGAAAATTTCTATGGATTGTAATGTCATTCCACCACCATTGAGACCACATTTCTTTGAGGCTTTTTTTCAAACAGTTTGTTGCCTTGTCTATGCTATTGCTTATTATTATGCTTTGATATATTTTTTCCAAGCATCCATAGCTTGTTTGGAAGCACCTATTTTAGGATTCTAGCCATAGCATCAAGGAAGTGAACTGTTTGATAAAATTCATGGTAAACACGTATGAAAATTGTGGTAGCATAGACAAGGCAGTGAACTGTTTGAAAAAATGCCTCAAAGAAATGTGGTCTCATGGTGATGGAATGCCATGACAATCCATAGAAATTTGCTTGTCATGGAATTCCATCACCATGAGACCACATTTCTTTGAGTCATTTTCTTCAAACAGTTCATTTCCTTGTCTATGCTATTGCTTACTATTATGCTATGAAAGATTTTTTCCAAGCATCCATAGCTTGTTTGAAAGCACCTGTTTTAGGCTTTTAGCCATAGCAGCAAGGCAATGAACTGTTTGATAAAATGCTTTGATGGACATGTATGAAAAATGTGTTAGCATAGAGAAGGCAGTAATCTCTTTGAAAAAATGCCTCAAAGAAATGAGGTCTCATGGTGATGGAATTCCATGACAATCAAAAGCATTTGATTATCATGGAATTCCATCACCATGAGACCACATTTCTTTGAGGCATTTTTTCAAAGAGTTCACTGCCTTTTCTATGATATTGCTTACTATTATGATTTTGATAGATTGTTTCCAAGCATCCATAGCTTGTTCGAAAGCACTTGTTTTAGGCTTTCAGCCATACCAACAAGGAAGTGAACTATTTCACAAAATTCCTTGGTAGACATGTATCAAAAATGTGGTAGTATAGACAAGGTAGTGAACTGTTTGAAAAAATCCCTCAAAGAAATGTGGTCTCATAGAATGCTATGACAAGCAAATGCAATTGGCAACCGCTCCTAGTTATTAGTTATGTAATGTAAAGTAATTGCATAACTGCTTAGGTTGACTTTGTAAAAACTATATTGTAATTGAAATTTTGTCATCTATTAGCATCTAGTTATTAGTTATGCAATGTGAAACAATTCTTTGAGTTTGAAAGATGTGCAATGCAATGTAATCAACGATATGAATATAAACTACAAAAATCTTTTTTCTTACAATTTATTAGTTAAACTCTTTATTTTATTTTCTCTCTATATCTCTATGCTATGGAAATTCCTTTAATTTTTTTTAAAAAAAATTTAATCTCTTGTTCTACTTTTTTTTACCTTTTTTTAAAATTTGATTTTTTTTTGATTTTTTCTAGACTTTTTCCCAAATTTTTCAAAAAATCTTATACTTTTGGTTTGCAAAATTTTCCCCAAAATATTTTTGCTGCTATGGTATAAACACATATATTTTTGTAATATCAAGCATACTTTTTGAAACTTCCATGCATTGCTAATCTAAAAGGAAAATTCTCTTGCTTAATTTGTATGCAGCCATGCTTTTGACATTGTCAAAAAGAGCAAAACTTCCTGAATGATGCAAAGGCATGGCCAAGTAGTTCTAACTCTTCACATGAGAGAAGAGAGATGTTGGAGAGTACATCAAGTCAGTGAGAACAAAACTGTAATATGTTTTAATTTGTAGTATTCCTCTGTTTCTCTACAAATGTGTGATAAATTCTCAGTTCAATGAGGTAAAAGAATTTTTGAAAAAAGAAAGTTGTGTCACAATCCACTTTCAGTCTAGCAAGCAAAAATGAAAGCTCAACCTCTTGGAATTAAAATGATTTTTTTTAAAAAAAATGAATAATAATGAGGTAGTTAAGGTGTTTGAAGTGATTTAGATGTCACTTTTAGGGTTCCCTTGGGTGTGGGTCAAAGTCAAACTCCATAAAACATTAAAAAAATGTTCAATTTTTTTTTTTTTGGATGCCTAGGCATGCGGGTTTTGTCTTGGGTTTCCTAGGTTCTATCTGGGTTTTTCTCGGGTTCTCTTGGGTTCTACTTAGGCAAAGTAGACCCAAAAATGAAGGACCCTAGTTGAACCCATAGGCGATTTGAACCAGGACCCGCACCACCTAAGCAAACCAAAACCAGGGCTAAAATAGAAGAACCCTATAATAGAGATAATGTGTCAAGAAGTTGACTACTTCATCTACTCTGAATATTATGTTTTGCAAGTGTTACATGAAGATTATGTATCCTTTGCTTAATTTAGTTGTTCCAATCAAAGGATTAAATATAAATTGGAATCTTTTTATCAATCATTTCAAGGAATACCAATTGAAAACGTGTTTTTTGCTTTTAGATACTTAGTTGTTTACTATCAATCAATTAATTTATTCAAGACAAACCATGAAGGACAACAATGATCAATGCTAGGGATAACCAATTAATAAGTATACATGTGAATAGGTCAAGCATGTACATGTATAAGGGAATCACAAGTAGTCACAAACACGTATGCCTTGAAGTATACACATGAATACATGGTATACACAACTTAATACAAAGTATATGCACGAATATAAGGTATACACATGAAAACACGTAACTCATATCTATTGAACCATGAATTTATAATGCAAATATGGACACCATCGATAAAAAGATTTGTATTAACCAAATTGCCATGTACGCATACATCAATATATGTCGATATAAGTATAAAATATAGTTAAAAATAGCCATATAGGCTTACAAGAATGCCATATAGGCATACAATGTCAAATATATCCAATTGATACAAAATATGTACAAAATTTCCATGTCTAGGCATACAACAAAGGGCTCTGGAATCAAAATTAATTTCTCTCCATGCTCTGGAAATAAATTATTTCCCTTTGTTTGGCGATCTGATGGCGATAAGTCCATCACTTATTTTTGTTGTGCTCAAGGAGTGCTGCTACTGCTCCTCCTAGAGTTTAGCTCCTGGTGAAGTTTTAACTATTACAATAAGAAGTAAAGACATTAATATATAGAAATTACATTATAAGAAATGATATATTTAACAAAATAATCACTTATGGCCATCTCATGATCACTCTCCATGATGTAAATATTTGCACGCCGATGCTGAGGTGTGCTCAAGCCCTGTATAAACCATCCAAATAGGAATTAAACTATGAATCAATAATGGTTTTATTTTTCACTAGAACTAACATCTATAACAATGAATGTAAATTGAAATTTAGTAATTTGCCTCATACCTCCCCTATTAGAGCCATCGAGGATTGTATAGCGGATGAAACACCAATATCCATTTCCTTTGTAACATCTAGAGGTGTTTCCACAACCAACATCTGAAAATAAAACAACAAATTATTCAATCACAAAAAAGTTACAATAGTGATCCACATCATGACTTATAATGTATGAGATCTAATGAAAAAAATTTTGAGTACAAGTATTAAACTATATATTTCTGATTATCATGCTTACTATTTTCCCTATCCATATCTTGTTTGAAAGGACATGTTTTTAGGATTTTACCCATAGTAGAAAGCTATTGAAACCATTTGATTAAATACTTTTGTGAAAATCTATGAAAAATGTGGTATCATAGGAAAGGTGGCGAGCAGTTTGAAGAAACGCCTCAAAGAAATGTGGTCTCATGTGGTGATGGAATGGAATTCCATCACCATGAGATTGCATTTCTTCGAGGCATTTTTTCAAACTACTAATTGGTGCAAGGGCACCTAGGTTACTAGTTGCCTCTCATAGGAAATTTTTTGTCTAGATTGAATGCCCATTTGTAAATTCATGTAAAGGTCATATAAAGACCTACTTCATTGTATTTAGGGTCCTTAGGTGGTCACAAAAAAAAAGATTTCCAAATGTTGCTAAAGATGGGAAAAAATGTAAAAAGGAAAAGAAGCATGGAATATTAAAAGTCACAAGGCAGTTTAGGTAGTTTCACTTGATGAGGGAGATTCAAAAGGAAGTTATCTAATTGGGAATATATATAAAATCATGTAAAAGGCGGGAAAAAGAATAAATTTTGTATTCTTGAATCATTTTCAATAAATAAAGTTCCTTGTTCATGTTTTCATTGTGTTTCATTCTTGAATTTAGTTCTTGCATAGGCTATATATATATTTGTTCACTTTATGCAGGGTATTAACAATCATCTAGTGATGTTTTGAAGAGTTACCATCAAATTTAAAAGCCAAGGTTTTTGTGGTCTGTCAGATTAACCAGTCAAGGGTTTTGAGGGTCATTTAAGGCTTGAATTCACCATCCCACCAATGTAGATTTAGGAGATTGGTGGGATGGAATGTATAGAATGTTTTTAGAATGTTTTAAGCAATTTTTGAGTGTATAGGAATAGGGAAATCAAGAAATCTCTGATTGGCTACTAAATCATACAGGAAATACAAAGTTTCCTTCATGGGAAGCATGGTTTCAGGGTGGTGTTCAATGCAAAATCATGCATGAAGGTGGGTAGTGAGTTTCTAAAGATTACGCAAGCTATTTCCATGGTTTTTGTGGTGGTGGTAGGAGTATTTAAGGTTTGTAAGTACCTTATGCAATAAACCCTCTTTTGTAGGGCTTGATTTGTGCATAAAATAGGGTTTTTTTGGAATAGTGATTTATGGAGCCTTTCTGTCGCTAAAAATGTTTGATTCTTCAGTTTTGTGACATGATGAATGACTATTTTTAGTCCTTTGGTATTTTGGTGATAAACTATGAGCACTTTATTTGTAATTTAGGCCTAAATTAGTAGCCCTTTCCAGTGAACAATTCAAGAATCTGGTAATTTCTTTATGAAAAGCTACTAAGAACTTTTGATATGTTATTATGTGTTGAAAAAGGATCCTGAATGTACATTGGGAATGTGGATATACAAAGTGAATGGAAAGGAATCACCCAATTAAGGGATATGTGACCTACAAGCAAAATGGTGGTAAGACTGTAAAAGTGTGTAATTCTATAAATACAAAGATTTAAATGTTTATTTTGGCATAAAACCATCAATGTGAAGATATCAAAGGTGTGTGAATGGTTTGGTGAAGTCCTTGAGGCCAAACATGATGATTTGATATGTTTTAACAATATGTCCCTAGGTGGAAATGGTAATTTGACTGTAAGAACTTATGAATTTGATAAATCAGTATTATGTGGATATGAACCGGGTTTGTTTTAGTCAAAAAAATGATGTGAGTAATGTATTGGAAGTTGGATGAAATGATTGAGGTGTAAATGGTTGAGTGTAGTATCTTGGTCTTGAGGAACTAGTTGGTAAAAGTGAAAATTTGGTGAGTTGTTTAAGGAATTGAAAGATTCAAAGCTCTTTATCAGGTTTTTTCTTTGAATTCAAATAAATTGATGATGACAAAGGTGTGTTAGGACCTGATGGATATAGGTTGTAACATGAAAGATTGGTTTTTGGTTATTTTTCCTAGGTAAAGCAAATTGAGTGGAAGGGTGCGCCTTGGTGAATGATGAAAGAGTGGATTGTTTAGTGACTCTAATTAGGTTTTTTGTGCACGGATCAGTCATTTTTGTTGATAAATAAGATGTTTGAAGCTTGATGATGATAAGAAGTATTGAAATGAGTTGTCTTGTTGTTGCCTTGTGGTTTGCAAATGAAACAATGTAATTTTTGATGAAAAGAGAAAGAAATTTTAGTTGCTTATTCAATTTGATCTTCTCCTGATTCAATTGGGTTAGATGTATCCCGATGATTGAGTGTTTTGATATGATGCTCTGCATCACTAAGTTCCTTGTCTATGCTATTGCTTACTAATATGGTTTCATAGTTTTTTTCCAAGCATCCATAGTTTTTCATGCTATTCCACCTTTGCAAGCACATGCCTCCATGTGAAGTAATTACATTGTGTTGCTTATGTTGAATTTCTAAACAACTATATTGTATAGTTGAAATTTTGTCATCTATCAACATCTAGTTATTAGCTACAGAATTTGAAGTAATGCTTTGAGTTTGAATGATGTGTAATGCAATGTAACCAGCAATATGAATATAAACTACACAAATCTATTAAGTAGAATTCATTAGTTAAGTTCTTTTTATTCTATTAACTCTATGTACGTTTGAGTAAATCCACTGGCACTAGGAGGTGTTTGCTTGAAACCTCCAATATTAGTCTATTCAACATCCAAAATCACATATTAAAATACCATTCATAAAACAATGCTATTAACATGTAATAAATTTATAATTGTTTACTAGTTACATACCCCACTGATAGGTGTACTGCAGAAATAAGTAGGTGGAGGACCGATGTATCCAGTCTCAACACTATGACCCTGCAATTTTATTAAAATAATAAAACTAAATTAGTTAATCTTGCATTTCAGAATCAAAATTTAATAAATTAAATTCAATGAACATGCTGAATTTTACCTGAGTATCGATGCCATATGCATGATACAAAATTTCATCCATCCTCTCCATCCTCGTAGATGCATATAAATCATGTGTAGCAGCATACAGATCCTGTGTAGCATCCTCCTAAGTGCTGGTGGGGTCATATGAACAAGTCGCCCCGCAAGATTGACACACATGGGTTCAAAGGCCACCACCCGAAGACTCCCCTAGATGGTGTTGTATAATAGGGCTAGTATGATGGATGACACTTTGGGTCAATGTGTTGATCGCCTGCAATGTCTCTACATTGACACTCTCCTTCGCAATGATAGGCATAACAATGTGCTCACGAGGCGGCCTAGCGAGAGGTCGTCTCCCTTGCCACACAAGATCTAGCTGTGCACCGGGCCTATCCTGATCCAACCCCCCACCTCTCCCCTAGAACTCCCTCATATCAAAATAATTTGGGATTTGGTTCAATACAAACTCACTGTATAGTTTCCTAAGAAAATATTAGGGGACTTCACAATTGTTACATGGTGGGTAATCAAAGACCAAGTACCACCTATCATAAAAATGGTTCCTAATCTCTTCGTGGTGGCACCAATGAATAGGAAACCTCTTCACATTGAGGATAAAATTTTGATGTGTTCAAGGGTCAGTGAATAAAGAGCACAAATCACCTTTAGTAATTTTTAAATCTTTTACTTGTTGATATGATAGTTTATCTGCATAATATGCCCTAGCTACTTGCCTCCTATCTTTCCATCCAGTTATTTGTTGGGTAATTGAATCTACATTTTTTAACATCTCTTTCAATAAATTTGCTAGGGTCATTCTTTCTGTGGTTGAAGCATTTGGATCACTCAACCTACTGATAAAATCCTCAATTTTTTTTTTGTTGAACATTCTCAATTTCACTCCTCAAATTTTGTTGAGTGTCAGGAGGGTGTTGAGTGATTGGTGGGGGAGGTTGATTTTATTATGGATTTTGTTGTTGAGGATAATTTGTAGGATCATTTTCATCTCCTACAATTTAAAAAAAAAAATCAAATCTAACCTAAAACAAACAAAATCAACTTGAAACTAAGAAATTCAAAAAAAATAGCCAACAATACTTACCTCCCACACCTCTTCATCGTCGTGGTGCCATCTTTGCAAAGAAAAAGCAACTATTGTTGATAAATTTTGTAAAATTCCTCCTCCTAGAACACGAGCACGAAAAATGAGGGATTTTGGCTGCGGGCAGAGCAGAAAAACAAACAACAAAAAATGAATCAATTTCACTTTCTTTTTTCCTTTTAAAATGACATAACGCGAGCGCATTATAACCCACTCGCATTATGCCATTTTCAATTTTTTTTTTTTGTAATTGGCCACAAAAGTGTAACCCAAATTCATGCACCCGCCCATATATATATATATATATGTATGTATGTATGTATGTATGTATACATGTAACTGTGTAATTATATGTATACACAGATACATGTATACATATATCTATACAAATACATATAAATACATCTATATGTGTGTATATATATGTAAAACCAAATAAAATGATGGAGAAGAATGGGATACCCAAAACAAAAAATTAGTCATATGCATTAATCAGACTACAAATGAAGTTTAATTGGGGTATAATGTGTTTGTTGTCTGGTGCTACTATTTTGCAATTAATGTGTAGGTGTGATTTGTAATGGGTGCCAAAATAATTTTAAAAGGTGCTAATATGAATTAGACCCATCGAATTTTGAGTGGATTTGAATGATAACATAGTTTTAATTGCATGTTAATAGTGACACAATTAGAACCCTTTTCTATTTTGCAATGTATATCAGTTATTTTCTCTGTAATTATATCTATGTAATTATATGTATACAGACATATACATATAGATATATATGATACATATATGTGTATACATATAATTACATAGATAAATGTATACTTATATAAATTTTTGTACATACATATGTTTGCTAATGTCTGTTCTCCACAGTGTGAGGTAACAAAAAACATCATTCTCCTTTCAAAATGCAAACAATGGTACTCCTAGGTTTGTTGGTTGTTTCAATAATGATTTCAACTTCTTTTTACTGCTTTCAACATTGTTTTTCTGACACTTTATGATGTATAATGTATGAGTCACTGATAATCATGGCACTAGGGCAGAAGAGGAAAAGATCGAGTGGGAGGCGCTTAATTAGAGTACCTCATGGAGTGATGTTCAATGTTCTAGATGTTGTTGATGAAGAGCCAGCAATCAAAATCAACGAGGATATTATTTTTGAAAATACAAAACAAACAAATGAAAATGATGGTTTTGAACCTGTTGGTCATAATCTTGAGGTAGAAATGGAACCGCCACTTGTTGACCATGTGGCAACCCCTGATCTATGCATGAAAATTTGGACTATGCATCACATGGAAAAAAAACATTGCAAATGTTGAGGAAAATTGAATTTCAATTAGAGGTTCAATCATCAAATGAGGGATCCCACTTAGCAGTTTGAGGGCATGGCTCAATGATGTGACATCCACAAAAAAGAAGGGATCACAAATAGTCCTATCTGACGAAGAAGAAGCTGAAATTGTGCAGTGGTGTAAAGACATGGCTAATATTGACCATGACCTTCAAGTCTCAGCTTAAGTCAACAGTGGCCCAAATGGTTGGAGCGAGGCCTAACCCATTCACAAATGTGATACTAGGGAGGTCATGGTGGGTTGGATTTCATCAAAGGCATCTTGATCTAACAATTTGAACATTCAAAGGAGTGGACATAGATTGAGCTATAATGCTACACCCTGAAATAGTTTCTTCATTCTATGACAACTTGGAGGAGTTGTACAATAAACACAATTATGGGCCCAAAAAAATATGGAATTGCGATGAAACAGGTGTGCAGGCTGGTAGAAACTATGCAATGAGAATTATTGAAAAAACAAGGACCAAATGTGTTCCACAATTAATTTCTAAAAGTAGAGAATGGATCACTATTTTAGCTTGTGTTGGTGTAGCAAGTCAAGCTATACCTGGTTACTATTTGTTAAAGTCCAAAAGGAACATTAGAAACTATATTGTTAATTGTGAACTAAGGGCATGCATGGCAATCCAAAAGCATGCTTGGATGACCAAAGAATTATTTGTGGAATGGCTAAAACACTTTGCAATAAATGTCCTAGGAGGGGTGTCACCAACAAATAGATAACTTCTCATCTTTGACAGTCATGGCAGGGTATGTGCAGGATCATCATAGAAAAAACATGCTTTTAAATGGCAAAAAATTCAAAAAAATTAGAGTTAGGCAACTTGACATAAAAAAATGAATAAGTTATCTATATTATTTCAAAAATATGTAAGAATAGAATCTATAAAAAATTGAATGTAGTTTCTAAACTACTAGGTTTATTTTAAAAAAATCTATTTGGTGAACATTTGAAATTTCAATGCAAGGTACTTAAATTTCAGGAGAAAGAAGTAGGTGTCTATCTAATCACCCTAACCACAATAAAATGATAATATTTTTTATAATATTTTAGATATAAGTAGAGGACTCATGTCCCAATGTGATACATATTTTAGTTTAATTTTTTCCAAGTAAATAATTAATTATGAATTTTTTATTAACTTTAAAAAAAAACTGTGAAATTCACCTTTAACTTGGTCAAAACTTCATGAAATTCATCTTTTTTTAATCCTATAGTATGTGAAGCATAGAATGTGACACCATTTGAAAGATATAGATGTTTTTCAATCAGCCTATCAATCAGCACTTTAGTCGTAATTCAAATAGAAAATGAATAATAATTATTTATTAAATTCAAAGTAAAGCATAATTTATATTGGTGGAAAGCTAAGAATCTCCTTTAAAAACAATTTTTTGTTTCATCAATTTTGGGTAAAAAAAAGTCATCAGCCACATACCCTACACATACCCATTATAACGCCACTTTTTGGCACATCATGATCTTGCACATACCCAATAGCCATGTGGCATTCAAAATGATCGAGAAAACAAAGACTATGGACATAGATTTTCTCACACTTCCAATACATTGCAATCGTAAATTGCAGTTCCTTGATGTTAGTGTATTCTCACCATTCAAAAACTACTTCAAATAACATAGGAGTATATGGCTCTCTACACATCCCCAACTTGACATTGGAAGAGAAAAGTTGGCAAAACTTTCTAGCAAAGCTTTTGCACAAAATTTGATTCCTAATAGCATTGCAAGTGGTTTTGGAAGAATGAGAATTTTTCCATTAGATCGACATGCACTTGACTTGGATATGGGGCCAAGGAAAGCTTTCATGGTTGAAGATGAATGAACCACATTGGGAAAAAAACAAAGGGTGATACAGCTAATGATGAGGCATAGTTCATGGCAACAAAGACTTGTTTCAGGATAGCATGTTGGAATGAGGAACAAATTGGATAGTTTGTGGAAACCATTTTTGCAAGAAATCCCCCAAATCCAACAAACGAAGAAGGATATTGCACAAAAAAAATTGAGGCAACAAAAATTGATGAAGAATCATTAGTTCAAATATGTCATCAAGCAATTGAAAATAAAGAGAGTCTCAATCTACCATCTGAATTTCAAGATGCAACTTTAAACCTAGGGGTGCATTTGAATTTCATTCAAGGGGATGAAGGGTTATCCATGCCATCACCACCACATTTTGATCCTAAAGAGGTCATCCATTACTTCACGACTAGGAGAAATTGGGAGGTTGAAAATGATGAAGCAAATGGAGTGGAAGGTAATGAATCAAGCAATGAAGAACCTGACTATGTGCCATGCACACAAGTCAATGAAAAAACATGAGTAGGCAGAAGAATCATTTTTTTGCAACTCCCAACGCAAAGGGTGCACCAATCATCTAATAAAGGTCACAATGGGGTGCTACGCCTAAGTAGGCAATCTCAAATCTTGACATCGAATGATTTTTTCAATTTGCTAAATGAAAAAGAGGCACAAAAAAAGAAACCAAGAATTGTAGGAAAGAAAAAGGGAGGAAATGGATGAAAAGAAGGTAGAAAGAGAAGCAATCCTGACATAGAGGGACGCAAAGAGATAGGAGTGTGCTGCAAAAAAATAGAAAATTGCATAGGAGAAGCTAGGAATCAACATCAAAAGGAGTTTGCAAGAGAGCAAGAAAAGATTGCTTAATAGTTGAAGGAAAACCAAAAGCAGGCAGAAAGAGCAAAAATAAATAGAAGAGTATTCCTACAACTCCTCTTCCAACTCAACCTCCAATTTTAAGGGACATGATTAACATTTTGTCTCCAGCCTTTGCTACTCTTAGCAACCTACAAAACAGGTCTTCTAAAGGCTGCTCTTAATAGTTATAGCTTAGTCCAGAGGAAAATCAGGCATTACTTGCTTGTATAGAAAGTGCCATAGAAAACAATCTGTAGTCCTTAACATCTTCTGTAGTTGATGCAGAGTCAGTTGACCCCCAAGGACACACCACTTCTTAATAAGATTTATGGATGTCTGATTAGAATTTTTTGTTGTGAACTTTTGACCTCGATGTGTGCTAGTGTGTTTTTTGTAAAACTGAATGCTAGTCTATTGTCTTAGACAACCAAAGGATACTAGTCTATTGTATTGGATAGCCAAAGGATACTAGTGTGTATTTTTGTAAAACTGAATGCTAGTATGTTGTAAAATTTTCTACTTTGGTGTGTGCCAGTGTGTTTTTCGTAAAATTGAAGACTCCTTGTCTTCTTTCCAACTTTATCTTAATCATGTTTATGTTGTAATAAATTTGATTTCAGCCTAGGCATGTTTTGGGGGCTGTCCAAGTTAATGATTTATGATTTTTGTGATTTGAAATCATTTTTGTGTTGGTTGTATTCATCTAACATTGTTGAAAATTTAAATGTACATTAAGAAATGTATGTAATTAAAATTCAAAAAATTATGTACATATATATACATACACACACACAACTATGTAAGAATAGAATCTATAAAATGTGTAAGATAGAATCTATAAAAAATTCAATGTAGTTTCTAAACTACTAGGTTTATTTTAAAAACAATCTATTTGGTGAAAATTTGAAATTTCAATGCAGTACTTACTTAAATTCAGGGAAAACATAAGAAGTAGGTGTCTATCTAATCACCCTAACCACAATAAAATGATAATATTTTTTTATAATATTCTAGATATAAGTAGAGGACTCATGTCCCAATGTGATACATATTTTATTTTAATTTTTTTCCAAGTAAATAATTAATTATGAATTTTTTATTACAAATTTTAAAAAATATAAAAACTCATGTGTCTGACCACCTTAACTTGGTCAAAACTTCATGAAATTCATTTTTTTAATCCTATAGTATGTGAAGCATAGAATGTGACACATGTTTCAGATTCAAAAAATGTGACACCATTTGAAAGCTATAGATGTTTTTCAATCATCCTATCAATCAGGACTTTAGTCGTAATTCAAATAGAAAATGAATAATAATTATTTATTAAATTCAAAGTAATGCATAATTTATATTGGTGGAAAGCTAAGAATCTCCTTTAAAAACCATTTTTGTTTCATCAATTTTGGGTAAAAAAAATTCATCAGCCACATACCCTACACATACCCATCATATCGCCACTTTTTGGCACATCATGATCCTGCACATACCCAACAGCTATGTGGCATTCAAAATGATCAAGAAGGAAAAGACTATGGAAATAGATTTTCTCACACTTCCAACACATTGCAACCATAAATTGCAGTTCCTTGATGTTAGTGTATTCTCACCATTCAAAAACTACTTCAAATAGCATAGGAGTATATGGCTCTCTACACATCCCCAACTTGACATTGGAAGAGAAAAGTTGGCAACACTTTCCAGCAAAGCTTTTGCACAAAATTTGATTCCTAATAGCATTGCAAGTGGTTTTAGAAGAACGAGAATTTTTTCATTAGATTGACATGCACTTGACTTGGATATGGGGCCAAGGCAAGCTTTCATAGTTGAAGATGAATGAACCACATTGGGAGCAAAAACAAAGCGAGATACAACTGATGATGAGGTATAGTTCATGGCAACAAAGACTTGTTTGAGGATAGCAGTTTGGAATGAGGAACAAATTAGACAGTTTGTGGAAAGCTTTTTTGGAAGAAATCACCAAAATACGACAAACGAAGAAGGATATTGCACAAAAAAAATTGAGGCAACAAAAATTGATGAAGAACCAGTAGTTCAAATATGTAATTAGGCAACTAAAAATAAAGAGAGTCTCAATTTGCCATCTAAATTTCAAGATGCAGCTTTAAACCTAGGGGTGCATTTGAATTTCACTCAAGGGGATGAAGGGTTATCCATGCCATCACCACCACATGTTGATCCTAATGAGGTCATCCATTACTTCATCACTAGGAGAAATTGGGAGGTTGAAAATGATGAAGCAGATGGAGTGGAAGGCAACGAATCAAGCGACGAAGAACCTGACTATGTGCCATGCACACAAGTCAATGAACAAACACGAGCAGTCAGGAGAATCAGTTTTTTGCAACTCCCAATGCAAAGCGTGCACCAATCATCTAATAGAGGTCGCAATGGGGTGCTATGCCGAAGTAGGCAATCTCAAATCTTGACATCGAATGAGTTTTTCAATTTGCTAAATGAACAAGAGGCACAACAACAAAGAAACCAAGAATTGTAGGAAAGAAAAAAGGAGGAAATGGATGAAGAGAAGGTAGAAAGAGAAGCAATCCTGACATAGAGGGACACAAATAGATTGGAGTGTGCTGCAAAAAAATAGAAAATTGCAGAGGATAAGCTAGGCAGTGACATCAAAAGGAGTTTGAAATAGAGCAAGAAAAGATTGCTTAATAGTTGAAGGAAAACCAAAAGCAGGCAGAAAGAGAAAAAAAAAATAGACGTAAGAGTACTCCTACAACTCCTCTTCCAACTCAACATCCAATTTTAAGGGACATGATTAACATTTTTTCTCCAGCCTTTGCTACTCTTAGCAACCTACAAAACGGGTCTTCTAAAGGTTTCTCTTAACAATTACAACTCAGTCCAGAGGCAAATCGGGCATTGCTTGCTTGTATAGAAAGTTCCATAGAAAACAATCTGTAGTCCTTAACATCTTCTCCAGTTGATGCAGAGTCAGTTGACCCCCAAGGACACACCACTTCTTAATAAGATTTGTGGATGTCTGATTAGAATTTTTTGTTGTGAACTTCCGACCTCGATGTGTGCTAGTGTGTTTTTTGTAAAACTGAATGCTAGTCTATTGTATTAGACAACCAAAGGATACTAGTCTATTGTATTGGATAGCCAAAGGATACTAGTGTGTATTTTTATAAAACTGAATGCTAGTATGTTGTGAACTTTTCTACTTTGGTGTGTGCCAGTGTGTTTTTTGTAAAACTAAAGACTCCTTGTCTTCTTTCCAACTTTATCTTAATCATGTTTATGTTGTAATAAATTTGATTTCAGCCTAGGCATGTTTTGGGGGCTGTCCAAGTTAATGATTTACACTTTTTGTGATTTGAAATCATTTTTGTGTTCATTGTATTCATCTAACATTGTTGAAAATTTAAATGTACATTAAGAAATGTATGTAATTAAAATTCAAAAAATTATGTACATATATATACATATATACACACACAAAACTATGTAAGAATAGAATTTATAAAATATGTAAGAATAGAATCTATAAAAAATTGAATGTAGTTTCTAAACTACTAGGTTTATTTTAAAAAAGATCTATTTGGTGAAAATTTGAAATTTCAATGCAGTAGTACTTAAATTTCAGGGGAAAAATGAGAAGTGGCTATCTATCTAATCACCCTAACCACAATAAAATGATAATATTTTTTTATAATATTTTAGACATAAGTAAAGGAATCATGTCCCAATGTGATACATATTTTATTTTAATTTTTTTCCAAGTAAATAATTAATTATGAATTTTTTATTACAACTTTTAAAAAATATAAAAACTCATGTGTCTAACCACCTTAACTTGGTCAAAACTTCATGAAATTCATTTTTTTAATCCCATAGTATGTGAGTATTAGAATGGCTTTCACATATTTTAGATTCAAAAAAATGTGACACCATTTGAAAGCTATAGATGTTTTTCACTTAATAACTTACTTTAGTCGTAATTCAAATAGAAAATGAATAATAATTATTTATTAAATTCAAAGTAAAGCATAATTTATATTAGTGGAAAGCTAAGAATCTCCTTTAAAAACCATTTTTGTTTCATCAATTTTGGGTAAAAAAAAAGTCATCAGCCACATACCCTACATGTTCATATCGCCACTTTTTGGCACATCATGATCCTGCACATACCCAACAACCATGTGGCATTCAAAATGATCGAGAAAGCAAAGACTATGGAAATAGATTTTCTCACACTTCCAACACATTGCAACCGTAAATTGTAGTTCCTTGATGTTAGTGCATTCTCACCATTGAAAAACTACTTCAAATAGCATAGGAGTATATCATGGCTCTCTACACATCCCCAACTTGACATTGGAAGAGAAAAGTTGGCAACACTTTCCAGCAAAGCTTTTGCACAAAATTTGATTCCTAATAGCATTGCAAGTGGTTTTAGAAGAACGTGAATTTTTCCATTAGATCGACATACACTTGACTTGGATGGGGGCCAAGGAAAACTTTCATGGTTGAGGATGAATGAACCATATTGGGAGCAAAAACAAAGGGCAATACAGCTAATGAGGCATAGTTCATGCCATCAGAGACTTGTTTGAGGATCGTAGGTTGAAATGAGGAACAAATTGGATAGTTTTTGGAAACCTTTTTTGTAAGAAATCCCCCAAATCCAACAAACAAAGAAGGATATTGCACAAAAAACATTGAGGCAAAAAAAATTGATGAAGAACCAATAGTTCAAATATGTAATCAGGCAACTGAAAATAAAGAGAGTCTCAATCTGCCATTTGAATTTCAAGATGCAGCTTTAAACCTAGGGGTGCATTTGAATTTCACTCAAGGGGATGAAGGGTTATCCATGCCATCACCACCACATGTTGATCCTAAAGAGGTCATCCATTACTTCACGAGTAGGAGAAATTGGGAGGTTGAAAATGATGAAGCAGATGGAGTGGAAGGTCATGAATCAAGCGACGAAGAACCTAACTATGTGCCATGCACACAAATTAATGAACAAACACGAGCAGGTAGGAGAATCATTTTTTTGCAACTCCCAATGCAAAGGGTGCACTAATCATCTAATAGAGGTCACAATGGGGTGCTACGCCTAAGTAGGCAATCTCAAATCTTGACATCGAATGATTTTTTCAATTTGCTAAATGAACAAGAGGCACAAAAACAAAGAAACCAAGAATTGTAGGAAAGAAAAAGGGAGGAAATGGATGAAAAGAAGGTAGAAAGAGAAGCAATCTTGGCATAGAGGGACGCAAATAGATTGGAGCATGTTGCAAAAAATAGAAAATTACAAAGGAGAAGCTAGGAAGTGACATCAAAAGGAGTTTGAAAGAGAGCAAGAAAAGATTGATTAACAATTTTAGGAAAACCAAAAGCAGGAAGAGTACTCCTACAACTCCTCTTCCAACTCAACATCCAATTTTAAGGGACATGATTAACATTTTGTCTCCAGCCCTTGCTACTCTTAGCAACCTACAAAATGGGTCTTCTAAAGGTTGCTCTTAACAATTACAGCTCAGTCCAGAGGCAAATCAGGCATTGCTTGCTTGTATAGAAATGCCATAGAAAACAATCTGTAGTCCTTAACATCTTCTCCAGTTGATGCAAAGTCAGCTGACCCCCAAGGACACACCACTTCTTAATAAGATTTGTGGATGTCTGATTAGAATTTTTTGTTGTGAACTTCTGACCTCGATGTGTGCTAGTGTGTTTTTTGTAAAATTGAATGCTAGTCTATTGTATTAGACAACCAAAGGATACTAGTCGATTGTATTGGATAGCCAAAGGATACTAGTGTGCATTTTTATAAAACTGAATGCTAGTATGTTGTGAACTTTTCTACTTTGGTGTGTGCCAGTGTGTTTTTTGTAAAACTGAAGACTCCTTGTCTTCTTTCCAACTTTATCCTAATCATGTTTATGTTGTAATAAATTTGATTGCAGCCTAGGCATGTTTTGGGGGCTGTCCAAGTTAATGATTTATGCTTTTTGTGATTTGAAATCATTTTTGTGTTCATTGTATTCATCTAACATTGTTGAAAATTTAAATGTACATTAAGAAATGTATGTAATTAAAATTCAAAAAATTATGTACATATATATACATATATATACACACACAACTATATATATATACATATATATAGTTGTGGGTTGTGTCTCAGATATATATATGTATATATATATATATATATATATATATATATATATATATATATATATATATATATATATATATATATATGTATGTATGTATGTATACATATATATAGTTGTGTGTGTGTGTATATATATATATGTGTGTGTGTATACACAACTAAGTATATGCATACATATATATAGCTATACATCTATATGCAACATTTCCATAAATTGTAAGTGAAAGTTTACAATGAATAAGAAAAATGATCATAAATGAACACAATGTCTACCAGGTCACAACCAAAGTAAATTCTTGAAAGATTTTACCTGAATTGTCATCTTGCAATTTGACATGCTCTTTACATCCTCCTTATGTGTGTATACATACATACACACATACATACATACATACATATATGTATGTATGTATGTATGTATGTATGTATGTATGTATACACAACTAAGTATATGCATACATATATCTATACATCTATATGCAGCATATCCATAAATTAATCTATTTGAAATTATAAAATTTTCAACACCTACGCTTGGAAATCAATCTAATTGCAAATTGTAAATGTAAGTTTACAATGAATAAGAAAAATGAACATTATAAATGAACACAATGTCTACTAGGTCATAGCCAAAGTTAAGTCTTGAAAGACTTTACTTGAAATGCCATCTTGCAATTTGACATGCTCTTTACAACCTCCTAGCCATTTGACATGCCTACCACAACAAACAAATATAATAGAACAAACAAAAATGGACAATAGTTATTGAAAATAAATAAAAAGACATACTAGTTAGTGAACAATAAAGAACAATCCTCAAAACTTAGAGCCATATGAACAAAAAACCTTAATTATTTGGTGTGTTGACAAACACATTTACCAAATTTCCCACCATGAACATTACTACACCACCTCTCCTTGTTCTCCTGTGCCTACAAGAAAATATTTACCACGGGTAGTATTAACCGAGGCTAGTAACATACAAACATCATACGACCTTTGCAATAATGCATGTACAACAACACATAATTAATCAAGTTCAACATATTAAAAGTTCCATATGGAAAACATAAATATATGCAAAAACATATAAATGTTAATATAATTGTATAGGTCAAGATTAATTCAAGTTATATTCATTGTTTCTCATCACCCTTGGATATATGAGGAATGTACAAAGGATGCCATTCAATGCTCTATAGTATGGAGAGGATATTACCAGAGGAGAATAACTGTGAATGCCACTGGCTACTGTCCCTCTTATTTAGAAATTTGTATCTGACAATTGAATGCATTCAATTTGATTGTTTTGTTTCAAATTTGAATTTGTAGCTGCCAGTTACGTAGGTTTTTAGAGATGATATGATTGAATTCTGCATTATATCTGGATTCAATGTTTATTTGGGGGACCTTATATATCTATGATTTTTTGCATGTTTGTAGTCATGCATACAGTCATAGAAACATAAGCACACATGGATACATTCATAGAAACGTAAGCATACATGCATGTATTCATATAAACATATGCATACATATACATTGCAGAAAATCACTGATATACATTGCAAAACAAAAAGAACACCTAAATGTGTCACTATTAACATTTAATTAATACTATTTTATCATTCAAATCCGCTCAAAAGTCAATGGGTTTAATTCACATTAGCACCTTATAAAATTATTTTGGTGCCCATTAAAAATCACTCCTACACATTAATCGCCAAACATTAGCACCAAACACCAAACATAATACACTCCAATTAAACTTCATTTTGGTTCCAATTAATACATATGACAAATGTTTTTTTTTGGTTATCCCATTATTTTCCATCATTTTACCGCACACTCTCTGAAAGGTTCTCATGGTGATGGAAGGTATATACATAAATACATACATGCATATATATACATATATATATACATATATGTATATATATATACATATATATACACATATATATACATATATATATATATACATATATATATATACATATATATATATACATAGATATATATATATATACATATATATATATCTATGTATATATATGTATATATATATGTATATATATGTGCATGTATGTATGTATGTATGTATGTATGTATGTATGTATGTGTATACATAGCATACATATACCATTGTTTGCATTTTGAAAGGAGAATGATGTTTTTTGTTACCTCATACCATGGACACAAAACTTATTGAATTTGTAAATGAATGTGTACAATGTGGGAAAAAACCCAGCACCATGACCCGACAAAATCAAACACAACATGGCAAAAAGGAATTGAATAAGACTTATTTGTTTCATAAAAAAGCAGTGATAATTTTTCAATTAGCGAATAAACCCTCCATCAATCCTGAAAGATGTAGAAGAAAATGATTAACCAGTACCATTGTTTGCATTTTGAAAGGATAGGAAAAGGATACACATATATATCAATTTGTTGAATGAACAAGAGACAAGTGACACAAAATTTGTAAATGAATGTGTATAATTTTTTTATATATATAAAACATTGTACACATTCATTTGCAAATTCAATAATCTATGTTATATATATATATATATATCATTATACACATTCATTTACAAATTCAATAAGTTGTGTTATATATATAACTAACATTGTACACATTCATTTACAAATTCAATAATATGTAGAAGAAAATTATTAAATAGTACCATTCTTTGCATTTTGAAAGGATAGGCAAATGATACACACACACACACACACACACACACACACACACACACACACACACACACACACACACATATATATATATATATATATATATATCTATTTGTTGAATGAACTTGAGACAAGAGACACTAAATTTGTTAAATGAATGTTTAAGAGAGAAAAAATTGAGTATGTACAGATCTAAAAGGAATTCATGACAGTAATTAAATCAATTTTGTGAAGAGCATTACAAGAGATAAACATTCCACTAATGATTCTATGAAGAGAAGAAAATGAATAAGAAGTAGCAATTTTGTATGGTAAGGAGCAACAATTTATACTATGAAGAGCGCATTAGGAAACTAAACTATGATATATATATATATATATATATATATATATATATATATATATATATATATATGTAAAACATTGTACACATTCATTTACAAATTCAAACACACAACTTATTGAATTTATAAATGAATGTGTACAATGTTATATATATATGTATATATAAAATTATATATATATATATATATATAACATTATACACATTCATTTTCAATTGTTAAATGAATGTTTAAGAGAGAAAAATTAAGGAGTATGTACAAATCTAAAAGGAATTCATATGACATTAATTAAATCAATTTTGTAAAGAGCATTAGAAGAGATAAACTTACCACTAATGATTCTATGAAGAGTATAAAATGAATAAGAAGCAACAATTTTGTATGGTAAGGAGCAACAATTTATACTA
This sequence comes from Sequoia sempervirens, assembly GCA_007258455.2. Taxonomy (NCBI): domain Eukaryota; kingdom Viridiplantae; phylum Streptophyta; class Pinopsida; order Cupressales; family Cupressaceae; genus Sequoia; species Sequoia sempervirens. The sequence continues at coordinate 192,490,261 of VDFB02000015.1, read as the reverse complement.
TGAAGAGCACATTAGGAAACTAAACTATCATACATACATACTATCATACATACATACACACATACACACATACATACATATATATATATATATTACGCATTCATTTACAAATTCAAACACACAACTTATTGAATTTATAAATGAATGTGTACAATGTTATATATATAGCATTGTACACATTCATTTACAAATTCAATAAGTTGTTATATATATATATAGACACATATGTACATAGTATATATATACACATACCAACATATATATATATGAGTGTGTCTATGTGTGTATATATATACACAGACAGACACAGTCATATATAGACGTATATACATGTATAATGAAAATGCAAGCTAAGAGATAGCCAAAAATATTAAATGAACACATAGATTTTTGAATTTGTAAATGGGGTTTGTAAGGAAAAACCCATCACCAAAAAATACCTTCATTTACTTATAAAGTAAAGTAAAAAGACAGTGCATAAATATAAATGTTAAATGCACAATTCATGAAAATAACTATAAGTAGAATGTACAAAGCACATTGTACAGTAAATGAAAGAAGTTGTGTTGTATTCAACAACAATAGGATATTAATTTTAACAGAGGTAGATCAATTATAGACTTTGATTTTCAGAAATATGCACAAAAAAGTAACCAAGGGTTTCATAATAATAATTCCTCACTCACACGAATACAAAAGTGTGTTTTCAGATAGATGCCAAATATTCCAGGCAAGGGGTTCATGAGATTAATTCCTTAAGCACATGAATTTGGAAAAAAACAAGAAAGGGTTTTCACATATATGGCATATTTTTTTCAGAAATGTGCACAAATAAGTAATTAGGGGTTTCATAATAATAATTCCTCACTCACAGGAATAAATAAGTGTGTTTTCAGGTAGATGCCGAATATTCTAGACAATGGTTTCATGAGATTAATTTCGTAAGCACACGTATTTGGAAAAAACAACGTAAGGGTTTTCACAAAAATGGTGTATAATAAACAGGCTTGCCGATTTATGGCCATATTCACATGGGTTTTTTATAAAAAGGTCAATGCAAACCAAAAAATCATTTTTTGCAGACATGTGGTTGAACCCACAAAATTCCTCTATCATTTTTGCAGACAAAATCATGAAACAATCAACTTTACTAGGTCGTGAGCGCACACTAAAATGGGGAGATGAAATCATTTAACCCTAATAAAACCCATGTGTAAAACACCAACACCATGACCCAACAAAATCAAACAACGCATGGCGAAAAGGCATGTAAGAGGAATGGTTTATTTCATAAACAAGTAGTAATAATTTTTCAATATTGAATAAACCCTTCATAGGTCATGAAAGATGCAAAAGAAAATGATTAACCAATACCATTATTTGCATATTGAAAGGAGAATGATGTTTGTTGTTACCTCAATGCATGTGAACCAATAGGAGCCGTGGAGAGTCATTTTCATTTGCAAAAGCTTCCATCATTGAGAACCTTCTAGAGAGAGCGCGCAATAAAATGAGGGAAAAGAATGGGATACCCAAAAAAATAACATTAGTCTTATGCATTAATCAAACCCCAAATGAAGTTTAATTGGGGTGTAATGTGTTTTGTGTCAGGTGCTAATGTTAGGTGATTAATGTGTAGGAGTGATTTTTAATGGGTGCCAAAATGATTTTATAAGGTGCTAACATGAATTAGACCCATTGCCTTTTGAGCGGATTTGAATGATAAAATAGTTTTAATTAAATGTTAATAGTGACACATTTAGGTGTTTTTTAAAATTCTTTTTGGTGGTTATAGTGGGTGGATACTAGGATGTTAGGTGACGATGAGTAGATGACACCTCTAAAAGGTGACTTTTTGACCCCCGTGCACATATTCAATTTTCTCGCACTCGTCTGAATTGCCCACAAGTCAAAACGTTAGCTATAAGCACTTAACTTGTGAGCGAAGAAAAGCCATAATTTTTTTTTTCAATTTGATGTACGGTTTGAATTCTATGGTTGTGTGAAGTTAGCCCTAGCGGATACTGGGTCTTCTCCCCTAGTGTTTGTTAACCATGCAAATAAATTCATGTTATAATCTTGAAAACCCTCTAATTAAATTAAGAAATGGCTTAATGTGTTTGGCTTCAAGCTACTAGAAAATATATTAAATCCTTTTATGGATTAAAATTTTGATGAAATTATAGAGCAACGATGTGCAAAGGCATAGACGAAAATGCAGAGATTCGTAGTGGTTTGAAGGCTAGGGTGAATGGAGAAATGGTTGTAGGGAAGAGGACCCGAAAGGAGAGCAGAGATGAGTGGGAATCCTCTTTGGTTGTGGCTGGTGGTGACGGGCGGTGGCGATATCAACTTAGGTCGGGTTCATGTGACGAGGCACTTGATGCTACAGTGCCTCTTATACCCTCCATTTCGCATGGGGATTCTCCCTTTCCTAGCTTGGAAGAGCCTATTCCAAAGGTGTATGGGTATGTGCATGATAATCATGGAAACAACAGGCCCTTAAGTGGCAAAAAATTCAGAAAAATAAGAGTTAGGCATCTTGACATAAAAATTTGAATAAGTTATCTATATTATTTCAAAAATATGTAAGAATAGAATCTGTAGCAAATTGAATGTAGTTTCTAAACTACTAGGTTTATTTTTATTTTTTTAAATCTATTTGGTGAAAATTTTAAATTTCAATGTAGTAGTACTTAAATTTCAGGGAAAAAATAAAAAGTAGGTGTTTGTCTGACCACCCTAACCACAATAAAATTATAATAATTTTTTATAATATTTTAGATATAAGTGGAGGACTCATGTTTGATGTGATGCATATTTTTTGTAATTTTTTTCAAGTAAATAATTAATTATGATTTTTTATTACAACTTTTAAAAAATATAAAAAACTCTCGATGTCCTACCACCTTAGTTTGGTCAAAACTTCATGAAATTTATTTTTTTTTTTAATCCTATAGTATGCAAAGCATATAATGTGATGCATGTTTTGGATTCAAAAATGTTATACCGCTTGAAAGCTATAGATGTTTTCATTCATCCTATCAATCAACACTTTAGTCATAATTCAAATAGAAAATGAATAATAATTATTTATGAAATTCAAAGTAAAGCATAATTTATATTGGTGGAAAGTTGAGAATCTTCTTTAAAAACCCTTTTCATTTCATCAATTTTTGGTAAAAAAAAAGTCGTCAGCCACATACCCTACAAATACCCATCATATTGCCACTTTTTGGCCCATCATGATCCTGCACATACCTGTATGATGCTTGCAAAAATAAGGCGAACCCCTTTCATGCTTGCACTGATTATTGTTTAGTGTAGATTCAAATTTCAAACTCCAATTTCTTGCCCCCTAAACCACCAAATCCAGTCTCAAAGGTTGGGGAAACTCATTCTCAGGGAGATTTTGGCCTTGCGCTAGGTGAAGTGAAGGTGTCCTTTGTGGTAAAGCTGGTAGCCTTTCACATCTCTAAAGACTGCCTTCATTCTATTTTTCCCAATGTGGGAAGATTTTCTCTCATTTTCTGACTTCTTCGAAAGCATTCCTCTCTAGACTCTCTCCAGGTGTGGGCTTTGTTTGTTTGGCATAATCTGCCCCCCTGAGATTCATCCCCTAGAATTCGGCTTCTTTCTGATCACCTTCTCTTTAGTTCAGGACTACAATTTCTTTACCCAAAATGGCCCTTGGTTTTTGGACAATTCTGGTGTTTTCCTCACCCCTTGGTCTCCCTCCTTCGACCTTCCACAACCACAATTTTTGAGATCCTGATTCGAATAAGGTTATACAACCTTCCTCTGGTGATGCAAAATTCTGCTCTCATTAGGAAGATGATCAATAAAATCAAGTCCTTCTTGAAGATTGATGATGAGTTGATGGCTTCATCTAGATTCACCTAGGTGTGTTCCCTTGTGGACATTTCTAAACCTCTTCTTGGCTCAATTTAGATTCACTCTTCTCTTGGTACCTAGATGTAATTTTTAAATTTTGAGGGCTTGCTCTTTAGATGTTTTTGCTGCCATAATTTGGGTCACAAGATTGAGGACTATTTTGCACCTAAACCACCTAGAATCAGATGCTTCAGTCTCAAGAAGTGGATAAAAAAAGATGGGTCTCTGAATGCGGACTTCGTGTGGCGCAATCATGGCAAGTACTTTGTTCCTTAGTCTGATATGAGATTTGATTCGGGGGCTCCTCTTGATCCTTCATTAGCGCAAGATTCGATCCCTGACAATCCTCCTATCCATAATTTAGATATTTTCCCTATTGTTGATGTTAAGAGGATTCAAAGTCAGATGGTACTTTCTCATTTATGGCTGATTTGGATGACTCTACTCCTGATTTTTTCGATCAAGAATTTTTTTGTTGCTCATTCTCAAAAATTGGACATCTCGCAGGTTGAATCCAAAAAGATTAAACTTGATTGTGGTTCAATGTGGAAAAAAAGGAAGGAAATCAAAGGCTGAAAAACTACGCATTTAAGGAAGAGAAATGATGGAGGAGGGCTCTCAATAGACGATGGAGGCTCTATTCTCCTGGAAAAATGTTAAAACGTAGCTTGGCCTAGGCTGGTTGTCCTCTGCTTCTCTTTCTTCGCTGGATTTGAATCTTGGAGTCTTTATCTTCTGATTGCCTCTATTCGGCAGTTTTGGCTTAATTGTCTCTTTTGGTGGTTGTACTATAGTTGTTTGGTTTTAGTCATCTTGGCTGGATCACCTATGCTCCCCTTTCTTAAGGGCTTGCTCTATGTTTTTTGCTTTTTATCTTTTCATATACAAAAAACTTTCTTACGAAGATTTTTTTTTTTGATGAAATTATCACAATGTTCTTTTTATCTAATTCAAATGATGAATGAATTGAATATGGTAGGAAAATAATACACCATCAAGATATGCAATACATATCAAAATTTCTAGACAAATAGATCGAAAGCAAACAAGTCATGGTAGATCCGATATCTTATCATCAAATATTTACATATTTTTAAGTATTTTATATTGTGGAGATAAAATAAAGGAAGCTTAGCATAACATTGGCAATATATCCTCACACATTTTTAAGCATTTTTCATTAAATAACAATATGTATTAATAATGGATTCTTTGTCTATGTGTTTGGATAAATTACTTTTGAGATTGTACAAACTTTAAAATAATATTTTATTATAATTTTATTAAATTTTCAAAAAGAAACTTTGTGTAATGAATTATATTGTATTTTGTTTCAGACAAAGAATGTAATAAATCACTAATGTTTCATTTGGTATTATCTAATGAATAATTGAATAGATTTTGATGTATCAATGATACACATAAAATAAATTTAAAATAATTATTCATAATTTTTTAATTAATATTTTAATATCCAAATATAGTTTATTAATGAATCAAATTATGACAATATCCTTACAACTATTCACGTAATAATGCTGTATCCTACTGCAACGGTGGCTTTCGCTATGTTTGGCACGTGAATTTTAGTTTCTTTTATGTTCACAACAAACATGCTACCTTTCAGATGGGTAAAGCGGAAGACAAAGGAAGCGAAATGATGTCATAGGGTGTAATTTATGTCGTTAAAGGCTCAAGACCAGGATGTCATCCTCATCTCAAAAACTCGTTCGTGCTATGCTATGGATGGCATATCCACGCATATGCTATGGATATCCATGCACTATTCTTGAGCGACCCACGTTTTGTTTCCGCTGCCGCGGTAAAAGTCTCTCCCATTTCTCTTTAAATGGAGCCTGAAAAGAAAAAACATTGACATCGACGATTATCGAAATGTGCCGCTACTACGCCGTCCCATGGAAGGGGCCATCGAACCGTCTTGTCGGAACCACCTCACGAAAGGCCGAGCTTGATCTTCGTGAAGGACAGGTGACTCCTCCGTATCCACACCTACATTCTCAACCCAGAAAAGGCAGGCGGGTCCATCAGACCCCCTGCTTGAGCAACCTGACAGATGATGCTCAAACGATGAAACATCCGCCTGTAACTGCAAACCCTGCCAACCCCGATCAGGGGATCGACGCTTCCAATTTCACCGACTTGATCTTTCTTGAAGAGGAAGAGGACGAAGAAGACAGAGGAGGAAAATGGGGTGATGGCTGCGGAAGCGACACCCAGTGCTCCACTCCTCAACATCCTATCCTATTTCCCCAAGAGCAGCTCTGCCAGATTGTAGTGGTAAGTTTCGATTTCACCTTCACCCTCACAAACCCTCCTCTATTCTCTGTGTGCTCTGCTCATTTAATATATGCAACTGCAGGGGGTGTGCTCCTACAGAACACAACTGGAGGTGACGCTGGCTAGAGATGTGAGAGAAGCTCTGCGGATTGCTACAGAAAGAGTAGGCCTTTCTGCTCACAACGAGAGCCACAGAAACAGTAATCTGCGACTATATGTAATGAACAATCTACGGTGCGTAGGGTATAATGCAGGTATCTGCAAATCGCGGTGGGAGGAAACCAACGGATACCCTGCAGGTTAGTATGTCTGCAATCTGTAAGAAGCAAATCTAGTTCATTAATGGAACAGATTTCCACAATACATGAAGATTATTGCAAATCTAGTCAAGCTGTGATTTTCCTAACATATTTCTCATCTCTGCAGGTGATTATGAGTTCATTGACGTGATTGAGGGGGCAAAGAGTAATGATCGACTGTTGGTGGACATAGATTTCAGAGCGCAATTTGAGATCGCTCGGCCCACACCAGAATACGCAGCTTTGGTTCAGGTGCTTCCTACTTTGCTGGTGGGAAGGGTGGATAGGCTTCGTGACATCATCTGGATAATGTGTGACGCGGCGAAGAGATCGCTGAAAGCGAGGGGGATGCATCTGCCCCCGTGGAGGAAAAAACGTTATATTGAAGCCAAATGGTTGGGTTCGCAGAAGCGCAGCACCAGCCCCCTGCGTGAGCAGCACGAGCAGCACCTTCTTCTCAGGCCATTCGCCGGGATCGGTTCCTTCCAAGGCATGGAGTGGAACGCCTGCTTTCTTCACCAGATGGAACTGCACTTTGAAAAGGCTGTCAGAGAAGCTAACAAGGACGCTCGCCAAAAGCTTAAAAGCCAGCGGCAGGAGCATCCCTCCACTGCCCTGCTTTCTTTCCAGAGTAATCTCAAATCCAGAGTTAGTGGTAAGGTAGAGACTCCTGCCGGAAGGATTTCTGGGTTAGGCAAGGCATTGGCACAGGCAGTCACTCGTAACAATACCAACAACGTATATTAACTCAGATAATGGGTTATTAAATAGGAAAGGGGGACTGTAATGTACATGGATATGAAGCAATCCTTCCTAGCTGTGAATAGAATTTCCTATCAAAAATTTCTAGTAGACAGAAACATTACCTAAGCTACCAAATTCTCAGCAGAATAAGGATTTCTGTATTTTGTTGAGAAGATACGCCGCTTTGCATTTTTATTCGGTTTGTGCATATGGAAATCGATCCAAGCCAGAAAGGAAATGTCTTAGTGTAAAATAACCAGTATTCAAACAACCCATCTAAAATATTCCCTTCTCTGCTGTCAGTAACCTAATCCCTTTCTCTGTTTTAGGTTTTGCTTTTCGACATCCACCAAATTATGTTTCCGCACATAGAAGCCAGCGTCCAACAGCTTAACGCATCGACAAGCTATCGACGAATATAAAAGCGATCAATTCAAAGAAACAGATGCTCTCTCTGACGAAGCTGGGTACACTGCTGTACAAGGTCGGGCCTCAGAGAGGGGTATGGCCGTTTATGGTTTAGGTTTGAGATTCAGTAGGTTCAGAGGTTAAACGCATATAACTTTTCTAGTCAATGTATACTTTTTTTTAGAAAGTGTGATTGTAGTTTTGATCTCCATGGGTAGTGGAGTTGGTTTGGGCCATGGGTTTGCTCCTCATAGGTTTCAGGTTTGACTTCAAGGTTTGGGTTAATCCGATGTACGTGGCTGGCGGGTACTGCGTGCATCCTCAGGTATTAGTCTCGCCCTACCTCGCCCCAATTAGTCACTGGGCTGGGTCACGTGAATACCCCTGAGTTTTAAAAAAGGTGTGATTGTAGTTTTGTGTTTGTATAGGAGTGTCAAATGGTGTTATTCTTTTTTTTTTTTATTTAATCATATACACACAAATTTATATATAGCTAGTCTTTGTATACACACATTTCTATACATGCATTTTATTTAGTCATTTATCACATGGTGTACTATCACTAGTCTCCCATTCTAATTTTATAATAATTTAAGTAATGCAAAAGATTATATATATAGATGAGACTAATCTATTTTTATATACACATTTCTATAAATGTGTCTTGTCTAACTATTTATCAAGTTTGTGCACTATTACAACCCTTCCATTCTAATTTTGTAATAATTTGAGTATTTTAACATATTATATATATAGATGGGATTAGTCTATCTTTATAACACATTTCTATACATGTGCCTTTTCTGATGATCTATCACACTTGTGCACTATTAGGACCCTCCCATTCTAATAATACTTTAATTATTGTTATATATATATGGGGCTAGTCTATCTTTATAAACACATTCTATACATGTGCCTTATATGATCATTTATCGCACTTATGCACTATTACGACCCTCCCATTCTAATTTTGTAATATTTAAGCATTCTAATTGTCAATAGTGTAGCTATTAGTTTATATTACATTGTGGATTTAACCCACATTAATGATAATTCAGCAGTTACATTTTGTGAGAACTTTAAATTGATGTTGTAATAAAGAAAAAATAATCTTATAATCATGTATTGTAATAGAATTGATCTTAAGGAGGTTGTGCTCTTGATGAAGCTAGTGATTCTTGTGATCAATATAAATATATTTTGAGCATTGTTATTTTCACATATATTGTTTTATTTTAGTAATATTTTGTAAGTAAAGATCCTAACTACTATCAAAATGTTTTCTAAAGACATGTTCCACAATAATAGTATATGTTTAGGAATTTTTTGTGATTGTCTAGAGTTTGCTCTCATTTTGTTTTCTCAAAATTTTGGTGATTAGAAAATGATTACAAAATAGTGGCACTATCAACTCTCTTGAAAATCTATTATTATTTTTTTACTTGTATGTATTTTTTTTTCCAAATTTGAAATAATCTATAGGGGGTTTCAATTATCTAGAGAAAAGATGATACTTTTTGTCCAAGTTACATTCCCTGTTGCAATGTTGGAACTTACATACCCTACAATTTTAACTTCATAAATTGTATCTACTTTAATGTTAATCCTCATAATATTTTCTATGACTCATTTCAAATCATAACCTATTATTTTCCATTCTAAGTGCCATATTTATAATTATTTATGTTTAATGTTGTGATTCTTGATGTTATATTTTGTTATGACCAATTTGTAGTCTTTTGTATAAACGTTTGAAATCTAGATTAAAATATAGATGCATAGGCATCTCTATAATTTTTTTTTGTATCCTCAATAGAATAATTCCATATGACTATTTCCTAATAGCCAAATAAGACAAATTTCAATTAGGTGGTAAGATGAGTGAGTTTACGTTACTTTTAATTCCCTTCTTTTGACTCCTCTCAATTTATAATGTTAATTATTTGAAAATATTCTCCCTTTTAGATTTACAATTATCTTTTTCTATTACAACATATAGCATTTCTCATTACATGCTTCTACATTGATAATCTTTCTCAACCCCATGCTTTTTGGTTCTCTCATGTTATTTACAAGTATCTCGTGCAACAAGTTCTTAATATCTCAAGCTTGCAATATCATAGGGTTCACTTGAATTTGGGTTACACTCCAAGCTCTAGGTAATTCTATATACATTCTCCATTGTCTTTATACATTTACTAGTTATTGTTACTAACAATAATGGACTTCTATCCATTATTATAGTTTTTAATTTGAAGTATTGATTTCTTTCAATTTCTTGAAGAGATGCTATTGTAATGTAGTTCCTAGAGTTGTACATCCTTACAATTTTATGTTATGTTAAATGTGCTCGCATTGCTACCTATCCCCTCATATTTTTTATGCTCGCTTGTGTTTGTGTTATATCTCTTGTGTTTACTTTCATAAGTTTTGTTTAAGTATTTTCTTTTCTTTTCTATCCTAAGGTGTTTGAAGACTTCAAGAACTAAAGTTTCCTAGATGTGATTACGATATGTATACATCTATGTGACACACTAGTGTCTTGAAACTAGTACATCAAGAGACTATTTTTGAATAATTTTGTCACCTCATTTAGATGCTTAAGTTTGTTAAATTCCTTATTTTGCATGTCCAAATTTTATTTTTTAAAGATTGTAGAAATTAGATAGCCCCCCTACAAATTGTAGTACACCTAGTAAACCTTATTCACATGACCGGTGACACTAGCATGACAAAACCCTCTAGTACCATGAGGATGGGAGAGACTAGACCTCATGACCTCTTTCCTGCAATAGGATGCTTTAGCCAATCGAGCTAAAGCCTCTTCTCTCATGCCCAAATGACTCTCAAAACCTTTAACTATCCTTATTTTCATTCTATGTGGATTTTTTTGAATATATTTGTCTTCTTCTAATGTTCTAGGTGCTTTGAGCTTTGGTTATTGGAAGAGTATTGAATCTCTTGGAAATCTACAATAATATCTATAACTATCTCTTGTTTTGATTTCCAATCTCTCCATGTAAGTAGTTATTACATTTTCAACATCTTCATGAGGATTTGGATATTAAACCAACATGATCTTCCATTACATTTTTTTTAGGATGAGGATATCACACTTTATTGAATAATATGATTTTTTATCCATTCATTCCTAATATTTTATTGTATTGATAAAATGAAGACAATGAGGATGTGAAGATTTTTATCATGATGTACCTTTACCTTTTTTAGTTTCCCACTAGTATTTTATGTTTGGCCTTTTTATTAATTTTTTTTATGGTGATCTTTACACTCATTTCACCTATATTTGTTGGTTAATTATTATCTTTCCTACAAAACTTTGTGTTTGTGGTCTTGGATGCCATATTTTTGGCATATAATTATGGAATCAAGTTTTATTCAAGACAAATTACAAACAATTTACACTATATGTTTCTGTAGAGGAGGGGGACCAACCACACCAAGGCTCCAAGTCACAGAGAGCCAAGAGTAGAAGGTTTCCCTAATCTACCTCAATCGCATAGGTGTTTAATGTCAAGGATAGAGAATGAAGAGAACTCTTAGTGCTTCTGTCACTTTAATAACCTGGGAGTTTTGATAGGGCTAAACGAGCAAGAGTTTGGAACTTGAACTATCCCTTGAATAACTCTTTGCCAAAGGACAACAATGTGATGCAATGGTGTCTCACAGGGGCATTGGAGTCCATATGGACATAAAGTGCAAAAGTGTGGTAAAAGTACTAGGAATCTACTGATAGCTTAGAAAATGAAGTTTAAAGTGATGACTAAAATGGAAAGTGACAAAATAATAGAAATAACAAGAGAAATGTCTAAGAAACAACAAGAAGGAGAAAGAAGAGAATATAATTCACAAAGATTCCAGTTCACTAGGAAGCTCCATAGGAACGTGTACCTACACACAACCAAGAGAGGAAAAATGTTGGGGCTGTATAGGGGTTTTCCATAGTCAAACCCTCACTTTCATGATTCCACCTCCATAGACAAGTAGATAGATTGAAAGATGGAAATATGATAAAGGAAATAATGTCGGGACAAAAATGAAACCAAATATTATGAGAGACACTATGCTACTCAAATCCAACAACAAAGTGATATGAAAGTGTTACCACCCTCGACCAAAGGCACTCAAAGCCGATGAGAGAGGAATGAAATCCCATGGCTATGGCAAAGTCAATGTAGCCACAACAATGCTGAATATAGTCCCGCAAGGCATGAAGTTGTAGCTTATGTGGTAGATGCGTAGTATGTTGTGATTGTTGGAGTAGTGAAGCTAGTAGTGCAATAAGTAGCTTGAGTATGGAGCAAAATATGAAGCTAAAAATGAGAGAATTTCCAAGCAAATCCAATTGGTGTGTAGAAGATCAAGAATTGCTAAGAAGATCTCAGAATGTGTGAATAAGCGTGAAGAAGCGTGAAGAAGATGGATTGAAAGTTAAACATAGCCATTTGAAGAAGGTTTGGGAGGGAAACAACTATTTAAGGGTCGATAGGAAGGTGGGGGCATTACATTTCATCGCCAATGGAGAATGTAACACCTTTGTAGATTCGAGAGGTAGGAATCATGTCAGGACGGTAGTGTGCCACATAGACATCTATGTATCACATGCACATCCCCAACATAAATTCCCCCAATCGACACTAAAAGTAAGCGCAAAGTGGATGGAGTTTAGAATGAGGATATGGAATTACTTGGCCAGATTTGATTTTTCTTAGGTGGAGGGTGTAAAAGGGAAATTTTCAAGAGGGGTGTAAATTCACTCCTATATAGTTTCCAATAATTTTATTCAATTATATTTAAGTACCCATCCATTCAAGAACCCATCCTCTAGTTGATTGATCACTACTTCAAATTTATAAAGGTATTTTTCATGCCCACACTTTTCTTCATCTCAAAAAATGTATTCCTATATTGACCAAAATGTTTATGACTGCATCAAGTTCAATCAATAGAGGAGACTAGTTATTTGGTGTAGATCATTCAGTCATAAGAGTATAAAGACACCTACATTGACCAAAAATCATTTATTGCACTTATTCTGTAGCCACTCCAATTTTTTGGAATTGTCAGTTTACCAGCACAAGATGAAGAATGTAAAAAATGCCTCTCAACAAATTTTTACTAAATGCAACTGACACTTTTTGGAACATTTGAAACATTATCACCATAGTGGAACAAATTGGATATATGAAAAATTGAGAGAGGTTATTGTAGAGAGACCCTATGTGACCTTATACCTTTAGATAGAATGTTTCTAAGTGCCATGGTTTCTAAGTAACATCATGTAACAATTTGCCACTTTTTTGGAACTTGGGGCTCTTAAGAGAAAGTATTGGTATATGTAACATATCCTATAATGATCTAGCAAGTTGGGGTGCAAAAAAAGACAATTCCTACCATAAAACCACCCACCCTAATGTGTTGGAACTATTAGTTTTTCCATATGATGAACAAAAAAAAATCTAGGCTATCTTACAACATTCTTTTGAATGCAATTGACAGTTTCTCCATCAACTAAAAACTTGTCACCATGGGAAAATGGATTAGAGATATGAGAAACTAAAAGAGGTTATTATAGAGGGGCCCTACATGATCATGTAACTTTAGAAAAAATGGTTTTAAGTGCCATGGTTTCCGAGAAAGAGCTTTTCAAATTTAATTCTTTTGAAATTTGGTCTCTTAAAAGAAATCACTAGTGCAATGTAGCCTAGAATATTTTGGCATGTTTGGGTGTTAAAAGAAGACCTTTCCTAACATAAACCTACCCATCTGTACATGTTGTAACTATCATTTTGGCACATGAAAAACAAAACAAAAATTATTCCACCTTGCAACTTTACACTACATGCATCTGACGCTCTTTTCATCAACTAAAAATTTGTAATCACTAAAAAATGGATTGGAGATATGAAAAAATGAGAGAGGTTATTATAGAGGGACCCTACATGACCCTGTAACTTAAAAAAAATGGTTGTAAGTGGTGGCTCCACGGTTGGATATTGTTGCACCAAAAGGTTGATCTATTAATCCTCGACACAATTGTTAGAGTTAATGGATCCACAAGAGGTGATTAGTCCATATCACGAATCCCAAGGGGAGAACTGACCATCTACCAACAATCTCCCCCTTAGCATTACTTGAGGAGATTTGAACCTGACACCTTTGTCTGTGATACCAATTGTTTTCCCTACGGCTGTCATTGCATCAAAAGGTCGACCTGTTAATGCCTCATACAATTGCCAAAGTTGATGGATCCATAGGAGGTGGTTAGTCCATGTCACAAATCTCAAGGGGATCATTGACCATCTACCAATAGTAAGTGCCACAGTTTTTGAGAAAGAGCTAGTCAAAGTTTCTTATTTTTTGCACTTTGGTCTCTTAAAAGAAATTGATGATGCAATGTAGCTTGGAACGTTTTGTCATGTTGGGGTGTGAAACAAGAACTTTTCTAGCATAAACCTACCAATCCAAACATGTTGGAACTATTGGTTTGGTTGCACGATGAATAGAATAAAAATTACGCCACCTTGCAACTTTATCTTCAATACATTTGATGTTTTTTCCATCAACTAAAAACTTGTCACCACAATAAAATGGATTAGATATATGAATAATTGAGAGAGGTTATTGGAGAGGGATGCTACATGATAACATACCTTTATATGAAATGGTTGTAACTATCATGGTTTTCGAGAAAGAGCTCATTAATCTTTACCACATTTTTGCACTTAGAGCTCTTAAGAGAAATCGTCAGTGCAATGTAGCCTAGAATGTTTTGGCATGCTAGAATGCAAAACAAGACCTTTCCTTGTATAAACCTATCCATCTGGACGTGTTGGAGCTATCAATTTCATTGTACAATGAATAGAACAAAAATTACACCATGTTACAACTTTCTCTTTATTGGTGAATAGATTTTTCCTTTAAATAACAAACACAAAATGACTCTATAATGCCCCAAGAAGGAAAAAATGATCAAAAATAGTTAGAGAGATCACCATTACGTTGGTGATCTTCCTCTAAATTTTAATTGAGGTACAACTCCCTCTTCTAATATAATTTTGTTTTTTTTTTAAATATATGAAAGCAGGGATATTCTTTTGACCAGAAAGTAGGAAAGGGGGCTATTTGGATTTATTTTCTAGGACCCATATTCTCACCCACCTAAGGTGTTCTTAACGGGGCTATTAGTCTATATTTTTTTAGTTTCCTTATGTTTGGGGATGTTTCTTTTTTCTACAAATATTATTAAGATTCCTTTGATTAATTAGCATTCTTATCATGAGAGAGTATCACACAATCTATTAGTTACATGTGTCGCACTCACCCACATTGGGTAGACTCTTTTAGACTTATCAAACAACTCTTGTAACTTATTATTCTTTACTTGAGTAGGTGCAATAATGTATTTTGGCATCTAGTAAGTAGGTGAAACTTTTTTTTTTATAGTTGGATTTATTTCTCCTCTTGGTTGCATATTAATTTATTTTAGCTATATATAAAACTCACCTCCCATATATTTTTTTCAAATGGACTAATGTATATATTTTCCTAAATTCTCTTGTAAATTTATCTCACGATTTCTTACTTTTTAGGATATTAAATATATATTCTACTATTGTGATATTAATCTTCTATCAACTAGAGCTCATGTTAACTATGAAAAATAATAGATCTTTATTTTGATTCATATCTCTTAGTGAATAACACTCTTTATAATTGACTTTAATAAGACCACAAAGATGAATCAATTATTCTATTTATCTTAGAATTTCACATATATACATACATACATACATACATATATGTATATGTACATACATACATGCATACATATGCATACATATATGTAAATATATACATATATATATATATATACATATATATATATATACATACATATACATACATACATATATATACATACATATATGTAGATATATAGATATACATACACATACATACATGCATACATATATACATACATATATGTGTATATATAGTTATCTATATATACAAGTATGCATATGTATATATATATGTATGTATATACATATTTGTACATATGTACATAAATACATAAATACATATAAATATATGTATATATGTATATATATGTACGTATGTACGCATGCATGCATGTATGTATGTATGTATGTATGTATGTATGTATGTATGTATGTATGTATGTATGTATGTATGCATATGTTTGTTGAAGTGGTAATGGTGTTTAGATATACCATAGAGGAAATACATGTTTGATTTGAAAAGAGAGATTTAACCCATGTATTAAGTAATTGTGAAAGGACTCTCCTTATTGGTATCCATTAATAGGGTCTCTTACATCAAATTAGTTTCACTTTGTAATCACAAGGAAAACCATTTAGCTTTATTAACCATTTCAAAATATATTTTTAGTAGAGGTTTGTATATACCTTATTAAATAATTGCAACATGATAATACTAAAGATGATTTAGTCAATTTTGATGGGTAGCTATAAGACGAATACAAAAATATAACTAATATTTTGCACCTTAGTCTATTCACAAGTATTAATTCATTTTTTAAATCTAAACATATAAACATATAAAGAAACTCAAGAATGACCACCTGCTCATATTAAATAGTTATCCTTAGAAATCTTAGTAATATTTTCGATAATAAATCAATCTTAAATTATTATAGTATAAAATTATTTTATTGTATTTTATTTTTATAATCTCTTAAATCAAAATTCATTCAAGACAAGTTGGGTGTGATAGTAATAGATTTGAAAAATTCAAGTAAACATGAGGGATATAAATAAATAGAGGTATAAACATTTTTATTTTTAAATAGATACGTAATATATATGGTAAAGATAAAATATTTTAACAAGAATTATATTTTAGAAAGGGGTTTAGGAAATCTAAGATATAAGATTACAAATCAAAATTTTAAAAAAATAAGATTTCATAATTAAAAATGTTATAAAATAAATTGGTTACATATTCTTTTTAGAAATTAAATATATGTATTCTCTTTATAAATTCAAACAATTATTTATCAACAAAATTTAATATAACATTTAAAATTCAACTTATAATATCTAAATATTAATATTGAGATTTATTGTATTTCCTTCTTAGACCACTTTCTATGCTTAAACATAATCTTTATAATATTAAAGAAAAAATCTTTATTGTACATTAATTTCTATAGTTTTAAAATATAAGTCTTCTCCAATCTATTGTTTTGTTGATGTTCTACTTCTATATACATATAACTTTCTTAAATGTCTAAAATCTATTTTTAATTCATAATAATATTTCATTTTTATATTCAAATGATATGAAAATTATAATAGTTGAAGTTATCCATGTTTAAATTATTAAGAGTATTGAAAACAAATTTGATGTTTGAAATAAATATATAAGATTGAAAAATGTTTATGTGAGATTTCAAATTATCAAGATTAGATTTTGAAATCTTTATTCTTATAATTATATGTATTATGATAAAATCACGTGTAATTATATTAATTACTTCTTTATATATTAATATCATCTAAAACAACTAGTGTCCAATATAGTGGTGTGTATTAATTTTAAGAGTCCATAAAATTTTGCTGAAGCCCAAATGTTAGTGTTAATAATTTTTTAATATATTCTTTATTTTCCTATGCGTGATCTTTTCTAAACATTGTGGCCTTTTCTAGGTATTAAAGATAGGTTAGGATTAAAGCTATGTGAACAAGAGAGCATTTGAGATTTATAAAACATAATTTTAATGCAAAGACAACCTCATATAAACTTGTCTAAAAGAATAATAACATGCACTAGAGTCGAATTAAAATAAAATGATTATTTTCAAATAAAAAGTAGGTAAACAAATGTAATAATTAAATATAATTAGGTTATCTTAGAATTAAGAGAAGAGGGCTCTATTATTTACTTTATCAATTATGAAATAATCTTTGTATGTGTGCATTTAATATTTTCTATTGGTTTACTCTTTGGATTATGACTGGTTCATTTTTGCAATAATGAAACTAATTCATGTATATGCAACTTTAATCTTAAAAATTAAATCGATATTTACTGATAGTTTTTAGTTGTTCATACGTAAATATGTTTATTTATACTGTATGAACAATGGTGGTATGTACATATATTATAAGAGTTTGTTTGCAAGGAGTTTTGTCTTGGTTAAATTGTATGGATTGATTTAATAATTAGAACTATGTTTGAAGATAAATGTTAATTTTGGATTATACATTTTAGGACTATTACATTGAGCATGACACCCATTGTAATTTTATGATTCATTATACTCTTTAATAAAATTGTGTTGTCAAATGGATGAAAAAATCATTTAATAAGATGACCAATTGTATGCTTTAGGCTCATTATATGGTTTCATTCTTTTGGGTGGAGTCAATCAATTATGCTAATTATATTCAAAATTACATTCCCTACAAGGAAAATTTGAATATTACTATAGAGGAGGCTTGGTCCAATATCAATATTGATCTATCCTTCTTTAAGATATTTGGTAGTAAGGCTTGGGCATTCAAACCAGAGGGTTGATATAAGGAAATGGAGAAGAAGAGTCAACCATTCATTTTTTAGGCTATTGTGAGGATGTGAAGGCTTATCAACTATTTGATCCTACCATGATGGATGTTTACTTTCACAAAGATTTCTAGTTTGATGAGTCCTTCCCACAATCATATTTTTCATTCACTTTTTCTTCCTCACTACTTGCTATTCCTTCTTTATCTCAAAGATATACATGTGCATTAGAGAATACCTCAAATGATGGCTCTAATTGTTCTACATCATCACCTCCTACTCCACCACTTGTGTTTTTCCTAAGGGTGCCCACACTACTATTCAAGAAGATAGCTCTTTAGCTAGTGATCATATGGCTTCTCATCACACTTGCTCTTAGACTTTTGGTACTAGTATTCAAATTAATTCTATATTTATTGATTAGTATAATATTTTAAAGGCTTCAATTATTGTAGAGTAGGATTAGGCTACAAGTGAGGAGTAGTCTTCATTGATGAAGAATCACACACGAGATTTGGTTACTCTTCCTTCAAGGAGAAATATGGTCCAATGCAAGTTGGTGTACCACATCAACTATGTAGTAGATGGTTCTATTGAGTGTTACAAGGCATGCCTTATTGTCTTATTGTTAAGGGTTTCTTATAGATCAAGGCTATTGCATGGGTATGTGCAAGATCATTATGGGCCAAAAAGTGGCGATATGATGGGTATGTGTAGGGTGTGTGGCCAACGAATTTTTTTTTACCCAAAATTGATGAAACAAAAAGGTTTTTAAAGGATATTCTCAAATTTCCACCAATATAAATTATGCTTTACTTTGAATTTAATAAATAATTATTATTAATTTTCTATTTGGATTACAACTAAAGTCCTGATTGATAGGCTAGTTGAAAAACATCTATAGCTTTGAAATGATATCACGTTTTTTTAATCTAAAACATGTGTCACATTCTATGCTTCACATACTATATAATTAAATAAAAATTGAATTTCATGAAGTTTTGACCAAGTTAAAGTGGTTAGACATACGCGTTTTTATATTTTTTTAAACTAGTAATAAAAAAATCATAATTAATTATTTAATTAGCAAAAAATTACAAAAAAATATGCATCACATCAGGACATGAGTCCTCTACTTATATCTAAAATCATATAAAAAAATATTATCATTTTATTGTAGTCAAGGTGGTCAAACAGACACTTCTTATTTTTTCCTTGAAATTTAAGTACTACTGTATTGAAATTTCAAATTTTCACCAAATAGATTTTTATTTTTTTAAATAAACCTAGTAGTTTAGAAACTACATTCAATTTACTACAGATTCTATTCTTACATATTTTTGAAATAATATAAATCATAATTTATTCAAATTTGTACGTCAAGTTGCGTAACTCTGATTTTTTTGAATTTTTCGCCACTTAAGGGCCTATTTTTTCTACGATGATCCTGCACATACCTACATACACCAATTCATTTTCTCCTGTAGCTAAGATGGATTCAATTCACTTTGTCATTTCTCTTATTGTATCTTAGGGTTGACCTATTTACTAGATGGATGTGAAGAGTGTATTATTCCATGGTGATAGTCATGAGGAGATCTACATGGAGCAACCTCAAGGATTCACATGTAAGACTATTCCCTTATTTGTACGCTATGACATTCTTTGTATGGTCTCAAGTAAGCCCCTAGTGATTGGTATGAGAAGATAGTTGGTTTCCTATAGGTTTTTATATTATTTAATAGGTTGCCCCTCTGATCACATATTCTATATTTAGAGACACAGAGTTGATATTTTTATACTAGTCTTATTTATAAATGATTTTATTCTCACTAGTAACTCATATTCCATGCCTTGGGATATACAACATTAATTAATGGAGAACTTTGAAATCATATATCTTGGTCTTTTATACTTCTTTCTTGGTTTACAAGTTCTTCAATCTTCTAAGGTTATTTCCATTCATCAACACTAGTATGCCATTCATTTGCTTCATCATTTCAACAAGGTTGTTTGTAAGCTCACTCTTACACCCTTTAAGTTAGCTATCAAATTAACTACCTCTTACAACGCACCTTATATTTTACACATACATTTTGATATCATCTTTGCTAATGGTATTATCTCTCAATTTTTCCATGATCCTCATGAGAGTCACTAGAAGGGAGCCAAGTGAATTTTGAGGTATATTATTAGCACTACACACTTTCACATTCAATACATGCTTAGATCCTTAAAGATAGTAGACTTCACTAAATTAGATTAGGTAGGTGGTGTTGATCATAAAAGTCCACTTCTAAGTTTTACTTTTTTTCTTGGTTTTGGTCCAATTA
The DNA here is from genome assembly GCA_007258455.2 of Sequoia sempervirens. NCBI lineage: Eukaryota > Viridiplantae > Streptophyta > Pinopsida > Cupressales > Cupressaceae > Sequoia > Sequoia sempervirens. The sequence goes on along the minus strand of VDFB02000015.1, from coordinate 192,469,710 downwards.
CTTAGTCTTATAAGAAGTAAATTTCTATTGTATTATCATCCACTAAGAATGACTATAAAGGTACAATTCTTACAAATTCGGAGGTTTTGTGGCTTTGATAGATTATGAGAGAGCTTTTCCTACCACGTAGTAGTTATATGCTTCTTTGGTGTGGTAACCAAAGTGCCATTCAAATTACATGTAACCAATTTGAGAATTATATGATGAAGCACATTGAGATACACATGCATTTTATTTGATATCTCATCCATTATGGTCATCTCACCTTACATTATATGCCTATTAAGGAACAAGTTGTGAACATGATCATCATTGAACCTTTGGAATTGTCTCATGATCTTTAGTTGTAATCAATGATTGGGGTGAAGGAATTTATCCTTGGGGGGTCTAATTGAGTCCTCCTTCCAATTTCACATATCTTTTTGGAGAGATAATTTCCCCCATGAGTTTTCTCTTTTTCTCTAGTTGTGAGAGATATTTTCTTATTTTTATATGGGTACCTCATCAAGCCTCATTTTCAAGACCCATTTTTTCTTTTTATGTACTAGTTAATTTTTTCCCTAAGTTTTACGTAAGGTAGGGTGTTAGAGTAAGAGGTAATTTCATAATAAATTATTTAATTAGTTATGTCCCTTTTCACACTAGCATACTTAAGCTTGTTTAGGTTATGTGTTTTTTTATCAAGTTATAGAATTAGAACAAGTATCATGATCAAATTTAATCATCATTTAGGATATATTAGGATATATTATCCCTTATCATTTATGCAAATAATTGTTTATTGTATTATTATTATATTTTTGTTGCAAATAATAGATCTCAAGCCATTATAGTAATTTCATTTCTTTCTTCTCTCTTTTTATGATAGGTATTTTATTGTATTTGACTTTTGGGAGATATAGGATTGAGTAATCAACTCCAAAAACTAATACACCCCCTCCTAAACTATGAAAATCCATAATAAATAGAGGTATTCTATCTACAAGAGTCCATGAAATGAACACAAGTTCATGAAGAAATATATTTACCATCTCATCCAACTCCTTGAGAATAATGACATTGGGGTTCTTGATTCTGTCAAACATACTTCATCACAAGAGGAGTTCTCTAAGAAATACAAGAATAAGAAGAAATAAAAGGCTAAGGCCCATTTTTATATTGAAAATTCATTATCCACATGGATTGTTGACTTAGATTATTAACCATATGAAATTATATCAAGATCATTTCACATCCTTGGAGCCAAGTCGCATGTCCTATATTGTAATGGGTGATAATAATATTTTAGTTAAATTTTGTGAGAGATTATGTTGACATAGATGATAGAATATTTTAATATGTTCTTAGTGTATCTTCTTTTTCAACTAATCTCATGTATATTTTTATTAGATCACAAATAAGCTTAGAAAAATAGGTCAAGTTTACTCTAGATATTTTATGCTATTATTGAGTTTAGTAGTGGCTCTAGAATACCAATAAGGAGGGTGGATCATCAATATTGACTATATGTCTTCTCATATTATTTTTTGACTCTCCTTTCACCACACTAGTTACTAAGTCTACCTAGGTAAGAAAGTTGTGGTATAAGAAACTATGTCATTTAAACTAATGTTATGTATAATATCTAAGTGAATAGGGCATGTTAGCAAGGTTTCTTGAACTATTTTTTTTTGACAAGGCATGCTAGTGATGCATTCTAGGTAAACATACAAAAGAGAATTATTATATAGGAAAGGCATCACTAGTAGAATTTGGAAAATAAATGACTATGTGACTAAAAATTTTAGTCACAACTAAAAATGATTAAATTCTACTAATTTTTTGCAAATTAGCTATAAATGAGTAAATAAATGACTAATTTGGTCATTGACTAAAAAATTATTTAGTCACACAAATAAAAATGACTAAAGAGTTAGTCATTTATAAATAGAAAATCATTTAACGAATTAAGAATCAATAGCCAGCAAAATACTCTAATAAACATACTCTAGAACTTTCATCGAAATCTTATTTTCAGGTGTAGCCTACCAAAATGGAGTTTTAATTTTAATAAAAATACTCTAAAACCTTCATCAAAACTTTATTTTTCAAGCATAGCTCACCAAAATGGAGAAGTGTTTCAGTAAAGAATGAGAAAGAATGGTAAGGAGATGTGCGTGATAGGAAGCATAGGATTCATTGTTGCTTATCTCATTGCTGCTTTTCTCAACAAGGGTTACATTATTCATGCTACATTTGTAATCTAGGTATTTCATTGACATATATTTGTATAATCTCAAATTCCTTCATATGCTTTTGAAGTATCAATTTATCTTATATAGGGTTTAGAATGTATCTTATATAGGGTTTAGAATGATTTCTTTTAATTTTAAAAAATAAATAAATGATGTATTTGTTGGAATATGGTTTCTAGTGTTCTCATTGATGGCAACTAAAGTCATTGATCCTGTCCACACTGTAGTATCTGACTATACCGGAAGACAGAGTGAAGAATAGGGTATCTGGTTGAAGTTGAATTTGTCAAGTGGTTTGCATCATCAGTTTAATAGTTTTGGTTGTGGATCTTAGGGAAGGTCATTGGATATATAAAATATGTTGTTCTTGAGTTTTGTGATGTCACATCAAGTGGTGTATGAGTTATGGGATCCAGCCATTCAATTTTTTGTTCATTAATATATGCAGGCCGACTAAGTGAATGTAAGGTGTTGCAGATGTTTAAGGTGGAATTGTTTGAAGTATTTTTGTGTTGGAGATTTTGTTTTGGGTCCTAAATATGTTATGGCCAACTTTGATGGATGCACATTAAATGTTATTCATGATTTGAGATGACAGTTGGAAGATATTTTCTATTTTATTGAAACCGACATATAGCCACTAAATTATTGATAGTGGATATATATATATATATATATATATATATATATATATATATATATATATATATATATATATATATATATATATATATATATATATATATATATATATATGAGATAGGTTAATTCATTTTGGTGTGTGTGTGGTATTTGATATGTGTGGATGTGTATTGCGAATATCAAAAGAGAAGTTAAGAGATTTTCATTTTTGTAGAAGAGGATTTTGTGAAGTGAATTAAGGTAGAGCAGCTAGCGAAGTACAAAATCATACAGAAGGTCCATAATCTAATCTATGAGCTTAATCGGAACTGTAATTAGGAATTTATAGATGTTATTTTCTTAGTTCAAACTTTTTATGTAATCCAAATCTTTTGTAAGGAAGTGAGCCTTCCTAATTTTGAGCAGTGAGCTCTAGGTAGTGTTCTTGAATGCAAGTGCATTCCCCATTTTTTAAAACACTTATATTTTGAGTACTCAAATTATGGATTGACCTCCACCATGGTTTTTCCCTTAACCAAGTTTCCATGTAAAAATTCTTGTGTTATGGTGTTGTGGCTTATTGTTCTATGTTCATGCATCTTTCTTTTGATTGAATGTTATAGACTCTTGAAGAGAACAAATTAATAATGTTAAAAATTTTACAACAATGATTCACCCCCCCTCTCAGTGTTGCTTGAGTTCAACAGTATTTTCCTATGATTAGATAATGTGGATATCTCCTAAATCTACCCTAGATCATTTTCCTCTTTCTCACTCTATTCATTACTCAAGTTGCTAGGGTTTTTCATGTGACATCTTTAATATCTTCATGTCAGTGGATTTTAAATAGATCTCAATCTTTTCTTTAATCTTTCTCATGGTAGCCCTTGAGTTCCATAATCCACCATCAATCTCTTCTAAGAATGTTTTCTTAAGCTAGACTACATAGTATGCATATAAATAAACTCCTTCATACCTACCATTTTTCCAAACCACCACTCACTGCCTTGCTTAAAATGCCACCTCCATAAGCACAATAACATGTTTTAAAATCATGGTTTCTAGTGATTGACCATTAAGGTCACTACTTTCATCAAGATACAATGATATTTTAAAGTCTTCAAACTCAAGGCATTATGCAAGATAGCATTGTGAATTATTTGTTGTGTAAGGTTTGATTTTCTTGCACATTTCTTGCTTTGCTAACTACCTTTAAGACTAGATATTGCACCCTCAGATACAATCTCAAACAACTCACTCACAGTCACTTGAAGATTCCTTTCATAAGCATCCTTTTATAAAATCAAACTATGCCCTATAGACTACCTACTTACTTACTATAGGGGACCCATTGTTTCATGGTATTGTGGGTCTTAAGATCCTTCAACCTTATTGTCACTACTTCATAGTCCATAAGGTATTATTTACTATTCTTCCATCTTTGATGAGTCTCAAACCATTGCTCAAACATGCAGTCCACTACCTCCATTATACAATGGCTAAGAAGAAGCATTGAACTTGTGATTACCACGGTTACTTCATTTAGACAGTCATTCTTTGATTGCATTTTCCTTGTCTAACACTGTCAACAGTATTTGAAAAACCCTTAAGGTCAACAACGGGGTAAGGAAACTCACTATTAAAATCTCCACTTTACTATGCAAGGTTTGAGATTTATTATCTTGTCACTACTCAACCTCTTTTTGACTGTCACAAATGTCACTAAGCTACATAGCATGCTTGTTATTGGCTAAAATCTTTAGATTGCAATATTTTGTTATTAGCTACAATGTCTCAATCATTTTTGTATTGTAACCTCACTAATCCGCCAGAGTTATGGTTTATGTTTCTATGAATGCCTAGGGTATGTACCCTATTCATACTCTTACCAATGCTTTTTGTTGGTATTAAAAAACAACCTTAAATCTTGGGTCAGAAAATTAGTTGTCTTGATAGGGTGCGGTATGTTCTTGGATTGTATCCTAGAGTGTGTGGGAAGCTTGTGTTTAATCATTAAGGTATGTACACCTAATCAAGGAAATGCAACCTATATATCATGGGTCTTTATTTAATACTTCCCATAATGGTTATTAGCAGATCACATTATTATAGTTTGTGGTAACCCAAGATTGCATTCAAGTATGTAACACACTTGGTTTGTAGTTTAAGTTGTACACTTTTACATAACATTCATAAGGTTTAGAAAATCTTGATCACTCTCTAGAATAGCCCATTAATCATGGGTTGTTGTTGAATGCACTACATAGTTGATATAACATAAACACTATGCATATCAACCAAAGTTATATGTTGTTTATTGCAACAAGAGGTAATCGCTCTTGGATCATGCTATCATTATATTATAACCTATTAAACTTGAGTCAACTTGAATGCACCCAATGATTAATTTGTACATGGATTGTGCTCATATGAGTGCCTCCATTTCTATCACAACATAGCCACATTAAACTTGGGTCACACATGAATGCATCCTTTATTTTTCATAGCACAACTATGCCACATGACCAATAGAGTTATGGATCACATAATTACCGTCACAAGAATTCATTCCTCAGTTGTGCTCTTATGGTGATTCCATTACTGTTACAACATAACCCTTTGGGCGTATATTGGTCAAATCCTTACATTTCTTATTTTCTCTTTAGATGGATGGAAATTCAATGGCAGGGATTTGTATGCAGGTTATGCTCATATAAGTGCCTCCGTCACCATTACACAATAGTATATTGGAATTTTATTTATTAAACATTTAATTCATTTTTTATTGTTAGGGTTTCTTAGTGATTATTCCATTTCCACATGGATTATTGAAAAATGAAACCAAGAAAAAAAAAATCTATTTTTAGTTAACTCCTGCTAACATACTAAACCATCAATTTTGAGGTGTTTTATGTACTTCTCTTGCACTCTTAGGGTTTTTCACCTAAAAGGAGAGAGATAGAACACTAAAATTGAGATGGTTCACTCAAACTAAGGCATGCAAGATGGAATTGAGACTAAATGAAATGATCTAAATGCAACTAAATGATGAAATTGATTGAATATGAATGTAAAACTAATGAAATATGCAATGTTGGAAAACACAGTGAGGTATGCAAAAATGACCAAAAACATGAACTAATGCAAACAGAATTGAATGAGGTTTAACAGAGTGCACCTAGAAGTTGAATGTCGATCCTAGAAGGTTTTGAAAACTAGCATAAATCATTTTTGATCACTAGTGGGACTCATTCACCATTGATGGCAAATCAGTCCTCCTACTAGTAAAAAGACCTGAAAAATTGCTTTTCGACTGTCGGCAACTGGATTATGACAAAATAAAATTTTCTAGCCTACAGGTGGGAGTCATTCGCCACTAATGGTGAATTAGTCCTCCTCAAAAATTCTACAAATTTAAATGTCAATCCTGTAGGTCCATATCTACACTTGTCTTCTTGTCAGGTTGATGGAGTCAAATCTGTAGAAAATGGGCTATGGCTTGTCTCCAAGCTTGAATTAGGGTTTCATTTACTTGAAACACTTTGATGGCTTATTGACCACCTTGCAACACCTATTTTCTTGAAAAATATGCATATAAAGTCAAAGCCTTATTGTTGAAGTCCAAAGATATGCCAATGGTCGCTCCAAGATGCTTGATTGAATGATGCTTTGATGGATTGAATGCAATTGAATGCTTGAATGAACTGGTGAATGAATTAGGTGTAAAATAAATGGAAAAAAACTTATTTATACACACTTATTCCATAATTACCCAATAACACAACATCATAGGCTGACATAAGGTCTTTTTAATAAAAACTCAAAAGAAATTTTTAATTATTTTGAATTTAGAGCCAAGAGGGACTCATTCGCTACCCATGGCGAATGTGTCCCACTCTAGGCTTGTAAGTGGGTGTCAGTAATTAAGTTGCATTTAATGTTGTTTATTAAGTTTACATTCAAAAGTACACTTAATTATGACTTATGAGTACATAAAGGGGTCAAATAAAGCATAAGAAAGGTGTAAATAGTGATAACAAGCCTAGAAATGTTTGAAATCTTGTTACAAGACTTTACAACACTTTCAAATAGGACTTGATAAGGGATAAAAAGGTGATTTGTAGATGAATTATAATAAGAAGAGTCTATAAAAGTGTAGAAATGTGTTACAACACTTAAACACAACACCTTCACAAGACATCATAATGTGAATATTAGGACCTAATGTGAATGCATAAGTTACATTGAAACATTAAATCAAAGCAAGATAAGTCAAACATCATAGGAAAAAGATCTAAATAACCATGAAAATTCCAATGACCCATTTTTCTATGGTACATTTAGCCCCCACTTTAGTGAGAGGATGAACTTGCTTCAAACTCACACTAAAGTAGCCATGCATCTCAAGAAGGATCCAAATGCACTTATGTTATCAAGATGGAATGGAAATGATCAAGAGGGATGATCAAGCCCTTGGGATGAAGATCCCATGGAAAACTAAACATAAGAACAAAGGAACACACATATGAAAGAAAGAAAGAGTTATAGAGAAGGGAGATGAAAAGGGGAAAAATTGGATCAAGCTTCTATCATTTGTTCAGCTAGTTGTGAATCAAATCTAGGATTTTTTTCCAAAAAAGGAAAATTCATACTCACTCTGGGACGATAGAACTCATGGTGTTCCATCGAGTGAGAAGGCCCAAAAGGTGAGAAACATAAGCTTGGGTGGTATGTACTCACAAACACATAGATGGCTATGGGGAAAGTTGTGCCGCAGAATGGGCTTCCCACTCAACCATATCAAAGTTATACCTCCTAATAACTTTAACAAGGTGCCACAAGGGAAAAATGTTGGTTCATGCTTCATGAGACAAGAAAAACCTCGTATGCTTAGAACTCATGAACATACAAGATGTTACCACAAGCATGCAAATTGTGTTATGCAAGGTGGCAAATATGTAAAATGTAAAAATGTAAAGGATATGTTCAAAGGAGTCTTGTTAAGTTCATGTGAGGTCTATCATTTAAGGAACATTGTTTCTAATGTCTCCAAGAGAGGACCAATCAAATAACAAAATATTCACAACTTAGGGTATGTAGTATGTCGCATTAGGCCACTAAGAGGAATGCAATATGCTAAGATAGATCACACTTATTAAGGACATCACACCCAATGTCATCCATGAAGTGACAAACACATCATATGAAGTAACAAGGCTGCACTAAGAACTAAGAAATATGTAAATGAATAATGCCAATTTCTTCCCCCACTTTAAAGGAATTGATATACACTGTTATGTGAGCAATTACTTTAAAGTAGCAAATTAAATATGCAAAAAGAAAACAAGACATGAGAGCCAACTAGGAAATCCCCTATGGGTATGTGCAAGATCATGATGGGCCAAAAAGCGGCGATATGATGGGTATGTATAGGGTATGTGGCTGATGACTTTTTTTACCCAAAATTGATGAAACAAAAAGGGTTTTAAAGGAGATTCTTAGCTTTCCACAAATATAAATTATGCTTTAATTTTAATTTTAATAAGTAATTATTATTCATTTTCTATTTGAATTACTAATTAAAGTCCTAATTGATAGGTTGATTGAAAAGCATCTATAGCTTTCAAACGTATCACATTTTTGAATCTGAAACATGTGTCACATTCTATGCTTCACATACTCTAGATTTCAAAAAAAAAAAAATTCATGAAGTTTTGACCAAGTTAAGGTGGTCAGACATATGAGTTTTTATATTTTTTAAAAGTTGTAATAAAAAATTCATAATTAATTATTTACTTGGAAAAAATTATAAAAAATTATGCATCACATATGGACATGAGTCCTCTACTTATATCTAAAATCTTATAAAAAAATATTATCATTTTATTGTGGTTAGGGTGGTCAGACAGACACCTACTTATTTTTTCCCTAAAATTTAAGTACTACTGCATTGAAATTTCAAATTTTCACTTGAATGGATTTTTTTTTTTAAATGAACCTAGTAGTTTAGAAAATAAATTCAATTTTCTATAGATTCTATTCTTACATATTTTTGAAATAATATAGATAAATTATTCAAATTTTTCCGTCAAGTTGCCTAACTCTAATTTTTCTAAATTTTTCGCCACTTAAGGGTTTGTTTTTTCCATAATGATTCTGCACATACCCCTATCCAAGTCATACATTTCCAAGTAAGGTTGTGTCATGTAAACAAAAAAGAAAAAAAGAAAAAAAAGGAGGGTTTCCCCCCAAAAAGGAACACACCAAACACATAAGGGTGATCCCACAATACTAGTTTACAAGTTTTTGCCAAACTGGACATTGAACTGATTTTTTCTAACTAAATCTTCACTTTTAGGCACCTATAGTGGCTAAACCATGAGGAATTTCAAGATGATGCAAAATAGTGATTTGTGACATTTTGTCTATAGATTCTAAATATATTTTTTTCAAAATTTTTGGAATCAGATTGCACTTCTTTCTCCATCTCCTTTTAAAACTAGTTTTTTCTAGTAAATACCATTTTTAAGGAGTGTCCCTTATCGTATAACACAACTTTTTTTCCATGAAGGATAAAATTATAATTTTTTCGAATTTAGATTTGTAACAATGATATCTAGTACTTCCAATTAGTTTCATAGTGTTTTATTAAATATTTTTTCCTTAATCAAGTTTCAAAGTCAAACCAATTACAATTCAGACATAGGCAGACTGTATAACACATAACAATTTTTGTATGTATCAAAATTCAAAAAAAAAATTGTTGTATCAAGGACTTCAATATCTAGTGTACTCATATTTTTCAATTTATTTTTTATAATCTTCTATTTTTCCACATGTGTAGAATAGAGAGCTTGATTTTAGGTGAAAAGCCTACATTCACAAGAAATAAAAAATAAATATAATAATAAAATCAAATTTATTTAAAATTATACTTTTTGGGAAGCTTATAATAAGGACTACATGCTTACAAAAAATAAAATTTGAATGAATTCATTTGATCTCCCAAAAGGTAAATCAAAAGTGGGTTTTTATCAACATTTTGATAGGTGTAATGGAGACTTTGTTATATGTATGGTTTAAAACTAGTGAGGTTCTATCCAAGCCTGGTATTTAATCTAAGGTAGTTTGATCAAACCCTGTTCAATTAGAATGCTTTAAATAGAACTTTTTAAGGCTTAAATCATCATATTTTTTAAAAATATGTGATTTCAGCAAAAATTAAAATCTCCTAAAAATTGTAAACCAACTTTGTGGGAACACCCATAAGGGATTTATGGATTTGGGGTCAGTATGTTTGTTGCTGCAATGCTTTGATTAAAGAGCTCAGAATTGTCATCATTCCACAAAACACATAGAACTAGAAGAATGACACAAAGAGAGGGAAACCAAAATAAAAATAAAATCTATTTTGTGTCAACATTGAAGAGACATTTCAGCCTCAACACTTTGCATCGTCCCCAAAAGGAGAAACAAAAGCAAAAAGAAAATGAAAAGGTGAAAGGAAAGAGAAAAAATATTTTGGGTCAACATGAAGGGGACATTTCAGTCTCAATGCCTTGCATCATCCCCAAAAGGGAAAACTCAAGAAAATATAAAGTAAAAAGGAAAAGGGACCGATTGGGTAAACATGGAAGACAGAGGGCATCTCAATGCTTTATGTCATCCCCAAAAGGAAAAACACAAAACAAGGGAAAAATGACCATTTGGGTCAACATGGAAGAGACATAGGGTGTCTCAACACTTTGTGTCATCCCCAAAAGGAAAACACCAAATAAAAGCAAAAAAGGAAAGGTAAAATGTATGAAAGATAGAAGAATTGAGGTACAAAGAGAGGAAGTGTACAAAGAGAGAGAACATCAAATGCACATTACGGGGGAACATGATACACACATAAAAGTGAAAAAGAGATAGCAAAAAGGAAAATGCAAGTCAACCATCTAACAAGTCATCTGCTTCCCAATCATGTTTAGTGTATTGCGAGGGCGATTGACTATCTAAAGGGAGAATTGCAAGTATCAAACTAGGGGAAGTGCCAGGTTTTTCACTTGGCATAGAAGATTTATCATTTAAGCTCATCATAGATGAAAATAAAGAGTTTAGATTGTTATGCACCGCTTCATGTTGTACCATAGAAAAATGGATCATTGACATTTTCATGGTCTTTTAGGTCTTTCTCCTGTGATGTTTGACTTGTCTTGCTTTGATTTAATGTTGCAATGTAACTTATGCATTCACATTAGGTCCTAAATATTCAAATTATGATGTCTTGTGAAGGTGTTGTGAAGTGTTCTAACACATTTCTACACTTTTCTAGACTCTTTTCATTATAACTCACCTAAAAATCACCCTTTCATCACTTGTCAAGTCCTATTTTAAAGTGTTTTAAAGTCTTGTAACAAGATTTCACACTTTTCTAGGCTTAATTTCACTATTTACACCTTTCCTATGCTTTATTTGACACCTTTATGCACTCGGGTATGTGTAGGATCATCATGGAAAAAACAAGCCCTTAAGTCGCAAAGAATTCAGAAAGATCAGAGTTAGGCAACTTGACGTAAAAACTTGAATAAGTTATATCTATATTATTTCAAAAATATGTAAGAATAGAATCTGTAGAAAATTGAATGTAGTTTCTAAACTACCAGGTTTATTTTTATTTTTAAAATCTATGTGAAAATTTGAAATTTCAATGAGAGTACTTAAATTTCTGGGAAAAATAAGAAGTAGGTAAATCATCCGACCACCCTAACCACAATAAAATGATAATATATTTTTTATAATATTTTAGACATAAGTAGAGGACTCATGTCCGTGTGATGCATATTTTTGTAATTTTTTCCAAGTAAATAATTAATTATGAATTTTTATTGCAAATTTTAAAAAATATAAAACTCATATGTCAATGACCTTAACTTGTCAAAACTTCATGAAATTATATTTTTTTAATCCTATAGTATGAAGCATAGAATGATGCATGTTTGGATTCAAAAATGTGATATTTTGAAAGCTATAGATGTTTTTCAATCACCTATCAATCAACACTTTAGTCGTAATTCAAGTAGAAAATGAATAATAATTATTTATTAAATTCAAATTAAAGCATAATTTATATTGTTGGAAAGATGAGAATCTCCTTTAAAAACCCTTTTAATTTTATCAATTTTGGGTAAGAAAAAAGTTGTCAGCCACATACCCTACAAATACCCATCATATTGCCACTTTTTGGCCCATCATGATCCTACACATACCCACTCATAAGGCTTAATTAAGGTATTTTTGAATGTAAACCTGACAAACAACATTAAATGTGACTTAATTCCCGACACCCACTTACAAGCCCAAGGTGGGACCCATTCACCATGGGTGGCGAATGAGTCCCTCTTGGCTCCAAAATCAAAATGATTCAAACTTTCTTTTCGAGTTTTATTCAAAATTACCTTACGTTGGTCTGTGATGAGGTATCATTGGGTTATTAGGGCATAAGTGTGTATAAATAAGTGTTTTCCCCCTCATTTTACATCTCCCAATCATCTCTTCATTCACTTGCATTCACTAAATGTCAATTAGCATTTGAGCACTTTGCATCATTCAATCAAGCATCTTGGAGTAGACAATGACATAACTTTATATTTATTCAACAAGGTTGTGGTGAGTTAAGGAAATTTTTACATTGTTTCTCAATCTTTCCTTGTTCATTTCATTCCATTTCTTCATTAAGGGTTTGATTACCAAAGTGGGATTTGACCAAGGCAATTCCCTGTACTCTAACCATCAACCATTTTTCCCCTTTTGCATGTGTGTTTGCAGAATTTTGTATGCATATTTGTCAAAAAATTAGGTGTTGAAAGGTGGTCAACAAGTCAACAAAGTGTTTAAAGTCAACTAAACCCTATTTCAAGCTTGGAGACAACCTACAGTCTATTTTCTGTAGATTTGACTTCGTCAACCCGACAAGAAGACAAGTGCAGATCTGGAGCTAGGTATGTGTAGGATCATGATGGGCCAAAAAGTGGCAATATTATGGGTATTTGTAGGGCATGTGGCTGATGACTTTTTTTTAACCCAAAATTGATGAAACGAAAAGGGTTTTTAGAGAAGATTCCTAGCTTTCCACCAATATAAATTATACTTTAATTTGAATTTAATAAATAATTATTATTCACTTTCTATTAGAATTATGACTAAAATCCTTATCAATAGGCTGATTGAAAAACATCTATAACTTTCAAACGGTATCACATTTTTTGAATCTGAAACATGCATCACATTCTATGCTTCACATACTATAGGATTAAAAAAAGGAAAATTAAATTTCATGAAGTTTTGACCAATTTAAGGTGGTCAGACATACAAGTTTTTATATTTTTTAAAAGTTGTAATAAAAAATTCATAATTAATTATTTACTTGGAAAAAAATTACAAAAAATATGCATCATATCCAAACATGAGTTCTCTACTTATATATAAAATCTTATAAAAAAATATTATCATTTTATTATGGTTTAAAGGGTGGTCAGACAGACACCTACTTCTTATTTTTTCCTTGAAATTAAGTACTATTGCATTGAAATTTCAAATTTTCACCAAATAGATTTTATTTATTTTTAAATAAACCTAGTAGTTTAGAAACTACATTCAATTTTCTATAGATTCTATTCTTACATATTTTTGAAATAATATAGATAACTCATTCAAATTTTTACGTCAAGTTTCCTAGCACTGATTTTTCTGAATTTTTTGCCACTTAAGAGCCTTTTTTTCCATGATGATCCTGCACATACCCAGCTACATAATTGATCTTTGATTTCATAGAATTTTGGAAGAGGATTGATTCACCATCAGTGGTGAATGAGTCCCACCTCAAGGTTGAAAAAGGTGATTTTGTCAGATTCCAGTTCCCAACAATCAAAAACCTGTTTCAGGAGATTTTACCAGTAGCAGGACTAATTCACCATCAGTGGCGAATGAGTCCCATTGGTGATTTGCAGTGATTTTACCAGTGTTCCTTAATCTTCTCAGATCTTCAATTTTCCTCCAAGTGCACTCTGATCAGCCTCTTTCAATTATGTTTTGCATTTGTTCATGTTTTAGTTCATTCTTGCATATCTCACTATGTTTTCAAACATTGCATATTTCATAGGTTTTGCAAAAATAGTCAATCAATTACATTAGTTAGTTGCATTTACAGCATTGAATTTAATCATATTCACATCATACAATCCTCTATTTGAATGAACCACTTCAATTTTTGGGTTCTATCTCTCTCCTTTTAGTTGAAAGATCTTAAGAGTGCAAGAGAAGTCTATAGAAAACCACAAAATTGTTGGTTCATTTTGGTGAACCTACATATAGAAAACTTTATCTTTATGATTTGCATTTGCATCTTGCATCCTAGGTTTCATTTACATCAACATTCAATTAGGTTATGGTTTTGTTGTTGCATCCTAGGGTTTCTCAAATTGCATTAGTTAAAGACTCATTTAGACTTCATTTTTGCATATCATATTATTTAAAAAATGAAAATTTGCATTTGCATCGTCATTTTGCATCTAGAAAGCATTGAAATCATTTTAAATTTTCTGAAAAGCATAAAAAAATCTCCTACCTAGACTCATTTGCCACCCTAGGCGAATCAGTCCACCTACACATTTTAAACAACATTTTCAGGCATTTTCTAGGTATTTCCTGCATTACATTTTTCTATAGTTGCTTTTTCTTAAACTTTCTAGATTGTCTGTTTTCTCTTCTTTCTTGCATATTAGTTTACTATCATTCATTTTCATCATGGATTTTTCTTTTAATAAGTTTTGGAATTCATTCAAATCCTTAGTAGACATGTCTAATTGTGCCTTTGGCCATGATCCTAATGACCTTGAGCTTCCTCATGCTTCTTCAACTCCTCATGATTTTCCTCCTCGTGATGTAGACATCATTGGAGAAGATGATGATAGCATTAACAAATTCTTATATGAATGTCTTGATAACCTTGAAGCCAATGCAGCCTTTTACCCATCCATGAAATCACAAGATCTTCCTACTATTGCACCTCCTAATCACTTTGGATACCTACATCTTGAAACAAATGAAGGACCTAAGTTCCCTCCATCAAGTGGATCTAGTTCCTCTAAACAACTACATCCTCAACCATTTTATGATAAAAAATTCACAAACACTCCTATCAACCTTGAATAAACATATGGAAAAGGCTTTACTATCCTAAGTAAATAAGGTTGTGACACAACAAATGAGCATAACATTCACGAACTTCTTGAAAAAAAACCAACAGAAGAAAACACATCAAGACTAGGATATAAAGATGCTCCTCATGACAACAAGTCTCATTTTGAATATTGGAGACTTTGAGATGATGGTAGAGTGATCTTTGATTCTCCTCCTAACTTGAACATTCTCCTTCCACGTGAACAAGCATTACTTGATTCCAATGACACGGACGCTAGGATCCC
The DNA here is from genome assembly GCA_007258455.2 of Sequoia sempervirens. Lineage (NCBI taxonomy): Eukaryota > Viridiplantae > Streptophyta > Pinopsida > Cupressales > Cupressaceae > Sequoia > Sequoia sempervirens. The sequence continues at coordinate 192,454,388 of VDFB02000015.1, read as the reverse complement.
TATGGGTTCTCTTCCTTCCATTCATGAGAAAGGAGAAACTAGTAAACAAAAATGATCCTATAAATTGAAGAAACTAAAGTTTCCTCTCCATCCACCACCTGAATGTGAAAGGAGACTTCAATTGCTTTTAAACAAAGGCCTTATACTCTTACCACCTATGAATAGGTTGGTCATCTGTCCTAAAGATTCTAACATACCATATTACAAATATCATCATCTTCTTGGTCACCGAACTGATGAATGTCAGACATTGAAGGACATACTGAACAAGTATCACTTCACTGATACTGACTACTATCCTATTATCTCTTAAACTCCAAATCCCTCTTATCATGCCATAGTTGTAGAAGTTTCCATTCTCACTATTGCATGATCCTTTCCCATCACCTATCTTGGCTCATTCTTGGCTTACACTCTATGGAGGCAAGAATTTGCTAGCCTTGTCTTCGTAATGCATTTTTCCTTTGTCTCTTAACCGTGTTATTCACCTTCCACTTAGACTACTTAAGATTGTGAAGTCAATAAATCAGTTAATGGTTCACTTACATTTGCAATACTAGTTCCTTTTTACATTTTCCTTTTGCTTTGGTTTGCATGTATGTGTGTAATGTGTTCCCCCGTAATGTGTGTTTCATGTTCTCTCTCTTTGTGAAATTCTTCTATTTGTACCTCTATTCTTCTATATGTCATATATTTTGCATTTCCTTTTTTTCACTTTTGCTTTGTGTTTTCCTTTTAGGGATGATGCAAAGCATTGAGACACCCTATGTCTCTTCCATGTTGACCCAAATGGTCCCTTTTCCTTTTCCTTTTCTTTTTTATATTTTCTTCTATTTATTTCTTTGGGGATGATGCAAGGCATTGAGACCGAAATGTCTCCTTCACGTTGACCTAAAATATTTTTCTTTTCTTTTCCCTTTTTGTTTTCTTTTCGCTTGTGTTTTCCTTTTGGGGAAGATGCAAAGCGTTGATATGACCTATGCCTCTTCCATGTTGACCCAAAAGGTTCTCTTTTCACTTTCTTTTTTTATCTTTTCTTGTGTTTTTCCTTTTGGGAATGACGCAAGGCATTGAGACCGAAATGTCTCCTTCATGTTGAGCCAAAATATTTTCTCTTCTTTTTCCTTTTCATTTTATTTTTGCTTGTGTTTTCCTTTTGGGGACAATGCAAAGCATCGAGACCGCAATGTCTCCTCCATGTTGACCCAAAAAAGATTTTTTTTTCTTTTGTTTTTGCTCTCTTTGTGTCATTCTTCTGGTTCTATGTGCTTTGTGGAATGATGATAGTTCTGAGATCTTTCATAAAAACATTGTGGCAACAAACATACTAACCCCAATCCATAGATCCCTTATGTGTTTGGTGTGTTCCTTTCTGGGGGGAAACCTCCATTTATTTTTCTTTCTTTTTCATTCACATGAAGTAGCCTAATTTAGAAACATATGACTTGGCATAGGGGATTTCCAAGTTGGCTCTCATTTCTTGTTTTATTTTTACATTTTTCCTTCACTACTTTAAATTAATTTCTCATAGAATGGTGTGTAGCAATTCCTTTCAAGTGGGGGGAATATATTGGCATAATCTCATTTGCATTATTGGTTCTTAGTGTAGCCTTGTCACTTCATACGATGCATTTTTCACTTTGTGGATGACATTGGGTGTGATGTACTTCATAAGTGTGATCTATCTTAGCATATTACATTCCTCTTAGTCTCCTAATGCATCACACTACATCCCCTAAGTTGTGAATATTTTATTCTTTGATTGGTCTTCTCTTGGAGACATTAGACATAATGTTGCCTGAGTGATAGACCTTAGATGAACTTAACAAGACTCCTTTGAACATCTTTTACATTTTTTCCACCTTGCATAATGCAACTTGCATGCTTGTGGTACCTTTTCATATGTTCATGAGTTCTAATCATACAAATCTTTACTTGTCTCATGAAGCACGAACTGACATTTTCTGTTGTGGTGCGTTGTTAAAGTTATCAAGAGGTATAACTTTGATATGGTTGAACAAGAACCCCATTCAATGCCATGAATTTTCCCATAGCCACCTGTGTCTATGAGTGCATACCAACTAGCGTATGTACTTCACCTTTTTAGGTCTTTTCACCTGGCAAACCGCCATGATTTTTCTCACCCCATAGTGATTATGCATTCTCTTTTTCTCACAAACAACATAGATCTAATCCACAACTAGTTGGACAAACGATCAAGGCTTGATCCAATTCTCCCTTTTATTCTTCTATTTCACATTGTGTGTTCCTTTGTTCTTATGTTTAGTTTTCCATGGGATCTTCATCCTAGGGGGCTTGATCATCCCTCTTCATCTTTGTCATTCCATCTTGCTAACATAAGTACATTTGGATCCTTCTCGATATGCATGACTACTTTAGTGTGAGTTTGAAGCAAGTTCATCCTCTCACTAAAGTGGGGGCTAAATGTACCATAGAAAAATGGATCATTGAAATTTTCATGGTCTTTTAGGTCTTTCTCCTATGATGTTCAACTTCTCTTGCTTTTATTTAATGTTGAAATGTAACTTATGCATTCACATTAGGTCCTAAATATTCAAATTATGACATATTGTGAAGGTGTTGTGAAGTGTTGTAACACATTTCTACACTTTTCTAAACTCTTATCATTATAAATCACCTAAAAATCACCTTTTCATCACTTTTCAAATCCTATTTTAAAGTGTTGTAAAGTCTTGTAACAAGATTTCATGCTTTTCTAGGCTTAATTTCACTATCTACACCTTTCTTATGCTTTATTTGACCCCTTTATGCACTCATAAGGCTTAATTAAGTGCATTTTTTAATGTAAACCTGAAAAACAACATTAAATGTGAATTAATTCCAGACACCCACTTACAAGAACAAGGTGGGACTCATTCGCCATGGGTGGTGAATGAGTCCCTCTTGGCTCCAAAATCAAAATAATTAAAATTTTCTTTCAGTTTTTTATTCAAAATTACCTCATGTCGACCTATGATGAGGTATCATTGGGTTATTAGGCCATAAGTGTGTATAAATTAGTGTTTTTTACTTCATTTTACATCTCCCAATCATATCTTCATTCACTTGCACTCACTAAACATCAATTAGCATTTGAGCACTTTGCATCATTCAGTCAAGCATCAATCAAGCATCTTGGAGCAGTCATTAACATAACTTCATATTTCCTCAACAAGGTTGTGGTGAGTTAAGGACATTTGCATGTTGTTTATCTATCTTCATTTCATTCCATTTCTTCATTAAGGGTTTGATTACCAAAGTGGTATTTGACCAAGGCAAATCCCTATACTCTAACCCTTAACCATTTTTCCCCTTTTGTATGTATGTTTGCAGACTTTTGTATGCAGATTTGTTAAGAAATTAGGTGTTGAAAGGTGGTCAAAAAGTCAACAAAGTGTTTCAAGTCAACTAAACCCTATTTAAAGCTTGGAGACAACCTACGGTCTATTTTCTACAGATTTGACTCTGTCAACCTGATAAGAAGACAAGTGTAGATCTGGAGCTATAGAATTTTGGAAGAGGATTGATTCACCATTAGTGGTGAATGAGTCCCACCTTAAGGCTGAAAAAGGTGATTTTTTCAGATTCTAGTTCCTAATAGTCGAAAACCTATTTCAAGAGATTTTACCAATAGCGGGACTAATTTTCCATCAATGGTGAATGAGTCCCACTGGTGATTTTTAGTGATTTTACCAGCATTCCAGAATCTTCTAAGATCTTCAATCTACCTCTAGGTGCACTCTAATCAACCTCTTTCAATTTTGTTTTGTATTTGTTCATGTTTTAGTTCATTATTGCATATCTCATTATGTTTTCAAACATTGAATATTTCATAGTTTTTGCATCAATAGTCAATCAATTGCATTAGTTAGTTTTGGGGTTCTATCTCTCTCCTTTTAGGTGAAAGATCCTAAGAGTGCAAGAGAAGTCTATAGAAAACTACAAAATTGTTGGTTCACATCTATTTTAGTGATCTCCTTATCATCATCATCATCATTATCATCATCCAAATTAATCGCGATGGGACGATAGAGGGTAATTTCCAAGGAAGGATGGATCAGGAGTTTTGGTTGTTGTATATAATCATTTTATTGTGGTGGTTGTAGAGTATTATCTTGTGGTGACTCAGGAGGACATGAAGGTGATCATTTTCGGTTTTCATTTGACAAGCAAGGAGATGATGACAATGACTATGCTTCCTAGCACCATAGTTTCTTTTAATTTTATTTTGAAGTTGTTGAGCTATAAGAGCGGGTTGATCCACCATAGGCTCTTTTTTTTCCTGAGGAGAAATGGAAGGAACCAAAGGAGATGGGTCAATCACTTTCTCTTTGGATTTTTAAACTTGTTTAATGCAAGGAGGCATGATGGGGTTAGTTTCATTATTTCATGGTAATTTAGACAATGAAGGTGAAGTGTTTATTGTTGGTTGTTGATGGGGTTGTATTGTTTCTTCAGGTTCATATTCATGTTGAAGCATTGTCTCATCTAGGATAAGAATAGTGGAATTGGACGGGTACATATGGTGAAGAGACAATTCGACTATTTTTTTGGCTTTGAACTTTTGATAGGAAATGAAAAAGAAGTATTTTCAAGGGGTGATGGGTTCCATAGGTTCAGGCCAAAAGGATTCTAAGGAAAAATTACCTTTAGAGGACAATGGATTAAAGCCACTATGGTGTAAGGTAAATATCTCATTGTCATGCAAAAACTTCAAATATTTGTGAAACACTGAATGAATAGCTTTCATCGAGCAAAGCCAAGGATGACCTAGTTGCAGACAAAAGTGATCCAATTGTGGAATGATAGAAAATGTTACATCTAATGTCTTAGGTCCTATTTGTAATGGGAGTACAATCGATTTGATCGTACAACATGCAAAAAATATATGTGTTTCAATCCATACAGTTGGTTTATCATAATCATCTTGATAGAGATCATGTAATACTAAAAATTCTTTTGTGATGACATTCTTACCACAAGCAAGATCTATTAATATCCAATTGGTGGGCTTATCATAGATGTGGTTAGCTATGTAAAGAGGACCATCAATAATCTTCTTAAGTATATCATGAGAATAAAAAGTAATATCAAGATTTTTTTGGTTGGGCCCTTATGAGGGATAACATCTATCATACCCACAAGTTCATCCATAGGATTAACTTGGGTAACTTTTTGAGTAATAGCATGGTGTTCATTATTTGTATCAATGTTCATCACATGAGTGTTTGAAGGTTCACTAGCTTTGACAAATGAAACATTGTGTTTAGGCATGGGATTGGTAAATATTTGCAAATTTTGATTGTGGGGTGTAATGGACTTATTGCATTGATCATAGACACCTGCAATGGACAAACAACCCGAATCAATGAGGTCTTGGACTGAGTGTTTGAGAAACTTACATTGTTCAGTGTCATGTCCATTTTGGCAATGAAAATGACAATAAGCATTTGGTTTAAGGGTGGGTGGTAAAGGTTTGGTAGTATTAAGTGGTTTGATGGTAGGTAAAGTGATCATCTATTGTTGTAGTAGTTGATTCATCGTGTTATGGAGTGTATCGAGTAAGGGGTAAATTGTCTCTTCGGGTCCCCATAGGTAAAGGGAATCACTACTTTAACAACTGCCACTTGACTCAAAATAGGTTGGGTTGGTTGCAAAGTAGGGGGATTAAACTATAAGAAGCCTCTATTTGTTTTTATGAAGTTTTGCACATTGTTTTGGTTGCTTTGTTTAGACTTTTCAGCTCGGTTAGAAGTAGACTTTGAATCACAACTAGTAACTTAGTTGTGATAGTCACAAAGGGTCATGCATAAATGCATGAACGAAGGAAATTTCATCATAGTCAACTTGTCTTGAAGGTGAGTGTGCAAGTTTTCAAAAAACATCTTTTGAAGATGTGAATCAGGAATCTTGACATCTACTTGAGCATACAATGACTGATAATGTGGAATGAAATCAGTTACTTTTTCATCTGCATTTTGTTTACATCTCATTAAATTATCCATTTTTTTTTGGGAGTCATATGGATGTGGAAATGAATTATAAAGTCTTCAAGAATTTCATTAAATGATTAGATTGAATGATTGGGTAAGTTTGAGAACCACACCAATGCAGTGTCCTTTAAGGTCCTAGGAAAAAGTTTGGCTAATAGTTTATCATCAAGGAAAAAGTCACTGCACAAGGTTGTATAGGCATTAACATGATATATGGGTGGAGAATTTTGAATTTGGCTTATGGTGGATTTTTTTTGTTGCACGGAAGAAAGAGTGTTAAAGAGTTGTGTAATGAGAGGGTCAGTGTAGGTGGTATGAGGTGGAAGGGAAAATGGTGGAGTGTGTGTAATGTTAGGAGAAGTGAAGGGGACACTAAGAGGGATGAAGGTGGAAGGTGGAACATTTGATGCCACAAAAGAACTAGGAATGCTAGTTGGAATAGAAAAAGGAGTCACATGACTAACCTATTACATGGTTGTTGTAATGTGAGGAGTGGTATAGGTAGGTATGGATGCTACAATTGAAGGAGGAGAAATGTGAGATCCTCCTTGGCTAACCACAATGTTTGTTGGTTGGGAAGTGGAAGGAACATGTTTGTTGTATATCTCAGTAATTATTTTCATAACTTGTAAGCCATCGCCACTTTCAATCAAGCAATGAAGGTTTTCTATGGAAGGTATGGCAGTGATGCAAATGTTTTCAAGGGATAAATCTTGTTGTAAATGTGAAAAATCCTCATGAATACTAATGACTTTATCTTGCAAAATTTGATCGGTTTGTGTGTCAACATGCATTGTATGTGAAGATAAAGGTATACTAGTGGTAGAATCCATGCCTAATGCACCATTCCATACTAGGAGTAGGAGCTCTAGATATCCCAAGATCCACAATGAAAGTGCTATCGCGAGAAGCCATTAGTCTAGAACTTTGTCTCACTAAAGTATTATCAATAGGGCGCCAAACACTCATACAAGTACCACAAAAGATGGGGTGAATGCAAATGAAAACTAGGAATAACAAAATGCTAATGATAGAAATTATGTAAACTAAAACAAGAAGGTAGTAACAGGAAATAGAGATGCAAGAAATATTGTGAAAATGCCAGAAATTTTAATGCAGAAAATGCAGCTGGACTAATTCACCCAACATGGCAAATGAGTCCAGGTATGAGATTCTTTTGTGTTTTTTAGAAAATTGAAAGTGATTTTAATGCTTTTCAAATGCAAAATGAAGACGCAAATGTAGATTTTCACTTTTTTAATGATTTGATATGAAAAAAATGAAATCTATATGATTCTTTCACTAATGCAATTGTAGAAACCCTAAGATGCAAAAACAAAACAAAGCCTAATTGAATGTTGATGTAAAGGAAACCTAGAATGAAAGATACAATTTAAATCAGAAAGATAAATCTTGAAAATGCAAGTTCACCAAAATGAACCATCAATTTTGAAGTGTTCTATGTACTTCTCTTGCACTCTTAGGGTTTTTTACCTAAAAGGAGAGAGATAGAACACTAAAATTGAGGTGGTTCACTCAAAATAAGGTATGCAAGATGGAATTGAGACTAAATTGAATGATATAAATGCAGCTAAGTGATCAAATTGATTGATTATGAATGTAAAACTAATGAAATATGCAATGTTTAAAAAAATAGTGAGGTATGCAAAAATGAACAAAAAATATGAACTAATGCAAACATAATTGAATGAGGTTTAACAGAGTGCACCTAGAAGTTGAATGTTGATCCTAGAAGGTTCTAAAACTAGCAGAAATCATTGTTGATCACTAGTGGGACTCATTTGTCACTAATGGCGAATTAGTCCTCCTACTGGTAAAAAGACCTAAAAACTTATTTCCAACTATCGTGAACTAGATTCTGAAAAAATCAAAATTTCTATCCTACAAGTGGGAATCATTCGCCACTAATGGTGAACCAATCCTTGAAAATTTTGCAAATTCAAAGGTCAATCTTGTAGGTCCAGATCTGCACTTGTCTTCTTGTCAGGTTGATAGAGTCAAATCTATAGAAAATGGGTTATGGGTTGTCTCTAAGCTTGAATTAGGGTTTGGTTGACTTGAAACACTTTGATGACTTATTGACCACCTTTCAACACCTATTTGCTTGAAAAATCTGTATATAAAGTCAAAACCTTATTGTTGAAGTATGAAGATATGTCAATGGCTGCTCCAAGATGCTTGATAGATGCTTGATTGAATGATGCTTTGATGGATTGAATGCAATTGAATGCTTGAATGAACTAGTGAATGAATTAGGTGTAAAATGGATGGAAAAACATTTATTTATACGCACTTATACCCTAATTACCCAATAATACAACATCACAGGCTGTCATAAGGTCTTTTTGAATAAAAACCCAAAAGTAATTTTGAATTATTTTGAATTTGGAGCAAAGAGGGACTCATTCACCACCCATGGAAAATGGGTCCCACTCTAGGCTTGTAAGTCGATGTCAGAAATTAAATTGCATTTAATGTTGTTTGTCGGGTTTATATTCAAAAATACACTTAATTATGACTTATGAGTACATAAAGGGGTCAAATAAAGCATAAGAAAGGTGTAAATAGTGATAACAAGCCTAGAAAAGCATGAAATCTTGTTACAATACTTTAAAATAGGACTTGATAAGGGATAAAAAGGTGATTTTTAGATGAATCATAATAAGAAGAGTCTAGAAATGTGTAGAAATGTGTTACAACACTTCACAACACCTTCACAAGACATCATAATTTGAATATTTGGACCTAATTTGAATGCATAAGTTACATTGAAACATTAAATTAAAGAAATATAAGTCAAACATCATAGGAAAAAGATCTAAATAACCATGAAAATGTCAATGATCCATTTTTCTATGGTACACATACTTTTGGAATAAATGTTTTATTGCATTACTTTGAGTGTGAAGAATTTTATTTTATGCTTATAATACATTAATTGAGAGCTATAGTTGAATGCTTCTTATGCTAAAACCATCTTGTAAACTTACTTTAAGCTACATTTAGGAGGATTCATGGATATTTATTGATTTATACAACTTTTGTTTTGATAGTAAATGACATCTAACTCTTTCCAAAACTAAAATGATTTATTAATTATGGTTTTATGATGATTAAATGTATTATTTAGAAGGGGTTAATATGTTGCAGTTTTAGGTGTAGGAAAAATAGATTGTGATGCAACATTCGGGTATGGACGGTCAGGAAAAATTGGAAATTTCTATCAATGACATAACTAGGTTGGAGACTACTTTCAACCAATCGGAAACACTTTTGGGTGTTTTCGCTTGGAAGCAAAACCTAAGTGTAGGAATACAAACACTGGTGAACAAAGAAAATCATAAATCTACTTATCCAATTTCTGAACGAATTTAAGGTCGTGAATATTGAACGGAGAAAGTTCCAACATTCTAAAGATAAAATCATAAATCTGTTGGTCCAATTGGAGATACAATTTGAGGTCGTGAAGCTCTGATAGAGAAATTTCCTACATTCTTAAGATAAAATCATAAATCTGCTTGGTCCAATTTGAGGTCCAATTGTAAGGACTTTTCTTTTTAATTATACTTTTTGACATTTGTCTTGGTACAAATTGTCTATGCTTTGACATTTTCATGTATGTCTAGCAGGACACTTGTAACTACAATATATAACAAAAAATTCCCTACTATTATGCTTTGATGGATGTCCCATGATCAAGATCTATATAAAAAGGTTTCTTTGTATATTGGGTGGTTAGGTGTTCTCTAGTGTTATACAAGTTTAAGCTTTTGCTTTTGTTGATTTTTAAATAAGTCTTATCTTTTGAACAATATTTTTGCTGCAATTTCTCCTTTTGTTATCTTTTCAGTAGTGCTTGGTTTATAGATTGTAATTGTTGGTAGTTATGCCACATCTTGCTTATATATTTGTGATTTACACCTTAATTGTAGTGCTAAAATAGCCATATATATTTACACCTTATTAATTTTGAATTGGTTTAGTGGGAAGTATCACATGTGTCCTATTTTCCTAAGTGACTTGAGTTTGATACATGTGTATATTTTTTGGACAATTTATTGCATTTAACTATTGGAATTATATGCCTCAAATTCACTAGTGGACCCCCAACTTGGTCGTGATCAAGTCAAATTACACCAAGTGAGAGTTCAGGCCTTTACGGCCATCCTACGACATCTCATGGAGTGACTGGTGGTTGAAAAATACTTACCACTACCCTGCAAAGCTGTTAGATTGAGCTTGTGGTAGTGTCATGTTACCGCCACCCTGCAGTGCTTCCATGTTGACTAGTGTGGTATAGCAGTGGTTATCGCTACCAAGCAGTGATGGTCAAAGGTATCCTATGGCGGTGTAGTATAGTCACCGCCACACTGTGATGGTGTACAAGGCTTGGTGCCATAGAGTGGTAGATGCCACCATACTACGATAGGCTAGTTTGTGTATAGTGGTGTAGTGGTGGATGGTGGATGACTGGATGTCTTCGGTGGGATAGTGAGTTATTAATAGTTAAACAGTTAATGATGCAATGGAATCTACAAAGATGGCTATTGTGTAGTAAGATTTTACTTATTTCTTGTAGTATTTTGATTGTATTCTTTTTTTTTAATCATTTATTTATTGATATCCTTTCTATTGGCTTTGATGACTTGTAATAATTATTCTATTGGCTTTGAAAGAACTTCCTCATCCAAAGCTCAAATTCACACATAGGAAAAAAGGATGCTTTCAAAGGTTGAGGAGTTGGGATTTACACCCACTAGTTGTATTTTCTTACATATTTTATTTTTTGTTTCATGTGCCTCCAAATAGGTGCACCAAATCCTTGAATGAGATTAACATAGATTTATCCAGTAGGAAAATGAGACTAATTCTATATGATTTTTCTTTATAATTCATCCCAATGATGATAACAATCAAACTTAGCTTTGAAAAATACAGAGCATCATTAACAAATTAGTTCTTAAAAAATGTTAGGATGCAACCTTCCATTATATTCCCCACCATCTTACAATGGTCCCTAATGATTTGATTATTTATTTTTTGGACTTTGATATTCTCTCCTCCATTCCAACTACTACTCTCTCTAGGTTCAAGGTGTTGTCCCTTTTTCTCCAATTTCTATTGATGGTGTTTCCCTTCAACCTCTTTCACCCTCTACTTCTACTCCTTTTTCAAATCATGTTACAATTATTGGTGGTTCTACTAATCCTTGATGTTCTTTAGATAGTTTTACTCCTTTAGAAGGAGACTCTAAGAGGATACACCATCCCTCTTCTCCTAGATCTTCCAATTTGGAAGACATATTTGATTGGAAATTTGTTCAATGATGAAAGAAAGGTCTTTCAAAAATGGATTCTTGTATACACTCTTTGAATAAGGTTGTGATGGTTCAAAAGTTTATTTCAAGTGGTTTTTAATCTTGACTATGGTTGTCTCATAGGTAACCTAGTTATTTTTCTATTTAGATTGTTGTTCTATGTTGGTTTATCTTATTTTTTGTTCTTATATAACAAGGCTTCGGCCCTATCAAAAACCAAATTTATCTTAATAAAAATAAATAAACTACAAGAATCTAGTAATAATTATTCATTCATCTCATAGCTATACATCACAATTGAGAAAATTTTCTTTAGTATTATCATGTTGCAATCCTTTAATAAGATATATATTAACCTCTACTAAAAAGACATTTTGAAATGGTTAAAAAGGGAAACTACTTTTCCTTGTCATTTTAAAGTAAGAAACTAATTTGATTTAAGAGTCCCTTTTGGTGGATGTGAATGAGGAGAGTCCTTTTGCAATTACCTTATACATAGGTTAAATTTCTCCTTTTGAATCAAACATTGATTTCCTCTATGGTGTAGAAATACCTTCATCACTTTATATATATGTGTGTGTGTGTGTGTGTGTGTGTGTGTGTGTGTGTGTGTGTGTGTGTGTGTGTGTGTATGTATATATATATATGTATACATATATATATGTATATATACATATATATATATATATATATATATATACATATATATATATATATATATGTATATATACATATATATATATATCATACACATATATATGTGTGTGTGTATATATATATATATATATAAATATACATACATATATATATACATATATTTATATACATACATATATATATATAAATATACATACATATATATATGTGTGTGTGTGTGTGTGTGTGTGTGTAAAGGAGGCTGAGATTTGTTGCTCCTAAGTCCTAGGACAAATAGGGTCTAAAAGGAGAAAATTTCCCTTGGACACCTCAAGACTACCTCAAGATTAGCCAAAATGAAATATTTTGAAAAATAAGAGAAAGCTAAGATATTATTTTTATGTTTGCTAAGGGAGGATTTCAAGAAATGGGTGAACAGACTCTAGAGGTCTTAGACTATAAACCAACTGGGTCTCAACTAGAGGATGCTAATACATGAGGCAGGCGATAATGTGGTGCACTATCATCTTAAAGGTGCACTGATGTCTCATATAGATAGAGAGTAGGGTTCATAGAATGAAACTCAACAAGTTTGCTAACAACATGAGAGTCTTCATCTAACAGTTTAACAGTGAATGAAGAAATGCATGAAATAAAAGAAAACAACAAGAAGAATACTATAAATTGAAAGACAAACTATCTAATAACAAAATGACAAGAGAGAAGGAAAAAGAAGACCAACTCACAAAAGGTCTAGCCTCCTAGAATCTCCTCACGAATAGATTGTACCTACACACACGTCAATGAAAAAGTGTTGTGGCTATGATTTGGAGTTTTCCTTAGTCAAACCCCCATTCTAGTGTTTTTACCTCCACGAACAACTGATAGACCATAGTATAGAGAAAATGATAAAGAAATGGAAATAAACACAACTTATAGAAAGAAAAGATAATCTAAATGTTATTCTATAAACAAGAAAAATGAAGTAAAAAAATAAGTTAACCTCCTTTTTACACAATTGGAGAAGTCAACAAAGGAAAGAAGAGAGCAAGACAATCACACCAATAGAATGAAGCTTAAAACCCTATAATAGATAATGGTGTAGAAGCAACAAAAATGGTGTAAAGTGTAGAATGGGAAGAACAAGAGTGAAAGTTGAGTGAGTAGAAGTGATAGATAGTGAATGAATTGAGAGGGAGTGAGAAAATGAAGTTCAAAAGTGTTTTTAGGAGGTAAGAGGAAATTTTTAGGTAATTAAGGTTCATAGGGACATTTCAATTTGCAGGGTGGCAGAGAATGTAATGCTTCTAATGTCCACTGATCCAAGAATCATGTTAGGATGCCAACATGAGACGTAAATGTCTACACAGTGTGCAGGAGTCCTTGACAAAATTCCCTCATCGATGGAAAATGACAAAGATATGTGTGAAAGACAAGGAAAAGGTGGTGGATTTTGCATCATCGGGTTTATAAGGCTAAAGTGAGGTAATTTTAATTAAAATTTCATAATTAAAAGTAATAGATTTGAAAAGTTCAATTAAACATGAAGAGTATAAATAAATAGAGTATAAACATGTTATTAATAGAATAAATACTTAAGTAATGAAGAAATATTTTGATAAGAATTATATATTAGAAAGGTATTTACAAAATCTAAGATATAAGAATATAAAATAAAATTATAAATATTAATTAAGATTTCATTATTAAAAGTTGTACTAAATATATTTGTTAAATAACTTTTTTAGAAATTAAATATATTTATTCTCTTCATAAATGTTAACATTTATTTATAGATTAAATTTTATAAAATATTTTAGAGCTCAACTCATAACATCTAAAGATTAATTAATAATTTTATTTTATTTAATAATCTCATATATCAAAACTCATTGAAGACTTTACATTTGGAGTTGAGTGTGATAGTGATAGACTTGAAATTTTCAATTAAACATAAGGAGTATAAATAAATAGGAGTATAAACATGTTATTAATAGAATAGATACTTACATAATAAAGAAATATTTGGATAGGAATTATATATTAGAAAGATATTTAGAAAATCTAAGATATAAGAATACAAAATAAAATTATAAATATTAATTAAAATTTCATAATCAAGAGTTGTATAAAATATATTTGTTATTTTTTTTAGAAATTAAATATATTTATTGTTTCCATAAATTTTAATACTTATAAATAAAATTTTATACAATATTTTAGAGCTCAACTCGTAATATCTAAAGATTAATTAATAAGTTTATTTTATTTAACAATCTCATATATCAAAACTCATTATAGACTTTACATTTGGAGTTGAGTGTGATAGTGATAGGCTTAAAAAGTTCAATTAAACAAGAGGGGTATAAATAAATAGGAGTATAAACATGTTATTAATAGAAGAAATACTTGACTAATGAGGAAATATTTTGATAAAAATTATATATTAGAAAGGTATTTAGAAAGTCTAAGATCTAAGATTTTTAAAAAAAGAAGTCTTCTCTAATCTATTGTTTTGTTCTATATGCATAAAAGAAAATTAAATGTATAAAATCTAATTTTAAATTTCATTTTTATATTTGAATGATATAAAAAATTAGAATAGTTGAGATTGTCCATGTTTAAATTGTCAATTAAAAAATAAATTTGATGTTTGAAATAGGTATATAAGATTGAAACATGTTTATGAATGATTTTAGAATATCAAAATTAGGTTTTGAGTTCTTTGTTATTATTATTATGATAATATATGTTAAGATAAGATCACATATAATTATGCATATTCTAGTGTTATCCTCTAAAATGATTAGTATCTTCTTAAACACAGCCACTATCTTCTTTAATTATTTAACCAGAATTTGACTTATTCTCTCCCATCATCAAATTCTAAAACTAATTCAATATTTTTTTATTATAAAATATTTGGATGTGTGTCTAAATGCTTGCATAATATAGTGATATGTGCACCGGCATGGAATTCTAATAAAAGATGTTAATTTCAAGAGTCCATAAATTTCTTATTGAAGTGGAAAAGGTTAAAGTGTTGATCTTTCTTTATTTACCTCATACGCCATATTTTCTAAACTTTGTGGCCTTTTTAAACCATTAAAGAAGTCGTGTGAGAATACAGAGCATTTGAGAATAAAAAAACACGTAATTTAAATGCAAAGACAAAATCTTGTGGAGAAGGATAACAACACGCACTAGGGTCGAAAATAAACAGATATGTGAGTTGAATTTAAAATGCATGGCAAAGACTCAAAGACAATCCCAACGACTGTCAACTAAATACAAAAATGAGAGGAAAATGTGCCGAGTCTCACAAAATATGAAATAAAGTAGATAGTAAATCTTAGTACTGGGTGGAATTTGGTGTTAATTAGGGTTATTTAAATATTGTTCATGTGCAAAGTCGTTAGATAATAGTATTCTTTAATTAAAAAGAAATGTGCAAGTTTATCGTATGAGGTTGCTTGGAAAACGAATTGATAAAGCCAAGATGGGTAGGTATAAAAAATATTATCCGTTTACATTGGCATCCTCATACATGAGAAGCATTGGAATGGATAGAAATGATTATACGGACTGAGCAGGAACTATAACTAAGTTAATAAGTGAAGAAGAGATGCCTCCCACAAGGAAAGGAACCCAAATAGGAAACCCAAAATCTCAACCCATAAGCTCCTCATCTGACAGATCCACAACTAGATCACAAGCAAGGGAGCCAAGAAGTCGAAAACAAAATTTTGGAACTAGTGAGAGCAAGATTGAGAAAGAGGCCATTAGGAGTGTTCTACAAATTTGTAGTTTATGTTATGTGTATGCATTGAAATTAGAAAAATAATAAATTAAAACAACATGAAAACATAAATAAAGAAATTAAATTTTGAATCTTTATTTTGCCAATCCCACTGTAAACCTCAAAAAAATGATGTGATGTTGCTTCGTCTTTGAATGTTGATGCTAAATCTCAACAACATAACAATATGATTGATGATTGATTTGATTGATAATAGATTATGACAAAGTTGATTTGCATACGATGTGATCATGTGAGATCCCCAAATAATGAAGAAATGATCTTATTTATAGACTTTCCAAGGAAAAATCAAATAAGAGATGAGGATGAGGATGAAGGCTTGAGATAACTGAAAAATCAATAGAGTCAACTCAACTACAAAATATAAATTTCCATTTTGAAGATTGAAGAGATAATTATGAATTAATTGATTTGATTAATAGATAATTGTGAAGAATAAGTTTCTATTTTGAAGATTGAGTTGACTAGTGGGTGAAGAAGATATTTCCAAAATGAAGGAAAGTTATTGATTTATGAAAGATTTAGAATCCAAAATTGAGATAGAGTTTACTGAAGAGAAAAAAGATGGAAAGATTGAAGAAAGAAAGCAAGTATAATAAAGAAATAAATAATATTTATTTCTTCACACTCATATGGATAAATAAATAAATAAATATTTATTTATTTAATTATAAAGAATTTAAAAATTAGTTAATTAAATAAATAAACATTTATATTTAATTATGAAGACTGTTAGAGATTAAATAATTAAAGATAATTATTTAAAAAGTGGTCAACTAGTTAAACAATTTTAATTGACCTTAGAGAATAGCTAGAATAATTAAACAATTATTTAATTATATGGATACGAAGAAATATAAACTTAGAAGAATGAGGTTAATCTAATTAAAGAATGAGATTATTTAATTAGGACAATTTTTAGTGTCTATGTTATGCACAAATGTATTTTATTTAATTGAAATAAACATTTAAATAAACTCAAGAATGGACACATGTTCACATTAAATATTTATCCTTAAAAATCTTGATAATTTTTTAATAAAGAATCAATGTTAAATTATTATAATATGAAAGTATTTTAATGTCTTTTATTTAATAATCTCATATATCAAAACTCATTGAAGATTTTACATTTGGAGTTGATTGTGATAGTGATAGGCTTGAAATGTTCAATTAAACATGAGGGGTATAAATAAATAGGAGTATAAACATGTTATTTATAGAATAGATACTTGACTAGTGAGGAAATATTTTGATAAGAATTATATATTAGAAATGTATTTAGAAAATCTAAAATATAAGAATACAAAATTAATTTGTATACAATATTTAAGAACTCAACTCATAATACCTAAAGATTAATTAATAAGTTTATTTTATTTACTTCTAACATTATAGTACATGAATGTCACTTTATATTGCAATACTTAAACATCATAATATTAAAGGAAAAAGTCTTATTTGATATATTAGTCTCTATGATTTAAAAGGATAAGTCTTTTCCAATCTATTTGTTTAGTTGATGTTTTGTTTCTATATATGCATAAAAAAAAGATATAAAATCTAATTTTAATTTATAATTGTATTTGATTTTTTATATTTAAATTATATAAAAAAATTAGAATAGTTGAGATTGTCCATGTTTAAATTAAGTAAGAATTAAAAAATAAATTTGATATTTGAAGTAGGTATATAAGATTGAAAGATGTTTATCCATGATTTTAGAGTATCAAAATTAAGTTTTGAGATTTTTGTTATTATGATAATAAATGTTAAGATAGAATCGCATATAATTACACATTTCTTAGTGTTATACTAATTACTTCTTCATGTGCTAGTTTCCTCTAAGATGATTAGTGTCTTTCTAAACATAATCACATCTTCTTTAATTATTTAACCAGAATTTGACTTATTCTTAAGAAGAAATAAGATGCACTTAGACTATTTCTAAAACCTTCCATCATCAAATTCTAAAACTAATTAACTAATTCAATAATTTATTATAAAATATTTGGACGTGTGCCTCTAAATGCGTGGAATTCTAATGAAGTATGTTAATTTGAAGAGTCCATAAATTTTGATTGAAGTGGAAATGGTTAAAGTGTTAATGATTCTTTATTTACCTCATACGCCATCTTTTCTAAACTTTGTGGCCTTTTTTAACCATAAAAGAAGTCGTGTGAGAATAGATAGCATTTGAGAATTAAAAAAAAAACATAATTTAAATGCAAAGACAAAATCTTGTGGAAAAGGATAACAACACGCACTAGAGTAAAAAATAAACAGATATGTGAGTTGAATTTAAAATGCATAGCAGAGACTGAAAGACAATCCCAACGACTGTCAACTAAAGAGAGGAAAATGTCCAGAGTCTAACAAATATAAAATAAAGTAGATAGTAAACCTTAGTACTGGGTGGAATATTTTAGTGTTAATTGGGCTCATTTAAATATTGTTCATGTGCAAAGTCGTTAGATAATAGTATTCTTTAATTAAAAAGAAATGTGCAAGTTTATCGTATGAGGTTGCTTGGAAACTGAATTGATAAAGCCAAGATGGTTAGGTATAAAAAATATTATCCGTTTGCAGCAGTCTGTGGAGGCATGGGCATCCTGAATAAATGAGAAGCATATTCGTTTTCTAGGGAATATTAGAGTGTTGGCGACCTTTAACCCCAAGGAAGCGCCATTTCTGACATTAGCAGTCTTAGCCAGAATTGGAATTTAAATGCAGTGCATCGAAGGCAGGTGATGGAAGTCCAGTAAGTGCTTCGATAAGATGATGTGTGACGCAGCCAAAATATGGGTGAAAGCGAAAGTATTAGAGGAAGTATCTCTTTACTAGGGTTGTTTCAATATAGCATTCAATCTTCATTGTATTATCTATTTGGATATTCTGTAATTATTTTCTTATTAAGGAATAGCAAATCTTTGTTTCGCAGATCTCTTGCATGGAAGGTGTATTTGTTCGTTGTTTGATCCAGCATCTTGTATTTATTCACAATTCCAACAAAAATGAATTGTGGAGTTTTCATATCATTCTTAGGTCACAATAGTGACATGTCTAGTTTATTTTTTTCGTTATATTATGTAAACCATGCACACGGTTTCCATTTATTTACAATAGTGGTTGGTGCCTTCCTTCTTCTTGAAACAAAGAAAATAGGGCATGTCAACCTTTTAGGAGATGGACAACGTAGGGAACCGTATTTTGCTCAATCTCATTCAAGGAAACCCTACAGATCTCAATCTAGGGATGGAATTAGGGAAAGAAATTTGCAATAGGATGTCCTAGGTGTGTGATTAAAGAAAAGAGGGGGTTCACCACTAAGCAAGTGCTTATAAATAAAAAGATGTAAATGACATGCAAACCTAACTATGTAACCTAAAGTATGAAATTGAAAAATCAGAATAATGAACAAAGGGGCACCTAGTAAACTTAACATACTTGAAGACAAGTTTGTAATCTTGAAATTTTGACTTTTGAAAAACATTGGGACTCATACACCAGTAGGGGGCAATTTAGTCCCAATTTAGGGTTTATGGGCAGAAACTGGAATTTTAGAGTGACAAGTCTAAATACTCCAAAATCTT
Organism: Sequoia sempervirens; assembly: GCA_007258455.2. Lineage (NCBI taxonomy): Eukaryota > Viridiplantae > Streptophyta > Pinopsida > Cupressales > Cupressaceae > Sequoia > Sequoia sempervirens. Next base: position 192,434,987 of record VDFB02000015.1, on the reverse strand, counting down.
GAAAAAGTGCTATACCAAGACTCATACGCCACAAGTGGTGTATTAGTCTCGTTTTGCTTTTTCAAAAAGTCAAGATCTGAATCTGTTCTCCAATCTCTACTCTTCTTTCCTTTGTTTACAAAATTACGCTTCTGGATCTGAACCTGCTAAAAACCTATAAAATAAAATATTGTGTTGATTTGCTTATGGGGGGTTTGCCTCATTCAAATCCCGAGTTTGGTAATTAAACCTTGATAGAAAGAAAAGATCTTGAAAGGAATTGTGTGTGAGAGTCATAATCTTAAGCGCATCTAAGATTAAGAGATCTAAAGTGCAATGAAACCCTACTCTAATGTGCTAGAATAGGATGCATGAATGAAACATAAAGATGATGACTCACTTTGGGAGACCTCGAATCACCCTAATAAGCCACAATAATGCATGTACCTTCCTTTAGGCTGAAAGTAGAGTGATAATGGAGGATGGAATCACCTAAGAAACAAGTCATTAGGTTTGGTTTGATGGCTAGTTGCATCTCCCCAACCTAGAATCCATCATGATTCTCCATAGGCAACTATCACTAATCCTTGACAATCCTAGATCTTGATGAAAGTGAGCTTGAAAACCTGCAAGAACAATATAATGTTGCTCTAAGACTTCAACTTTAAGTGCTCCTTGCTCTTGAATGCTCTTGTGAAAGTATGCTTAAGTGCTCAAGTTGATATTATGAATGCTTAGATGAAATAATGGTCCAAAACCTTAGTTATATAGGCATCTCATCTAATTTACTGTTTATTAGATCCCAAATGTCGAAATTAACCAAAAATTTAAATTGAAAACCTTAATTTCCCACTCAAACCTTAAAAAGGGGCCACACATGACTCATACACCCAAGGTGGCATATGAGTCCCACCCTAGTTTTTTGGGGCGAGAAAATGTCGGGTTATTAGAGAATTGAATGCATTTGTTGATTTTGTTAGGATTTCAACTGAAATAAGCCTTGGGATCCAAAATAAAGGGTCTTAGAGGCCTATCAATGATGATTTAAAGGGTCATGAATGCAAGGGTACTAAAATAGGTCCAAACTATGTGTGAAATTGTACCATCTCCAAGAAGGGAGTACAATTTTCTATGCTGCACTTCGTAATGTCAAAATGCATGAATGTCCTTCAATACATGTTCATCTCTCTCTTACTCAATAGAATTAAACTAATATTTATTCTTCATTCTAGTTTGAGGATTATTTATGTTTTCTAGACACAGCAATTGTTTCATTAGTTAAACATTCTATGCATTTATCAACCACAAAGTGCAGGTGGAATGAACTCAATTTCATTCAACTAACAACACTTGAAAAAGAAGAAACATTTCTAAAGGGGTATGTATTTATAATTTTTCAAAAGCTTAAAACTTGAGCCCATAATTTTTTTCCGCAAACATTAGCTTGTTATACAATTTATTTTTATTTAAATTGGAAATATTCACATACTTATAGTTGCAAAAAGATTAATTATTTCAATGAGTTAAACTCTAGGGTAATTCCACAATAGTGGTTTACAATTTTTGGCCAAACTCGACACAAATAAATTTTTTTAACTATATCTTCACTTTCAAAAACCTATAGCGGCTAAACCATGAGGAATTTGGAGATGATGAAAACTAGAGTTTCATGACATTTTGTCTATAGATTCTAAATATATTTTATTCAAAAAAATTTGAATTAGATTGCACTTCTTATTCCATCTCCCTCGAAAACCATTTTTTTGTAAAAAACAACATTTTTAAAAAGTGACGCTCACTATATAACACATAAATTTTATTCCATGAAGGATAAAATTCTTATTATTTTGAATTCAGATTTGTAGCTTCGATATCTAGTGCTTCCACTTTGTTAGATATTTTTTATTGAATATTTTTTCCTTAATCAAGTTTTGAAGTCAGACCAATTACAATTTAGACATAGCGCGACCGTATAATGTGTAACATTTTTTGTATGTATCAAAATTCAATTTTATTTTATTTTTTTGGATCAAGGACTTCAATATATGGTTCACTCATATTTTCCAAAAAAAAAATTGATAATCTTCTATTTTTCTGCATGTGTAGAACAAAGAGCTTGATTTTCAGTGGAAAACCTACATTCACAAGAAATAAAAAAAATTATAATAATAAAATTAAATTTATTTAAAATTATACTTTCTGGGAAGATTATAATAAGGACTAGATACTTACAAAAAATAAATTTTAAATGAATTCATTTGATCCCCCAAAAGGTAAATCAAAAGTGGCTTTTTATCAGCATTTTGATAGGTGTAAAGGAGACTCTGTTATAGGTATGGTTTAAAACTACCCGAGCTCTATCCAAGGGGGTTTGATCTAAGGTAGTTTGATCAAACCCTCTTCAATTAGAATGCTTTAAATATAAATTTTTAAGGCTTAAATCATTATATTTTCTAAAAATATGTGATTTCAGCAAAAATCAGAATCTCCCAGAACTTGTAAACTAGCTTTGATGGAAAAAAGCTCTAACACAATCAAAAATCTAGAAATTAACAATCTTTAGCTTTGTGGGATCAACCTCTAATAAAAATTTCTTGTTGTTGAAAATTGGGTTTTAAATTCTTGAAATTTCATTATCTAAACATTGTATACATATACTAGGTACAAAGTGTAGGTGGAATCAATTTAATTTCATTCAACCAACAACTCTTGAACAAGAAGTTTTTCTAAGAAGGTACGTATTTTTAATTTGTCAAAAGCTTGAAACATGAGCCCATAATTTTTTCCTTAAACATTAGTTTGTTATGAAAATGTTTTTCTTTTTAAATTGGAAATATTCAAATACTATTAATGTTGCAAAAATATTGATTTTTTCAATGAGTTACATGCCAATATTTTTTATTTTTTTAAAATAGATTATTAAATTCTTATTGTTTCATCATCTAAACATTGCATACATTTACTAGATACAAAGTACTAGTGGAGTCAACCCAGTTTCTTTCAACCAATAGCTAGTGAACAAGAAGAAGCATTTATAAAGAGGAACACATTTATAATTTTCCAAAAGCTTGAAAGTTGAGCCCGTACATTTTTCCTCGAATATTAGCCTATTATACAAATGTTTTATTTTTTAAAATTGGAATTATTCACATACTATTAAAGATGCAAAAACATTGATTCTATCAATGAGTTAAATGCTAATAAAATAATATTTCTATTAAAATTTTGGTTTTAAATTCTTGTTGTTTCATTATTTAAACATTGTATACATTTACCAAGTATAGAGTGCATGAGGAATCAACCCAATTTCATTCAACTAACAAATAGTGAACAAGAAGAAGAATTTCTAAAGAGGTACATATTTATAATTTTCCAAAACCTTTAAACTTGAGCCCATCATTTTTTCCTCAAACATTAGCCTATTATACAAATGTTTTTCTTCTAGAAATTGGAAATATTCACATACTAGTATTAAAGTTGCAAATAAATTAATTATGTCAATGAGTTAAATGAGAATTAAAAAATATATATTGTTAAAAGTTGGGTTTTAAATTCTTTTTGTTTCATTATCTAAGCACTGTATACATTTATCAAGTACAGAGTGTGTTGGTATTTCCAACTGATTGGCCAATTTTCTCTAAGGATTAGCTAGATCCTATACTCTAGAACCCTAGATCAATGGCCAATAAACAAAAGACAAAATTTTATAAATTTTCTCCTTTGCACTTTAGGCTCTACAAAACCAAGGTGGGTTTCCCTTTACATAACATCATTCTCAAATTACAACAAATGTTTTCAACGATGTCAAAAAAATTTATAATTTTCACACTGACAATTTAGAGGGGTGAACCTGATTGCCTAAAACTTCTTCAAATAATCTATAGCTCTGTACTTTAATAGTGTAAAATGAGCATAAATAAAACAAATAAAATTAAAAAATAAGTTTCAAATTTAGGTTGAGTTTTCCTAGGTTTTGATTGTTTGAATCAATTTAACCAATGTCTTATCCATTACAATGCAATAATGAAGCCATTTTTTCTGATAACAAATTATAAACCAACTCAGTGGTTTTTAATAATCTCATTTCCTTACAATAAGAAAACCAAAAAGTGGATGTACATTGTTAAAATTCTTTAAGATCCCTACTATTACAATAATATCTTCAATTATCCAACTAAAAGAAATTTTAATCTATTACTTGAATAAAATCCAACAATCAAACATATGTTACAACAAATATGCAATGAGAACCTTGAATGATCTTTTATTATGAAGATTCAAAAGATATTGTTTTACAGTATGGAGACATCAACAATATGTCTTTTATTCATATAAACAACAAAATTGCTCCAAGTTATTTGTTACTATTACAGAGAAAATTTGCATCATCCTCTTTCTAAAACTTCAAAAAGACCTAATTGTACAATGTTGATCTTGTCTTTATGTTGATTGATCGTCATAAGTCAATTTTATTTCATATTTATCATAGTATGGTAAATTGAATTATTGAATAAATTCAATTAAATATGAAATGGAGATTTTGGAATGTTTGAAAATTGAATGAAAGAAGTTGACTGATGTTGATTTTGTGAACTTTTGAAAATTTATTTTATATGTTACCAAGAATTGAATGCTACTAATCAATTTGCAAGTGAAAGTGTGTACAATTTCAGGGTGGGAGGTTGAAGGACAAGAACACAATTGAAGTAGGATTTTTTAGCTGGATCGAATGGTAAGCCAGTTGGAATTTGGGTGCACACACCACAATGGCATTGTGACTTGCATTTGAACTAATTTGCATATATAAGAGAATGAAATTTTCCTAGTTCGATTTTTTTTGTGATTGAAAAATGAATTGTTTGTAAATTAAGTTGTCTATTCAAAATTTGTGATCATTTGAAGGAAACGAAAGCGAGCATTGTAAATAAAATTATTTTCTTTAGTAAATAAATGTATACATATATCAAAATGCTCGAAATGAAAATTCAAGTTCTTTATTTTAAAAGATAGTTTATGGAACCTAAAATCCATTCCAAAACAACCAACTTGTATTAGAATACATATATATACATTACTTGAATACATGGTAGATGTGAATGAAATTATGTTTAAATACATACATACATACATATATATATGTACCCAAATTCAAATTTGCATCGAATTCAAGTTGATAATCGATATATTCTAAATCAGTCTATTCAAAATGAAGAAGATATCATAAGGAAAATCCACTAAGGAGGTGGTCTGCCACTGCTCAAATGTTAATAATAAAAAATTTAGAGGTGGTCGGCGGTATGACAATAATGCCATCACCAGAAAAGCATCCAAAACCAATGTATTGTATCGATCCTTTCTATGTTATAGTTGCACAAAAAAACAGAGAGGATAGGAGATGAATTGGGGAAATTTGAAAGGAAAAAGCAGAGGATGATCTCAAATAGGAAAACATCAGAGGAAACACCACCAAAAGCTTGATTGGAGGTACAACAATTCCCTCTTATTGCATAAACATTAGCTCTTTAATGTTATTATTGAATCAAGCAAGAAATAAACTTTCTTTTCACCATATGATTTCATAGAGTAGTATAATGTCTTCATTGTCTGTGAAATGTATCAGCCTTGGGCCGAATGTTTTAAGGTCACCAACCCACTATGTGGTAATAGAATGGCCTATGGTCTACTAGTTGGAAAGTATAATGTATTTTAAGCCTTCACGGCTGTGAGAAAGGTTAGGTTGAGGCTCAGAGCCTTATGGGCTCATCCATCATATGTAATATACAAGATAAATGCTTAGCCTTATGTATGTTATCAAAATTTATTCTGATTTACTTTATGTGTTCATAAATATAAACCTTGAGAAGGATCGATTTTGATCCTATGGATGGGGTATGTTGTACAATTTTTTTATTTGTATTGTGTCAAAAGCTTAATGTTGATGGGTCAATACTTGTAATCGACTTGAACAAAAGCTCTTAGAGCTTTGCATGTATGTTTATTGTCTTTTAATGGGTAAGCCACCCCGTTCTGTGGGAACGATGGAAAGGTTTCTAAGTTAAAGAAACACCAAGCTATGCTTGGCTCGAACTTAGTGTTGATCGGTTGATCCCTGAATGTGAAATGTACAGATGAAATCCTGCATGTTTAATATTGTTGCATGCATGGAATAAAATTGAAAGCCATCTTGGGCGATTTCAATATATGTCTTAGATGCTTAAAAGCAAGACACCCGACCATTGTAACTGGTTGATCCAGAGCAACTGTAGTTTTTTTTTGTAGGCTAAAAAGGCAAGTGTATTGGAACTTGAAGCTTCTATGCTTTCTTGGTTGAGATATTTACTCAAGTAGTTCATCGACAAACATGTCAAACATAGTTTGAACTTAATGCTAATTAATTGCTTATCAAATTTACAGTGAAGAGAGTGTTCAAGAAACTGAATAATACATATTTTATCCTTATGTATGAATCTGGGCTAGTTCATTTATTTATTCTCAAAACTTTGTGGAAAATCGGTTCTATTTCAAAACCATGAACAATTATTTGTAAAGTGATACTATAGCATGTAAACAACTTGAGGAAAAAAAGCAATGTAAATGACAATATTTGTCTTTAAATGTAACTGTTTATTTTGAAACAGTATAGCATTGATGTAAACAATGGATATTATTTTGCAAACAACTCTATTTTGTTAAAAGGTTATCTTTATAGTTGAAAATATCATGTTTTATAACTGTTTAGTAGGAAACAATACATGTTATATTTAAACAATGAATGTACATATGTGAACATCTTTTATATTTTTTAAGTAGGAAACAATATAATTTATTCTATTCAAACAATGAATGTACATATGTAAAAAAAATTATTTATAACTATTTAGTAGGAAACAATACTTATTTTGCTTAAACAATGAATGTTCATATGTGAATAGCTTGTTTTATAAGTGTTTGGTAGGAAATAGTATTTATTCTATACAAACAAAGATTTTTCTTATGTAAACAACAATGTTAGTGAAACAGAGTAGTGAGAATGCAATAACAGTATGTGTGAAGCTATTAGCATACACTTGTTCTATTTTCTTTATTTTGACAAAGAAACGTCAATTGGAATACTATTTTAAGATTGCAATTTGAATTAATAGTTATGTCAAAATGTATGTACAAAATTTTAACATTAGTAGGCACATATATGTGTATGGACAGACTTTGTCTATGTACATACACAACCTTGTGGCATCCCTTCTAAATTTTTTTAGTACATTTCTTTTAAAGATTTTTTTTTAAGATGATAAGTAGAAAATAGTCATCAGAATGAGATGACTGATTGTTGAATTACTCTATGAGTCATAAATCTGATTTCTATTTAGAGTATAAATTTGTATTCTATTCTTCTTTTGAAGACATATGTGGAAGAATATTTTAAATACTTGAACATAACAAGGATACCTTAGTTGACTAGATCACCTATGGGTAGTTGTTGTTAGAGGGTAGATAGCTGGTATAATAGAAAGTTACCTTCCGGGGGATGATCCCACAAAGCTAGTTTACAATTTCTGGGAGACTATGATTTTTGTTGAAATCACATATTTTTAGAAAATATAATGATTTAAGCCTTTAAAAGTTCCATTTAAAGCAATCCAATTGAAGAGGGTTTTATAAAACTACCTTAGATCAAACCCCACTACTTTTAAACCATACCTATAATAGAGTCTCCTTTACACCTATCAAAATGCTTATAAAAAACCACTTTTGTTTTACCTATTGGGGGATCAAACGAATTCATTTAAAAATTATTTTTTGTAAGTATGTAGTCCTTATTATAAGCTTCCCAAAAAGTATAATTTAAAAAAAAATTAATTTCATTATTATATTTATTTTTTATTTCTTTTGAATGTAGGTTTTTCACCAAAAATCAAGCTCTATGTTCTGCACATGTGAAAAAATAGAATATTATCAAAAAAAAAATTGAAAAATATGAGTGCACTAGATATTGAAGTCCTTGATCCAACAAAATAAAAGAATTGAATTTTGATACAGACAAAAAATGTTGTATTATACAATCCGCCTATGTCTGAATTGTAATTGGTTTGACTTTGAGACTTGATTAAGGAAAAAATATTCAATAAAACATTATGAAACAAATTGGAAGCACTAGATATTGTAGTTACAAATCTAAATTTGAAAAAAAAATAAAAAAATTATCCTTCATGGAAAAAAAATTATGTGTTATACAGTGAGCATCACTCCTTAAAAATGGTGTTTACTAAAAAAACTAGTTTTTAAAGGAGATGGAAAAATAAGTGCAATCTAATTCCAAAAATTTTGAAAAAAATATATTTAGAATCTATAGACAAAATTCCACAAATCACTAGTTTACATCATCTTCAAATTCCTCATGGTTTAGCCACTATAGGTGCTCGAAAGTGAATATTTAGTTAGAAAAAATCAATTCAGTGTCTAGTTTGGCCAAAAATTGTAAACCAGTATTGTGGGATTACCCTAGGATGGGTGCCAAAATGGAGTTCAAACAGTATAGCTTTGCTTTACCAAAACCTATTTTCTTTGTTGTTGCAACACACTTATTATACTTGGCCATGCAATATAGTTCATTATGTATGTATGACTGAACTCTATGATTTCATTCTCAGCCATTCCTAGCATAGATCTTGCACTTTATTTTCTAATATATAGATAGAAATTGCATGTTGATGTTTGGGACTGCACTAGATTCCACCTTGCACATTGTTCTCTTGCTAAATTTTCCATGTAGGGTTCGGCATTCTTCAAGTCAAAAGAATATCGAGGAAGCATAAATTTTGTGGTTGGGTAGTAAAGAAATTCAACCATGTCTTCATCCACTAGTGGAGGAAAGTGTTGAAGAAGAACCTTAGTTGTTCACCAGACTATTATAGTCTATGATGTAATTTAATGAAAATTCATTCATGTACTTGATGGAAAAATGTACTATGCAATGATTTTGTGGCCTTAGGAGCCAAGTCAAACCTGATATTATAATTTGAATTTTGAAGTGAATATAAGAATCTTGAATCATTTAAATGGACATGCGTAGCTATGATTGACTTTAGCCACTAGTTATATATTTTTAATTTGGATTATATTCATGTGTCATTTACAATAATTTCAATTAAGTAATAATTTAAAATGGGTTATTACATTTGGTATCGGAGCTTAGGGTTCAAATCTAGGCCTTTAAGTCTACCATAGTTGACTAGGGTAGTTGAGAATTGACTGGACATGGATTGAATGCAGGAATGGGAAGGCCAAAGGTAGGACGAAGGAAAGGGAAAACTGTTAGAACCCCACATAAGAATGATGTAAAGAAAGGAAACACTAAGGCAAAGGCTGAACCATTAGAAATTCTCGATGACGAAACTCTAGCTCAAGCTCTTACATGACTCAAGATAGAGAGAGGCTTTAAGATTGAGGAGAAATGAACACCTAAGATCAAAAATATTTCTACAATCTGACATTGGCCTCTAGGGTGTGGACCCAATGCACCCATGATGACTAAAGAGGAAAAGGAGAGCCTTCGTGCTCAACCATCCTCTTCTATAAAGTTTGATGTAAACTCTGATGATGACCTAGAGGAATGTCCTTTATTTGATACTGAGAATTCATAATGATGTAACTCAAAGCCTATTGTAAATAAGGGTCTATTTACTCACCTTAAATATAAATAAAATCAAATGATATTTTTTTGGTGTGATCAATGAGAGACTCTAAAATGTGTGTTTCATGAATGTGTATGTCTTCTATGTTGAGAGATGTATGCATATGACAACTATGAGATGTAGCATAAGAACGTTTATTCGTAGAACCTTGTATTGAGATGAGATGAACATGACTATGTTTTCAGATAAGTGTGGGATAGCATGGTGACCACCAAGCAAGACGCGGGTGGTAGTGGTTCTGATAACTGACCAAATAAGAGACTGGAACAAATTATAGAGCTTTTGAATCGACAAGGGTCTCACATGGATCAAATAGAGCAAGAAGCTCGAGTGGCATGCAAGGATCGGGACTACAAGAATGTAGAAGGAAATTGAGGAGATGGTGGTCCAGGGGCAAGTCCACAAGGGAAAATTGAGGAAGAGCTTGGGAAAGACCTTAAAAGAGTAGCATTTCCCAAGTTCAATGGAAAGGTTATTGGAACAGGAGTTGAGGCTTGGATTATAGAAATTGAAAAATAAGTTAGGCTCTATAATCTTTGTGAACAGACTAAGGTGGCATGGGCTACATATCAGCTCTCAGGTGAAGTATCAACTTGGTGGGATAATGAGAAGTTAGAACAAAACCTAAAACCTACTGAGATCACTTGGGAACTCTTCCTCCAAGCTTTCAGGAAGAGATGGTTACCACAACTTTTATTTGATAAGAAATTAACAATTTTTTAGAAATTAACCTAGGAAAATATGACTGTGATTCAATATTGGGAAAAGTTCACTAACCTGTTGAAGTATGTGCTTCAGTATCAGGGAGACAAATGGTTCTGTATCTAAAAATTTATAATGGGACTCAGACCCCACATAGGAGCTAAAGTGGATATGCACAAACCTTAAACCATGAATGAGGTCTTCGAAAAAGCCACCAAACAGGAACATAAGTTGTAGCAGCCATCCAATCTTTGCAACAATTCAAGTTCTAAGTCTTGTTATGGGAAGAATAAATTTCATAAGGGAGACAAGAGCCATCAGATCTCTAATCTCAAGAGGGGAAGTGAATCGCAGGAGAAGGGTGAAGATGGTAATTGTGGAAAGAACAAGGCAAACAAAGGAAAGGGAAAAGGCAACCATAAGAAGGGATTTAGAGAGGAAAATCTAGGAGGTCGCAAAAGGCCTTGAGATGGATTCTATCCTTGTGGAGGTGACCATTATGCCTTGAATTTTCCTTAGTGGTCGAAGTCACGGAAGGAAGGAAGTTATCAGCATAATCACTAGATCCACGCTATAGTGGATAACAGATAGGCAGAATATCAAGCTTCACAAATTCAGCTAATGGGTAAGCTCTATGGCCAATCTGTCTCTTTCTTAATTGATATTGGAGCTACTAATTTTTTTATAGATCCTAGAATAATATCTAAGATACCCATTAGACCTAGATACATGGAAAATTCATGGACAGTCCAATATCGTAATTGCACAGAGTGGAGGGTAGATACCCGTCTCTTTGGTAGTGAGTTAGAGCTTCCAACCTTTCAAACTTAGGTCAACATGTATATGGTACCCTTAGGCTCATATAATGTAATTTTGGGGATAAATTGATTAACTAAGTATAAGGCTTCAATGAACTAAGAGGATAAGGTGGTCAACTATCTAGATGATTATGGAAACCCAATTGAGGTTTGTGGAATGTAGAGACCCTTAGAGCTTAGATAGATTTCTATGATGCAACTCAAGAAGGCTCATCAGAAGGGGTGTGCAATTTATGCAGACCATGTTAGTAGTCTTGACAACAAGTTGTATTTAGATGGCTATCCTATTCTCAAGGAGTTCCAAGATGTATTCCTTGAAGAACTTATGGAATTTCTTCCAAAGTGGGAATTTGGTTTTTCTATCGACCTAGTTCTAGCAGCTGAGCCTCAATCCAAGGCACCTTATCAGATGAACACCACAAAAATCTATGAGTTGAAGGCCTAGTTAATGGAATTATTGGATAAGGGACTCATAAGACCCAGTGTGTCACCTTACGGAGCACTGGTTATTTTTGTGAAAAAGAATGATGGAACTTTGTGTCTATGTATAAATTATTGGATTTTTAACAAGGTTACCATCAAGAACCAATATCCACTCTTAACGATTAATGAATTATTTAATCAAATGAAGGGAGTGGTGGTGTTCTCCAAGATAGATCTTAGGTCAAGGTACCATCAATTGAGGATTAAGGAAGAAGATATTTCAGAGACTGTATTTAGAACTCAGTATGGACATTACGAGTCCATAGTGGTACCTTTCATTTTAACTAATGCACCAACATCATTTTATGTACCTCCTGAATAGTGTATTCAGAGATTGCTTGGATGACTTTGTCTTGATTTTCATTGATGACATTCTAGTCTAGATACTCTAATATTATCGAAGAGAATGATAGACATTTGAGGATAGTTTATCAGAGATTGGGAGAAATGAAACTCTTTGGGAAGCTATCCAAGTGTTCATTCTATCAAGAAAAAGTGGACTATTTGGGCCATATCATTTCAGTAGAAGGAGTCTTTGTAGACCCCAAGAAGATCAAGGTGATCATGGAATGGCTAGTGCCTCAAAATGTGTTGGAAGTTTGTAGCTTCATGGTCCTTGCAGGATACTATAGGAAGTTTGTGCAAGGGTTCTCCCAGATTGCATCTCCTATTACCTCACTCTAAAGGAAGGGAACACAGTTTGAATGGACCGAGAAATGCAAGAAGGCATTCCAACTCTTGAAGGAGAGGCTCATGGTAGCACTAGTGCTGACTATTCGTGATCCTAATGGGAGATTCACAGTAATCACTTATGCTTTAGGAGAGGGATTGGGAGCAATGTTAATGCAAGATGGACAAGTGGTGGCATGTGAATCAAGGAAGCTCAAGCAACACAAAGTGAACTATGTGCCTCATGATTTGGAATTGGTGGCCATCATTCATTCCTTACAGATGTGGAGGCATTACCTTTTGGGAAATTTGTTTGAACTCAAGACAAACCACTTGGGGTTGAGATACATATTTACCTAGCCAAAATTTAATGCACGATAGAGAAGGTGGTTGAAATTCTTTAGCAAGTATGACTTTGTAATTGAATATATAAAAGGGAAAGAGAATAGGGTGGTTGATGCTCTTAGTAGATGAATACATATGACAACCATGATCTCAACAAGGTCTAACTTGAGGCAATAGGTAACTCAGAATCTATCAGGGGATGAGCACTATGAAAGAGTGGAGAGCACCCTAGCAAAAATTCCTTCAGATCATTGGTTCGATGGGTACGAGCTCGAATCGGATGGTATTTTGAGATACCAGAGAAAAATGTATATTCCTAACTCTCGAGAGTTTAGAAAGTTGGTTTTAGAAGAAGTTCACAATGCACCTTATTTAGGACACCCCAGAGTACCCAAGATGATCGCAAAGTTGTAGACTCTATACTTGTGGCCTAAACTCAAGAAGGATGTAGTGGAGCATGTAGCTAGATGCTTGGAGTGCCAGTCAGTCAAGGTTGAGCATGCACACCCATCTAGGTTATTGTATCCTCATGACACACCTAAGTATAAATGGTAGGTGACCAATATGGATTTTGTACAGGGGTTGTCATTGAGCAAGAATAAGCATGATGTTATCTTGGTCATGATTGATAAGTTGACTAAGGTTGCACACTTTATTTCAAGAAACCTTAAGGATGGATTGTTGACCCTAGATAAGAAATTTGTCCAAGAGATCTTCCACTTGCATGGAATGCTAGAGACTTTCATGTATGATAGGGACACATAGACGACCTCAAGGTTTTGGATGACCTTGAATGCGGTATTGTGGACTAAATTGAATTTGAGCTCGAATTATTATCCTCTGACTGATGGGTAGACAAGGGTATGTGCAGGATCATGATGGGACAAAAAGTGGCAATATGATGGGTATGTGTAGGGTATGTGGCTGACAACTTTTTTTTTACCCAAAATTGATGAAATGAAAAGGGTTTTTAAAGGAGATTCTCATCTTTCCACCAATATAAATTATCCTTTACTTTGAATTCAATAAATAATTATTATTCATTATGTCTTTGAATTATGACTAAAGTCCTGATTTATAGGCTTATTGAAAAACATATATAGCTTTCAAATGGTAGATAACATTTTTTGAATCTGAAACATGTGTCACATTCTATGCTTCACATACTATAGGATTTAAAAAAAATCATGAAGTTTTGACCAAGTTAAGGTGGTCAGACATATGAGTTTTTATATTTTTTAAAATTTGTAATAAAATATTCATAATTAATTCTTTACTTGGAAAAAAATTACAAAAAAATATGCATCACATCAGGACATGAATTCTCTACTTGTATATAAAATCTTATAAAAAAATATTATCATTTTATTGTGGTTAGGGTGGTCAGACAGACACCGACTTCTTATTTTTTCTGTGAAATTTAAGTGCTACTGCATTGAAATTTCAAATTTCACCAAATAGATATTTTAAAAAAAAATAAACCTCATAGTTTAGAAACTACATTTAATTTTCTATAAATTATATTCTTACATATTTTTGAAATAATATAGATAACTTATTCAATTTTTTATGTCAAGTTTCCTAACTCAGGATTTTCTGAATTTTATTGCCACTTAAGGGACAATTTTTTTCATGATGATCTTGCACATACCCACAAAGAGGGTGAATGAGGTAGTCGAAGATCTCCTATGAATGTATTGTATAGAAGTTGTGGACATCAATTTTGGCTCCCTAATACTCTGTAACATTTCTAGGGTTTTTCACCTAAAAGGAGAGAGATGGGCCAAAATGGGAAATGTCCTCCATCAAGATTAATGTAAAATGGGTGTAATATTCTTAAATGTAATTTCATAATGCAATAAACTAATAAAAGGAATTGATTATTAATGCAAGAAATGCAAAGTGCTAGAAAACACAGTGTTGTATGAAAATATGTGATAAATGACCTAGAAATGAAAACAAAACTAGATAAAAAGCTATGAAATAGAATGTGTGCACCTGGAGGCTAAAAAAGGATGGTATAAAGGTCTGGAATCCTAATAAAATTGTTATAGAATTTGACTAGGACACTTGTGCCAATCTGGCCGACTTAGTCCCAAATCTGGAAAAAGTGTTTTGAAGCCTGTTTCAGCCAAATGGGTATTTGAATATACAGAAACCTTCAAAAAACAAGTTCAATGGGACTAAGTCACCACTGTTAGTGACTTATTCCACTTCTAAATTTCTACAAATCTGAAAGTGGAAATGGAAGCCCTTGGTCTGCACTTTGGTTCCTGACAGGTGTCTTCTTCTGAAACTCTGATTTTCAGGCCTAAAAATGAGTTTTAGTGGATATTTTGGGTTTGCAAACAAGGAGATGTATTCAATGAGTCTTCAAGCTAATCTTCAGTAATTTCCAAGTCCTCAAGATACCTAAATCTATAAACACACAAGGAAAGAGAAAGAAATGGTGAATGTTAGGGCATGGGGGTTTTCCTTGTTCAAACCCTTTTTTAGGTAATTAAACTAAAATGAAGAAATAATGTAATGAAGCATTAATAAATGGAGAAATGGAGTTAATACCTTTCCATGATGATTGATCTTTATTTTCTACAACAACAAATGAAAAATCTTCCCTTGAATGTTCTTAAAAGTTACCTTGATGCCCTAGCTTGCTTGAGAAGAATGATGAAAGAAAGAGGAGTGAATGAATTAGGTCAAATGAGAGGGAAAACCCTATATTTATACACAATTATTCCCTAATTCTCAAAAATACCTCATCACAGGCCGACCTTAGGTCTTAAGGAATAAAAACCCGAAAGAAATTTATATTTTATTTTGATTTTTGATCCAAATGGGACTAAGTCGCCACCAATGGCGACTTAGCCCACTTGGGCATAATGTTTATTGGGTTCTTTTTCAACAAGACACTTAAGTAAGGCATGTAAGTGTATAAAGGGTCCATTTAAAGAATAAGAAAGGTGTAAATATTGATGACAAGCCTAGGAAAGTGTGAAAGTTTGTTACAAGACTTTACAACACTTTGAAATGGGTCTTGGTAAGGTTATTTAGGTGAATTATGATATTATGGTCTTAGAAAAGTGTGAAGATGTGTTACAACGCCTTTACAAGACATCAATAAATGCATTTTATTCAATTTGCAAGGGTCCAAGACTTGGCGTGGATGTGTAAAACACCTCACAATACCAAATAAAGGCCTCATTAAGTCCAATTTGTCATTAATTATTCCCATATCAAGCAAAATATACACTTTTTGGTGACACATTAAGTCCCCACTTTAGTGTGAGGATGAACTTGCTTCAAACTCACGCTAAAGTAGCCATTCAAGAGGAGTCCAATTGTACCAATGTGGATGACAAAGAATGACAAAGATCAAAGGAGGTTTTGTAAGCCCCCATGATCTAAGATCCCAAGTCAAACCAATATAAGCACAAGAAGAAATGCACAAGGTGAATGATTTGCAACATGACAAGATACATGATCATACAATGGCAAGAACTAGAAGGGAATGAAAATTTAGGGTGGATCAAGCTTCGACCATTTATCCAACAAGTTGTGGATTAGATCTAGGCTTCTTTGTTTGAAAAAAGAAATGTATACTCACTCTGGGGCGATGGAACTTAGGGTTGTCCGCTAGGTGAAAAGACCCAATTATACTCACTCTGGGGCTATAGAACTTCTGGTTGTTTGCAGGGTGAGAAAGCCCTAAAAGGTGAGACACATACAGTTGATATGTGCTCACAAACACACTGGTGGCTATGGGGAAAATTCATACCTCATAATGGGCTTCTCACTCAATGATACCAAAGTTATACCTCCTGATAACTTTGATAAGGTGCCACAATGAATTTTTTTTTTTGATCTCTATGAGGTTAGAAAAACTTTGTATGCTTGACACTCATAGACAAATAGGATGGGACCACAGGCATGCAAGATTTTTTATGCAAGGTGGCCATATAATGATTGTTGTAAATGGAAAAATAGTGCAAGGTCTCATCTTAGGGGACATTGTGCTTAACGTCTCCAAGAGAGGATGTACCAAAGGAGTATCACACTCTTGGAGGGAATCAAGCCCAATGACTTCACCAAGAAGAGGATGCATCGCAAGAAGAAATAAATCACACAATAAAATGTAAGTGGTGATGTATGCCCGCACTTTAAATTGGTTTCTAACATCATTACTGTGATGAAGTATTTTAAAGTAGAAGAGGAAGAAGAAGACATGAGAGCTTACTCGAAAAGCCCTATGCCAAGTCATATGTTCCCTATAAGCTACATCATGAAAAAGAGGGCATGTCATAAGCGAGCCAACCTAAGGAATGTCGTCCACATACCAAGCTTGCTCTTATATGATGGTTAAAGTGTCTATCAGTTCATGGTGTATGATGGTTAAAGTTGTCTTAGAAGGATGTTTTGTGATAGTATTGATGTTGAGGGAAGGCTTGATTACTTCTACCAAAGGACAATAACCAAGACTATGAGTTGTTTGTTGTGTGATAGGATATATAGGGCTATGGTTACCTTTTTTTGTGAGCACCACATCCTTTTCCACTATATCCAAGTTGTTTCATAATCTTATAACCTTCGCCATAAATATTTTTCACTGCTTTTGAATTAGGTGGTAGTTTGTTGTTGTGTTCGTCAAAGGTTGTTGTATAGTTTGTAATTTTTTGATATAAAGTGGTTGAGGTGGATGCTTTCGAAGGTTTTTCTGAGGTTTGGGTTCACATGACTATTATTTTATCAGAGTCTTTTGTTGTTAGCTCACATTTGTCCATGTGTGTTGGTGTGAAATATAAGGAACCTCAATCATCATCTAAGAGCTTCTTGACTTGTTCAATTTGTTGTTGTTTGTCTTTTTGTTGGGTGGGTTCCACTTGTGTGGTTGGTGTTAAGGTGTTCTAGGGTTTCTCTTTGTTTTTCTCAAGTTGCAAGACACTATAAGGCTCATGATCAGTGTCAAATGTGTGGACTATGTTATTGTAAACATATTTCATTTTATGATGAAGAGTTGAAGGCACAACATTCATCTCATGAATCCATGGTCCTCCTAAAAGAAGATTGTACGAAATATTATGAGGAATGACATGGATCGGTGTTTGCAATGTGGCTACTCCAACTATAATAGGTAAAGTGATCACACCGAGTGGTTTCTTTTCTTCATTGTCAAAGCCCTTAATAAATAAAGAATCAGGTTGGATTTTTTATTTATCCACATGAAGCCTATCCAAGAGGTTTATGCTACACACATTAAGAGTTGAGCCATTATCAACAAGGGTTCTCTTTATCCTCGTCATTTTGTATTTAGCAATGATATTGACAACTTCTTTTTTTTTTTGCATGTCTAAAGGGGGGAGTTCACTTTGGTGGAAAAAAATGTTAGCAATTAATTCTTGAATTATGGTTGCTATGTCATTTTGTTCAATATTAGAAGGGATAGGAACTTGTTGTAAGGTCATTTGAAGCATAGTCTGATAGGTAGGTGAATGTTGAAGAAGGTCCCAAAGAGATATCGAGGAAAAGGTAGGGAAGTCAGGGTTGGCTGTTGTGGTCATGGATTGCTTCTAGTGTAGTGTGTGTGAGCAACATCATCATGCATAGGTGGGTAAAGGCTAAACTCAGGTTTAGGTGGAGGTTGAGGTTGATGTGAAGGTGGGTAAAGGATGAATTCAGGCTGGCGTTGAGTTTTTTGTTTTTGTGAAGGTGAGTAGAGAATTAGAGGGTTCTTAGGATGTCCCACAGGGTATTCATGAGGTCCATTGATCAAGGGGGATCTAACAAAAACTTGTGCATTCATAACCTTAGTGATCTTGGTTTGATGTATCTCTAATGAAGGGAAATCTAGAGTCACCTTTTCATCTAAGGAAGACACATTACTATTGTTTTCATTTTCTTGCACCATGATATTCTCCCTATTAGGAGAGTTTTGAGGAGAACTACAAATCAAATATTCTTGACATTCAAAGGTTGGTTCTTCTAAAAGGACTTCATCGCAAGTAAGGGAATGATTAGTGGTTGAATTATTTTACTTAATAAGGGTTTCACTAGGTGAAAGGGGACAACTAAGATACTCACGACCTTCATCAATTGTGTTTTCTAATATCAAATCATCTACTTCACAACTAGGAGAGATACTAGGAGAAGAAAAAATATTATTGTCATGACTACCTATGGTTGTGATGTCTTGTTCATTAATGTATTGTCCACTAAGAGAGGTAAGTTGGAGAGAAACAACTAGGATTCTCAAAACTCTCATTGACTAGTTCTTCTACACAAATATCTTCATCACCAATAGGAGAGATATTAGGAGAAGAACAAATATGATTGTTCAGAATGTCTAAGGTTGTATTCTCTTTCACAAAACAACTCTCATAGGGAGGGGATTGGAAATTTTTCTTAACATGTCTAAATATGCAAGGTACTAACATTATTTGAACAAAAAATAAAAGCAACCATTTCATGTAATGTTTCAACAATATAAACAATGTATATCCAAAGATGCAAAACATTTTTATCCAATCTATGCAAAACTTTAAGAATGAAAAGAAATTTTATCAAACTTATGCAATTTTTTATGAATAGAAACATTGTATATGCAAAAGTGAAAAGCACTTTTAGCCATGTTATGCAAAACTTTAGAAATATGAGTATTTTCAAATCTAATGATGCTTGCAATTGAAATGATTTCAAAATTGACTACCCTAAATTGATGTTTTTGAGCTACATGCATAAAAAAAATGTTTCCAAAACTTTCTAGACTTATAGTATATGATACTAGGAGGCTTAGGAAGCATAGAAATGAGGTTTTTGATGTTGCAATAGATAGTGAAAAATCAGGACTAGGACTAAGTCGCCCAAAATGGTGAATTAGTCCTCGTAAGGGTTTCTTCAAAGTTTTCAGAAATTTTAATTGGTTTTGATGCTTCTTAGTATGGATGACCTGAATACTAAATGAAAATGCATTTTTCAAACATTTTTCAATGATTTTAAATGCAAAAATACAAATTATATGCACTTTTACTAATGCAAAAATTTAAAACCCTAGAATGCAATGCAAGCTTATTCTAGGACAATGATGGATTCCAAATCAGAAAAGAAAGGATTCAAAATTTGGGTTCACCAAAATGTGGACACTGATTTTGGCTCCCTAATACTCTCACATTTCTAGGGTTTTTCACATAAAAGGAGAGAGATGGGCCAAAATGGCCAATGTCCTCATTCAGGATTAATGTAAAATGGATGTAATATACTTAAGTGTAATGTCCTAATGCAATAAACTAATGAAAGGAATTGATTATTAATGCAAAATCTAAGAAATACAAAGTGTTAGAAAATACAGTGTTGTATGCAAACATGTGATAAATGACCTAGAAATGTAAACAAAACTAGATAAAAAGCTATGAAATTGAATGTGTGCACCTAGAGGCTAGAAAGGGATGGAATGAAGGGCTGGAATTATGATAAAATTATTGTAGAAGCCAACTCGGACACTTGTGCCAATCTGGATGACTTAGTCCCAGATCTGGAAAAATTGTTTCAGAGCCCGTTTTGGCCAAATGGGTATCTGAATCTACATAAACTTTTGAAAAATAGGTTTAGTGGGACTAAGTCACCATTGTTGGTGACTTAGTTCACTTTCAAATTTTTGTAAATCCGAAAGTGAAATGAAAAACCTCGGCCTGTAGTCTGATTCCTAATAGGTGTCTGGTTCTGAAACTTTGATTTTTGGGCTTAAAAGTGACTTTTAGTGGATATTTTGGCTTTGCAAACAATGGTATTTATTTAATGAGTCTTCAACCTAATCTTCAATGATTTCCAAGTCCTCAAGATACCTAAATCTACAAACACACAAGGAAAGAGAAAGAAATGGTGAATGTTAGGCATGGGGGTTTGCCTTGGTCAAACCCCTTTTTATGTAATTAATTCAAAATGAAAAAACAATGTAATGAAGCATGAAGCAATGGAGAAATGGAGATAATACCTTGCCATGATGATTAATCTTTATTTTCTATAGAAATGAATGAAGAATCTACCCTTCAATGTCCTTAAAATCTATCTTGATACCCTAGCCTTCTTGAGAATAATGATGAAAGAAAGAGGATTGAATGAATTAGGTCAAATGAGAGGGAAATCCCTATATTTATATAAGATTATGCCCTAATTCCTAAAAATATCTCATCACAGGCTGACCTTAGGTCTTAAGGAATAAAAACCTGAAAGAGATTTAAATTTATTTTGATTTTTGAGCCAATTGGGACTAAGTCACCACTAATGGTGACTTAGTCCACTTGGGAATTTTTAAGTGGATGCCATGAATTGTGATAATTTAAATAATGTTCATTGGGTTCTTCTTCAACAAGACACTTAAGTAAGGCCTATAAGTGTATAAAGGGGCCATTTAAAGCATAAGAAAGGTGTAAATATTGATGACAAGCCTAGGAAAGTATGAAAGTTTGTTACAAGACTTTACAACACTTTGAAATAGGTATTGGTAAGGTTATTTAGGTGAATTATGGTATTATGGTATTAGAAAAGTGTGAATATGTGTTACAACACCTTTACAAGACATCAATAAATGCATTTTATTTAGTTTGCAAGGGTCCAAGACCTAGTGCAGATGCGTAAAACACCTCACAACACCAAATCAAGGCCTCATTAAGTCCAATTTGTCATCAATTATTCCTATATCAAGAAAATTATACACTTTTTGGTGACACACAAACCAACAATATAGATGGGAAGAATATTTTCCTTTAGTAGAATTTGCTTACAATAACTCTTATCATACATCCTTAGGCATGGAACCATTTGAAGCCTTGTATGGGAAGAAGTGTCATACCCCCATCAGTTGGGATAAATTTGAGGACAAAATCATAGTAGGACTTGAAATGCTTAAGGAAATGGAAGAGAAAATGAGGGTCATATAGAGCATATTGAAAGAGGTGGTAGATCGACAAAAGAGCTATGTTGATAAGAGCCAAACTCTTAGATGGTTCATAACAAGGGACAAAGTTTTCTTGAGAGTTAAACCTCATAAAATTTCTATTGATTTTGCAAAGTCTTCCAAGTTGGCCTTAAGATATGTGGGACCATTTGAAGTCTTGAAAGTGATTAACCCAATTGCATATAGACTAGCTCTACCACTAGCTCTAGCTCAACTTCATTAATGTGTTTCATTTTTCCTTGCTTAAGCCATATCATCCTGATGTGATTCATGTGCTTTATTGGAAATCCTTGCAGGTAGAGGATCTAGGAGTGGTGCTAGTGGAGCCCATTAGAATCCTGGATAGATGCAGCATTGTAGAGCACAGATATTGCTTAGTTTAAGGTCCAATGGGACCAATACTCAAAGGATAGTGCTACGTGGGAGGATGTCGAAGAAATAGAATGCTCCTTTCCACATTTTCTTCTTGAAAAAGAAACTCAATAATTTTGTTTGAAATTTTTTGGATTGAGATACTATGATATTTCATGCTTTAAAATTCAGATGCTCAAATAGACATATATTTTTGATGTGATGTTGAAATAGACATAATTTTTTGATGTGATGTTGAAATAGACATATATTTTGATGTGATGTTGAAATAGACATACATTTTTTATGTGATGTTGAAATAGACATATATTTTGATGTGATATTGAAATTGACATGATTGTTCAAAATTTGATATGTTCTTTTATTCAACTTACTAGACATCGGGACGATGTCTATTCCAAGAGGGGAAGGATTTTATAACCCAATTTTATTACATATTTATCATAATATGGTAAATTAAATTATTGAATTGTTGAATAAATTCAATTAAATATTAAATGGAGATTTTGGAATTTTCAAAAATTGAATAAAAGAAGTTGACTAATGTTGACTTTGTGAACTTTTGAAAAATTATTTTATATGTTACCAAAAATTGAACATTACTAATCAATTTGCAAGTGCAAGTGCGTACAATTACAAGGTGGTAGGTTGAAGGATGAGAACACGGTTGAAGTAGGATTGTTTAGATGGATCGAACGGTAAGCCAGTTGGAATCTGGGTGCACACACCACAATGGCATGATGACTTGCATTTGAACTAATTTACATATATAAAAGGATGAAATTGCAAGGTGGTAGGTTCAAGGATGAGAACACGGTTGAAGTAGGATTGTTTAGATGGATCGAATGGTAAGCCAGTTGGAATCTGGGTGCACACACCACAATGGCATGATGACTTGCATTTGAAATAATTTACATATATAAAAGGATGAAATTTTCTTGGTTCAAATTGTTTCAGTGCTTGAAAAATGAATGGTTTGTAGATTAAATTGTCTATTCAAACTATGTGATTTGAAGGAAATGAAAGCGAGCATTGTACAGAAAATTATTTTCTTTAGTGTAGAAATGTATACAAATATAAAAATGCTCAAAATGAAAAGTAAAATTCTTTATTTTAAAAGATAGTGTATGGAACCTAAAAGCCATTCCAAAACAAGCAACTTGTAGTAGAATACATACATACATACATACATATAGATGTATATATATATATGTAAATATATATATATATATATGTAAATATATATATATATGTAAATATATATATATATATATGTAAATACATACATACATACATACATATAGATGTATATATATATATGTAAATATATATATATATGTATAATATATATATATATATATATGTAAATATATATATATGTAAATATATATATACATATAAATGGACATATATTCAAATTTGCATCAAATTCAAGTTGATAACCGATATTCTTAATTAGTATGTTCGAAATGAAGAAGATATCATAAGGAAAATCCACTAAGGACATGGACTGCCACCACTTAAATGTTAATAATAAAAAATTCAGAGGTGGCTAGCGGTATGGCATGGTTTGTAGATTAAATTGTCTATTCAAACTATGTGATTTGAAGGAAATGAAAGCGAGCATTGTACAGAAAATTATTTTCTTTAGTGTAGAAATGTATACAAATATAAAAATGCTCAAAATGAAAAGTAAAATTCTTTATTTTAAAAGATAGTGTATGGAACCTAAAAGCCATTCCAAAACAAGCAACTTGTAGTAGAATACATACATACATACATACATATAGATGTATATATATATATGTAAATATATATATATATATATGTAAATATATATATATATGTAAATATATATATATATATATGTAAATACATACATACATACATACATATAGATGTATATATATATATGTAAATATATATATATATATATATATATATATATATAAATATATATATATATATATGTAATATATATATGTAAATATATATATATATATATATATGTAAATATATATATATAAAGAGAGTATGGAAGAGAGAGAGAGGAATATAGAGAAAATATATAATGGAGAATAATGGTGGATAATGGAGGAATGGAATAGGAAATGGAATGACATATGGAACACATATGGACAAAAATGGAAGAAGGAAGGGTATGGTGAAAATATAAAATAATGGCAGTAGTTTTAAGAAAGAAGAGGTGGATGGAATGGTGGTTAATGGAATGGAAGCGGATGGAAGGATGAGAATTTAATGCTATTATTGAATCAAGTAAGAAATAAACTTTCTTTTCAATGTACAATTTCATAGAGGAGTATAATGTGTGGTCATTGTCTGTGAAATGTATTAGCCTTGGGCCGAATGTGTTAAGGTTGTCAATCCACTATGTAGTAATAGCATGGCCTATGACCTACTAGTTTGAAAGTATAATGTATTCTAAGCCTTCGTGGTTGTGATCAAGGTTAGGCCGAGGCTCAAAGCCTTATGGGCTCAGACATCATCTCTAATATACAAGATAAATGCTTAGCCTTATGTAGGTTATCAGAACTTATTCTGATTTATTGTATGTATTTGTAAATATAAATCTTGAGGAGTGTTTTCAATCCTATGGAAGAGGTATGTTCCCCTGCATTTCTTTTATTTACAGTAAATTGTGTCAAAATTTTAATGTCGATGTATCGATACTTGTAATCGGCTTGAACAAAATCTCTTAGAGCTTTGCATGTATGTTTATTGTCTTTTAATGGGGAAGCTAACTTGTTCTCTAGGAATGATGGAAAGGTTTCTAAGTTAAAGAAATGTTACCAAGTTGTCCATGGCTCAAACTTAGTGTTAATGACTTGACCCTTGAATGTGAAATGTATAGATGAAAGCCCACATGTTTAATATTGTTGCATGCATGGAATAAAACTGAAGGCCATCTTGGGTGATTTCAATATATGTCTTAGATGCTTCAAAGGAAGACACCTGACCATTGTAACTGGTCAATCCAGAACAACTATAGTTTGTTTTGTTGCAGCCTAAAAAGGCATGTGTATTGGAACCTAAAGCTTATATGTTTTCTTGGTCAAGATATTTACTCAAGTAGTTCATCGAAAAACATTGAAAACATATTTTTCTTAATGCTAATTAGGTGCTTGTCAAATTTCTAGTGAAGAGAGTGTTCAACAAGGGTATGTGCAGGATCATCATTGAAAAAACATGCCCTTAAGTGGCAAAAAATTTAGAAAAATTAGAGTTAGGAAACTTGATGTAAAAATTTGAATAAGTTATCTATATTATTTCAAAAATGTGTAACAATAGAATCTGTAGAAAATTGAATGTAGTTTCTAAACTACTAGGTATGTTTAAGATATATATATATATTTGGTGAAAATTTGAAATTTCAATGCCGTGGTACTTAAATTTTAGGGAAAAAATAAGAAGTAGGTGTCTGTCTGACTACCCTAACCACAATAAAATGATAATATTTTTTTATAATATTTTAGATATAAGTAGAGGACTCATGCCCCGATGTGATGCATATTTTTTTGTAATTTTTTTCCAAGTAAATAATTAATTAAGAATTTTTTATTACAAATTTTTAAAAAATATAAAAACTCATATGTTTGACCACCTTAACTTGGTCAAAACTTCATGAAATTCATTTTTTTTTAATCCTATAGTATGTGAGGCATAGAATGTGACGCATGTTTTGCATTCAAAAATTGTGATATCATTTGAAAGCTATAGATGTTTTTCAATCAGCCTATCAATTAGGACTTTAGTCGTAATTTGAATAGAAAATTAATAATAATTACTTATTAAATTCAAAGTAAAGCATAATTTATATCAGTGGAAAGCTGAGAATCTCCTTTAAAAATCCTTTTCATTTTATCAATTTTGGGTAAAAAAATAGTCATCAGCCACATACCCATCATATTGCCACTTTTTGGCCCATCATGATCCTGCACATACCCATAAATTGAATAATAGTTATTTTATCCTTATGTATGAAGCTAGGAAATTTGGTTTATTTATTCTCAAAAGTTTGTGGAAAACTAGTTATGTTTCAAAACCATGAACAATTATTTGTAAAGTGATCCTATAGCATGTAAACAACTTGAGGACAGCAAAAAAAGCAAACGACAATATTTATCTTTCAATGTAGTTGTTTAGTTTGAAACAATATATTGTTGAAGTAAACAGTGGATATTCTTTTGCAAACAACTCTTTTTTGTTAAAAGATTATATTTATATTTGAAAATAGCATGTTTTATAACTATTTAGTAGGAAACAATACATGTTCTATTTAAACAATGAATGTACATACATGAACAACTTGTTTTATAATTCTTTAGTAGGAAACATTATTTATTTTGTTCAAACAATAAATGTAGATATGTAAACGGCTTGCTTTATAACTATTTAGTATGAAATAGGACTTATTTTTCTTCGGTAGTGAATGTACATATGTGAACAGCTTGTTTTATAACTGTTTAGTAGGAAATACTATTTATTCTATTCAAATAAAGAATGTTTTTATGTAAAAAGCAATATTAGAGAAACACAATAGTGAGAATGCAATAACAGTATGTGTGAAACTGTTAGCATAAAATTGTTTTGTTTTCTTTATTTTGACAAAGAAATGTCAATTGAACTATTTTAACATTTCAATTTGAATTAATGATTATTTCAGAATGTATGCACAAAAAATTAACATTCGTAGGCATGTATATATGTGTATGCACATAGAATTCCTCTATGTACATACACATACTTCTGACATACCTTCTTTTGTTTTTAGTATTTTTAAAAAAAAAGAAAATGCTTAAGATGATAAGTAGAAAATAGTCATAAGAATGATATGACTGATTGTGGAATTACTATGTGAATCATAAATCTTATTTATGTTTAGAGTATAAATCTATATTATATTCTTTTTTTGAAGACATATGTGAAAGAATATTTTAAATACTTGAATAAAACAATGATACATTAGTTGACTAGAGCACCTATGGGTAGTTGTTGTTAGAGGGTAGATAGTTGTTATAATAGAAAGTTACCTTCTGGGATGAGTGTCAAAATGGAGTTTAGAGAGTATAGGTTTTCTTTACCAGAAACTATTGTTCGTTGTTGTTGCAACACACTTATTATGATTGGCCAAGAAATATAGTTCATTATGTATGTATGAATGAACTCTGTTATTTCACTCTCTTCCACTCCTAGCATAGATCTTGCACTTTCTTTTCTAACATATAGATAGAAATTGCATGTTGATATTTGGGCATGCACGAGATTCCACCTTGTAGATTGTTTTTTTGCTAAAATTTTTGTGCAAGGTCAACATTCTTCAAGTCAAAAGAATATCAAGGAAGTGTAAGCTTCATGTGGTTGGGTAGTAAAGCACTTCAACCATGTTCTCGTCCACTAGTGGAGGCGAGTGTTGGAGAAGAACCTTCGTTTTTCACCAGAATATTATAGTCTATGATGTAATTTAATGAAAATTTATTCATGTACTTGATGGAAAAATGTACTATGCAATGATTTTTTGGCCTTAGGATCCAAGTCAAACCTGATATTGTAATTTGACTTTTGAAGTGAATATAAGAATCTTGACTCATTTAAATGGACATGTGTAGCTATGATTGACTTTAGCCACTAGTTATGTCTTTTTAATTTGGAGTATATTCATGTGTCATTTACAATAATATTAATTAAGTAATAATTTCAAATGGACTATTACATTGATGGTGATCAATTGAAAAGAAACTCAAATTTTTGGACTAATTTTTCCTTTATCTTCATCCTACTTTGATGACATGTCACTTTTGAGTAGGATAAATTGGCTTACCCTAACCATGTGGGTCTTTTAATAATCATTTATTAATAGTTGGACCATGTTAGAAAAACCTACCATATTGTACTCAAGTTTAGAGAGCATGTCCATACTGTGGTTTAATTGCTTAGTTTCAATCTCAACATCCTTATTTATTTTGATATATATGAGAGAGAGAATGTAAAAAAAAAACTCTCTCCACTCCTTGCAAGGTTTTTTCTCTCCCTCATTATCCAATATGGGAGGCATAAATGAAATTCTTCAAAACCTTGAAAACATCTAACTTGCTCCTTATGAGTTCCTTATACTTATTATGATGATGGATGAAATCATCTAATGAATTCAATTTAGAATAATATTAGATATCAAATAACAATCAAAATTGGAGATTTTTGCAATAATCCTAAATAATATAATTTCAGGGTACCCAACTGACTTGAAAGCATTTCAACCTAACTCTTTCTTTAGCGTGGTTGGTGAATGCATCTTTAAATTTTTGTAGTTGACTCAAACCTTATTGAGATGATTGAAAATGTTTGACAAATTGTAGCCCAAAATGTTGTTCAGAAGGTCTAATATTTTCTTGGTTGATCCTTCTTTAGATATTCGTGCCTCCTTTGTGCTCTAATTGAGCTTCTCTCTCAAATTTTTAACCTTAGTTGTTAAAGTATCTTTTTTTGTGATCCCTTATCCTTAATAGCTAGTTGTGAGGGATGTAGTAATCTTGTGACCATATTCAATTGTTCCTACTTGAATTTAAATTTATGGTATTGGCCTTATCCAGGTCTTGTAAAATTTTCACTATTTCTTCAATAAATAAGTTTGTATTAACTATCAGGGAAGCTTCTTGAATGACACTTGTATCCCCTAATATCTTGACAATTAAGTTTCTAGTGAGCTTACTTGGATCATTGATCACTTGGGGACCTTATTGGTCTCTAGGAAAATCAACCATATTGTTAAGGTCTCATGCCTTGGGTTGAATCCAAACCCCAAATAAAGAGCATCATCTTGCTCTTCTAATTACAACTATCATAAAATTGCACCTCATCAAAATTTCACACTTATGCATTTAGGCCCACCTCTTTTATGGAAAAAACATATAAGTTAGAATTTCATGATTATGACTTCTTAGGCGATAACGATGAAGCAATAGCAGCCTAAATTCCTAACTTGTGTAATATTTTTCTAGGACACTTGTCTAGCACATAAACATCTCCTAACACTCTAGCATCCCAAAAATTTTGAGAATCAAATACGAATATTTCACATTCCTTTCTCATGACACATGTCATAGTGGAAAGCATGCATGTGTACCGACTCCTCTCGCCCATGTAGCCTCACAAAACTCTATTTTCTCTCATTTTCACTTCTTCATCTCTCTCTATCTCTTCTTTCTCTCTCCTTCTCATAGCGAAGCTCTACCAAAATAATCTCTTAAACAACATTCAAGGCTTCCCTTACATGTATTTCCATCACGTTTATCAATCTAAGAGGGGAGCCACAAGCTGTTGGTAATTCTCTCTTGTTGTGCTATCGTTTTCTATTTGATCTCATATATTATATTCGTGATAGGGGTTCTCCTCCTTGCAAGGTTTGTTTCAATCACACATATTTTATATTCATGATAAAGGTTCTCCTCCTTTGCAGGTTTTTTTTCTATCATACATCTTTTTCTTTATGCGTTTTTATCTATCTCAATCCTATATAATTATCCATGGAGGTGGAAACACCAAAATAGGTATTTGACTGAGGAAATCCATGAAACAACTCGCACCATTTTTCCCATTATGTTTGTGTGTAAATTAATAATTTTAGCAAGCTATATATTTTATATTTTGGGTTCTTACTTTCCATTTTATCAGAGATGACAATACGAGGCATAGATTTCCCTGTGACACACTATCATATGTGGTTGAGAGCTATTTTGTTTCTATGTATTAGATATTTTAATTTTGTCATTTGTTCCTATAATTAAGTAATTTTATAGTTCTTCCTTATTTAAACATTATTCTAAAATTTGGTTAAATTCTAAAAGCATTATTTTATTATTTATCTCGTCGCCTAAGATTTGATGTTTGAGGTAATTAACGGTCATTTTCTACTTAAGACCCCATCATGTTGAGGGTAGTGAATCCTCTCCTTCACTTTTAGTGAACCTGAAAATAAGGAAATCACGTCAAATATTTTTCCTTAAAATTTTAAAGCTTTTGATAATTCCTTTTCTAAATATGATAGGATTTTGATATGTTGGATGATTCCCTTGATGATTTCATAGAGCCATATCCTTCTACTCAAAAATATGTTAACTAAATTTCTCCATTGATATATTCTTCTATGTAAGTTAAAGAGTTTGTAAATGTATTCATAGTCTTTGTTTCCTCTCAAAGGCCTCAGAGACTGGTGATTTATGTGACTCTAGCTAGCCCTTCTCCTAAGAGTACTCATAATATTCATGGGGTTCCTATTAAAATGTTGATATGTTGGACCTTTACACATGATTCATGCAATCTAAGGATCCCCCTTCTAGAGTGGTAACCCATACCTATAACACTAAAAGGAATCAACAAAATTTTAATCAACCTACTTCCTTTCCACTTATCAACCAAGTCTTCATCAAGTTGCTAGACCTGCAACTAAGAAATCGGGTGACTATGATATTGTTGAGAAACTTCATGTTACCCCTACCAAGACTCACTTTGGGATTTTATTTAGACTACTTTGGTTTATCAAGGTATGCTTCAGGAATCCTTGCAAAAAATCCTTTTTCCTTCTTCTACTAGGCCTATGGATGTTAATGTGTTGATAGATCATATTCGTGCAAACTCACTGAATATTGCATTTCATCTGCATGAGATCCAGACTCTGAAAGTACAAAAGAAAGAGGATCCCTTAATGATAATAGTTTATAAAATAAATAATATTGGTATTAGATGTTCTCTTGTTGATATCAATTTAGCACTCAACATATGTAGCATTGATTTGTTGCCTAAAATTAAAGTTGATTCAACTTCCCTTGCTACTTCTTCCTTGTGCATTTGTGGGTTTGATAATGTCGATCGACAAGACTTAACCATGATAATATTTCCTTTAAGGTTGGGACCTATTACCATACCCACCCTGACATATGTCATGCCAGGACCATTACCATATAATTTTCTCTTAGGAATACCACGGATTCATGCTTTGGGAGAAATTACTTCTACCTTGCATTTTTCTGTTAAATTTGTTGGTAACAATGAGATGATCACAATCAAGGGTAATGTGAGATGAAAGTTATTGGTCAAACTTTGGTTGCCCCTACTCTTAAAAATATTATCCCTTCATTATCTTCCAATGTGTTGAAATCTACTCTAGTAGTGCCTATCACAAAGGATACTCTTGAGACAAATGTCCCTAAAGAAGATCCTCCCGAAGTAGAGAGTCTTGAATGGACATTCCTTCCACTTCTTCCACTGAATTGAATGCATGTCTTGGAGATGATTGAGCATCCTTTAACTTTACTGAATCTTCTATTGAGGAGAACAAAGTATATCCGATCCACCTATATATCCCAAGGATATCATTCTCTCCCACTAAGAAGGATTATGCTTCTATAAAGAAGGGCAGTACTTATAGTATGGAGTACGCTCTTTACACTAATCCCACTTCTCCCCAAGAATTCCAATCATATTACAGACCAAGATTCAATGTATTTTCTAAATTTGGTTATGAAGGTAAAGGTTGTGGGCATAATGAACAAGGCATTAAAGTCACCTTAGAGGGTGATCCACATGATTTAAGACTATAATTGGACACCGCACCACAAATTCTAAGGTAAAACGATGGGTGAATTTCAACATTTTTTCCACCAAATCTCAACCTCTTAAATTAGTTCATCCTAAATACATTCAAAGAAAGTTAGACTCTAAATAAGTCTCGGCTTTAGATTTTTTCTCTTTAGATGAAGCTTTGGAAGATTTCTTAGGTGTCTACTCTAACCTACCTTCCTATCATCATAAACGATGATTCCCATATTGCTTGAATAGACATGCATATTTTGGGGAGTTTATTATGAGTTTTAATGAGAAGGCTTCTTTATCTAATAAGGGTGATAATGTCTCTATACCTCATTCTAAAGACCATAATACTCTCCTTAAAGGGGATAATTTTGATGTTCTTATGGATCCTAAATCTTTTGAGAAAGTGATTAATACTAGAAAGTGTCTCTCTTCAAAAGAATCTAAACACCATGCTAATTTATTGCATTCTCACCCTAATATGTTTGCTTGGTCATATGAGGACATGCCCAATATTGATGAATCTGTAGTAGTTCATAATATCCTCCTATGGCTCGATGCCAAGCCCATTAAGAAAAATATCTGTAAAATAAATCCCAAGGTTTCTTTATTAGTCAAGACTGAGATAGAAAATCTCTTAAAAGTTGGTTTTATCTATCCTATTAACTATTCACCTTGGATATCAAATATTGTTGCCATTAGTAAACTTGATGACCATATTCATTTTTTATTGACTTTCATGATCTTAATAAGGCTTCTCTTAAATATTATTCTTCATTTCCCAATATCGATATGATTATGAACTTGACTACAAGCCATGCCTTATTATCCTTCATGGATAGCTTCTCAGGCTATAATCAGATTTGTATTTTAAACGAGAAGATCAATATAAGACAAACTTCACTACCCGTTGGGGTACCTTATACTATGTAGTCATTCTATTTGGATTAAAGAATACTGGATCAACTTACCAACATGAAATGAATCTTATCTTTCATGATTTCATTCACAAGATCTTAGAAGATTATGTTGATGACATCTTGGCTAAGTCTACAGCTCGTCAAGATCATGTTGAGAATCTTTGTCTTATCTTCGAAAGGATTTGTGAGGCTTAATCCTCTCAAGTGTGTCTTTGGCATAGATACTAATTTTTTTTTAGGATTTATTGTGTCTCACCATGGAATCAAAGTCGATGTGAATAATATTGATGTAATTGTCAACATGCCTCCACCTAAGAACATCTCTAAACTACATAGTTTGCAAGGAAATATTCAAGAAATTCATAGATTTGTATCTCAATTGGTTGATTGCACCCTTCCATTCACACACTTATTGAATAAATATGTTCAGTTTTGGTGGGATGATGAATGTCACAAGGATTTTAAATCTATCAAGAGTTATTTGGATAATTTTCCCATCTTGATGTCAACTATGCAAGATAAACCCTTTTTGCTTTATATTTCTACATCACCTTAGGCTTTAGTATATTTTTTAGTTCAACATGATGATGATGGTAAAGAAATAGTAGTATACTACATTAGTTGTATTTTAGTTGATTATGAAACTCAGTACTCTGGTATGGAAAAATAATATATCTCTCTCATTTTTACAATGCAAAAGTTATGAAATTATT
Organism: Sequoia sempervirens; assembly: GCA_007258455.2. NCBI lineage: Eukaryota > Viridiplantae > Streptophyta > Pinopsida > Cupressales > Cupressaceae > Sequoia > Sequoia sempervirens. The sequence goes on along the minus strand of VDFB02000015.1, from coordinate 192,401,747 downwards.
TTCTCCATGTAGAGACTCATGTGATTATAAAATATGATATTCTTAAATACTTATTTACTAGAATTGATCTCTTTGGGAGGTTAGAAAAATGGGTGATGTTCTATCTAAGTTTGATATCAAGTTCATGACTCAGAAGATGATTAAAGGACAAGTTGTTGCTGGTAAATTAGTAGAGGCTCCCTCACCTCATTCCTTTCCTAACTTATACTTATTCCTGGATGAAAATCTATTTGTGTTAGGTCATGCACCTATGCGGGAAATGTATTTTGATGGATTGAGATGTCAAATTGGCTCTGGGGTAGGTGTAGTTTTAATATTTCCCAAAGGTAAGCCAGTTCCTATAGCTTTTTTATTAGAATTTCATTGTACTAATAATATCTCTAAGTATGAATCCCTTATTATCAAATTAGGTGCCACAATAACATTAAATATCAAACATATATGCATTCATGGTTATTATGAGCTTATTGTAAATCAAATCTTGAGAGTGTATCAAGCTAAGCAGAGCAAGCTATCTTAGTATTGGTATTTGGATTTATCCTTGCTTGATTGATTCTCTTATTTTACCATAGATTGTGTTCCTAGGAGATTCATCATGAATACGGTAAGTGAAACTTCCCTTGTACCCCTTCGATGATGGTATAGATGAGTATCGCATTGTGGTTCCAGTTCTCCACTCTCATACTATCTCATATCAATTTGAACCTAATAGTCTCGTGGTGCTCACATAGACTTAGGGGAATGATATTGTCACATCTACAATTATCTAAAGTTGGAAACTTTCTTGACATTGCAACTAAGAATACTCATGTCTAGATGTGAAATCATTTAGCCTACATTGTTTTGTCTAACATTCTTTCAAAATCTTACAAATGATATTCTTCTATAATGTCTCACTCTAGGTTGAAATACCCCTTCCCTTCAAGAAGCTCATTCGGCTCTAGGAGTGGACATTTTGGTGGTAAATATTTAGTGCATAAATTGATTCCATATGGGATATTATTGGTAAACAATGGAGCAAGGATCCTTTTCCTTTGCCAAGAAATATCCTCAATGCTAGATACATGTAGTAATCTTATTCAAGCTCCCAGACAGAATCACAATTAGACCTCTCCCTTGGCCATTTGAACATAAATGATACCTATGCTTGATATTTAAATTACAATGATAATATTTGTAAATGTTTGATAATGCTTGATGATGCTTCATAATGCTTGAATATTTGAACACTTGAATGCTTGATAATGCTTGAAAATGCTTGATATTGAAGTGCTATAATGATTTTTGATAACAAGGGTGCTAGGGATTTGAATGAAATGAAAGCTTCTTATTTATATGCTTCACTTGAAATTTGATCAATGGTGGAGATTAATTTTCAAGATCAATGGATAGGAAAATTCAAGATCTAATAAATTAATTTTGAAATGGAGATTAATTTTCAAGTGATAGCTTGGAGAAATAAATAAATATTAATTTATCCTTTTTAAAAGAAAATATTTAATTTAAATAAATTATTTTTAATTTATTTAAAAGAAGAGTGTTAGCTAATTAAATAATTTTTCAAAATTATTATTATTTTTTTAGACTACAGGAATTGGTCGGGTATCCGTCCCCCTATAAACTATAGTGCACCTGGTAAAAAAATTTCACATGACCAGTGGCCCTGGCACGACATGCCCTCAATACAATGGGTTTGGGGGGAGACTAGACCTCATGACCTCTTGCCTGCAACATGATGCTTTTGCCAATTGAGCTAGGCCCCTCGCCCCAACTTTTAAAAATTATTTAATTATAGAGGAAAAGATTTAATTTTTAAATAAATTATTTTTAATCTAATTAAAAGAGTTGTGTAAACTAGTTAAATAATTTTTAAAAATGATTTAATTATAGAGAAAAGTATTTAATTTAAATAAATTATTTTTAATTTATTTAAAAGAGGAGTGTTAGCTAATTAACTAATTTTTTGAAAATTATTTAATTATAGAGGACCAAAGATAAATTTTAATTTAATTTTAACTAATGTGAGGGAAAATGAATAATTAAAAACCATTAAATTAACTAATTAAAAACTATTAAATTAACTAATTAAAAATTATTAAATTAATTAAAAATATTAAATTAATTAAAAAATATTAAAATTAATTAAAAAATATTAAATTAATTAAAATTTGTTAAATTAATTAAAAATTACTTAATTATTATAGATGCAAAGAGGAAAATTTTAGCTTAATTAATAATTTAATAATTAGATAGAAGAAATGATGAAATGATAAGATGAAAATGTAATAACCATTTCTAGGTGTCTACACCCTTTTACATGATATTTTAGATTGCTTGGTGAAAAAGAGCCATAAGGAATACTTCTCACTTTCTTCACATATATGGCCACTAATTAGCCATTTTTTATTGGTGTGTATATCAGGTTACCATCATAGATCTTTGTTAGTCCATTGTTATGCTCACATATGACCCTTTTCTCTCATTTTATAGGTCAAAGTGGTTGAGCTTCATCATCAAAAGTAAATTGTTGCTAACCACTTTGATAGAGGTTCTCAAATCAAAGCCATATTACATTAGCTAAAAGTAAGTGATAGAGATTCTAAAGAGTTTTTCAAGCTCTTGAATCTCACCATTCTTCTAAAGGAATTAAGCTGATTGAAGATGGGTAGTATATTCGCAAGGATATTCTTGATGTATTTTTTAAGCACTATGAGTAGGTTTTTATGGTTTAGGATAATTCTCTTGAATGTGATCATGTTTTGTATGAATACCTTAATGTTGTTCCTTGTTGGCCTTCCTCTTTTTAGTGATACTATTTTGACCAGTTGCTCTACATTTATAATATAACCAAGAAGTTGTTTCCACTATTACTAATGATAAATACCCTAGGTGTGATTGTTATCCCTTTGAATTTTATAAAACACTTTGGAATTATGCTGGAAAGGATTTGCATAAGGTTTATCTTGAAGCTCATCATTCTATTTTTTTAGGAAATCTCACAAATAAAGGTAATATTAAATTCATACCTAAATTAGGAATCCAAAGGATATCTATAATAGGAAACCAATCACCTTTCTTAATATTTGTTATAAAATCATGGGCAAAGCCTTAGCCTTGAAGCTATTTCATCTTCTTCCTTAAATTTTGTGACATAAGAGGACTAAATTTATTATTTAATCTAGATACATATTGGACAACATCATTACAATTTGGGAAGGGCTTGCAATAGGCTTGCTGATTTCATCAACAATTTATTTTCATCAAAATTGACTTTTCTAACTTGGCTTGCATGATCATATTGAGTGACCCTTTATCTTGGTAATGCTGAAACCCTTAGAATCTAAACCTCATTTAATTCAATCTATCAGTATACATTTTACTAATTTCATAACCTACCTTACAATCAATAGTCAACAATATAGTCCATTTGGGCTCTTTTGATCTATTCGCACAGGTTGCCCTTGAGCTCCAACTTTGTATGTGCTTACTACTAAAGGATTTGGGTAGCTCTTGGCTCATTCTATCTTTCAAGGATGGTTAAAGGTATTTATTTACCTAATTCTTCAACTCACCTCATAGGCCATTTTATTAATGATTATTTTCTAATTCTTTTGGAAGAGGAAAGTAACATAAAGAAAGCTTTTTGTGTTTGGAAATTTCTACAAGGCCTCAATTTTTTCCATTCAATGGAAAACGAATTTTTGTTACAAGAAATCCTTCATAATCCTTCTTGGCTTAATTATTTTGGATGGAAGTGAATTGAATATGGTGAAAGTTTTAGGTTTTTGGTCATCCATTTTTCCTTTTAGGAGTTTGAACTTTTTGTGACAAGTTGTTCTTGTTAGAATTGAAAAAAATTGGCTTATTGGGTCACTAAAACCTCTATCTTTGGTTGAGATATTCTATATTTTCTCTAAGATTCTTGCAACCACTCATGTCTACTACTCCTATTTTTAGGTTCCCTCCAATAATCTATTTGAAATTAGAGAATCTTATTCATGATTTTCTTTGGTCTTCTCCAAATAATCATTGAGGTTTCCATCAAGTGGCTTGAGAGTTTTGTTGTCTTCATAATGAATAAAGAGGCTTGGGATTATTCGCCACTCAATGCCAAGGTTATTCCCTTTATATACTAAGTGGATCGTTTGTGCTTTTGAGGGTAAGAAAGCTTAAACATATTTAGTTTGGCATTGCATTTCTTCTAGTCATCCAATTAGGTGACTAGCTTGGAAAGTGATTGACCTTCATACCTTGTTTGGTATGAAAGATGATGCTTATATTTAACCTGGACCTTTATGATAAAAAGTATTTGGTGGTCTTGAAAATTAATGAAGCCTTGAATTTCTTGGAATGTTTTAAATTTTTGTACAAGGCTTTTGTTACACTGGCAAAATATTTAGTGATATCCTAGTTTTTAGTGTTAGAATCACCCTCTTGCAAAGACTCATTGGGTCTATGCTCTTTTTTTTTTTCAAAAAGGGAATTAAAAAACCCCTAAATATCTTCTCCAAACCTACCAAGAATATCTTTTCCTTGGAATAAATTCAAAGTTCAATTTCATCTTTCTAGTTAGGATCAAGAAACCTCTAACACAATTATAGAAGCTATCTTAGTTGATATGGTTCACAAAATTGATATTAGATCATGCAAACCTTGGTGGAAAGAATTGAAATGGTATTCAAACATTTCCAAACTAAAATTATAAGCCTTGACAAGGGTATCATTAGCTTTCCCTTCATTTTCCCATGGTGCCCACTTTGAATCTGTGTCATAGAAAAAAGCACCCTTTGCTTGACATGCGATTAATTCATGATAATTGGACTTAATGAGGCCTTGATTCAAGTGTTGCGAGGTATTTTATGCATCCACACTAGGTCTTGGACCCTTGCAAATTGAATAACATGCTTTTAACGATGTCTTGTAAAGGTGTTCTAAAGTCTTGTAATAAACTTTCACTCTTTTCTAGACTTAATGAACCCATTTTCCCCTAATTTAACATTATAAAATATATTCAAATGCATTATCACATCAATTTAGAAGGCTTGTAAGATAAACTTAATTTTAAACTAGTGTTGTAATGTGCCTTGCACATTCACATTGGTTCTTGTGCCTTCCTAGGCTATGTGGACCTCATTTTAGTGTCGTAAAGTGTATTTAATCACACTTTCACATTGAATTTTGTGTCCCAACCCCTAATTGACCTTTTGTATCATCATGAATAGGCCCCTATTAACCCATGTTGTGCATTCCAAGGCTTAAATTGATCAAATACCTGACAAAGTTGCATTTAAACCTTATTTCCTTATCTCCTAGCTTCCTAGCTGTCAAATTGGCCCCTATGGGACCCATTCACCATGCATGGAGAATTAGTCCCATCCAGGTGGGACCCATTCACCATGTGTGGTGAATGAGTCCCATTTGGCCCAAGTTTGACCTTTGAGTAGAAAAAAAGTGAAATTTGAGTTTAATATTACTTCATGTCGGCCTGTGATGAGATATTAACAGGTAAAATAAGTGAAATGTCTATAAATATAATTATTTTAACCCTAATTCACATCTCTTATCATTCATTCATTCATTATTCTTCCATCTCAAGTCAAGAAACTTAGGGTTTCTTCATTTCAAGTTTTCAAGATATCAATTTTTAGACCTTCAAGGGTAGACCCTTCATGTTTTGCTACAGAATTTCAAGATCAAACATCATGGCAAGGTAATAAAATCCATTATTGCATGTTTCATTCCATTCTTTCATTGTTTTGGTTTAATTACCTAAAAGGGGTTTGACCAAGGCAAACCCCCATGCCCTAACTTTCAACATTTCCTCTTCTCTTCTTGTGTGTTTGCAAATTTAGGGCTCTTGGAAGCTTGCAAATCATCAGAGATCAAGTTGAAAGGTTGCTCAAGTCTTCTCTTCATTCAAAAAGTCAAAATATCAACAAAAACTCAATTTCAAACCCGTAAATTAGAGTTTTAGAAGCGAACACCTGCACAGGATCTAAGTGCAGATTGAAAGTTCCAGATTCCACTTTTGAAAATTTAGAAATTAAAAAGTGGACTCATTCGCCATGGGTGGTGAATGAGTTCCATTTCTAGGTCAATTTTGAGTTTTCTACATTTTTAGATACCCTTTTATCATAAACAGGTTACAGCTTAGTTTTGTAGAACTGAGACTGATTCGTCCAGAATGGCAAATGAGTCCCACCAGGCCTAAAAATTAGCATCAACAACATTTCAAATGTCATTTCTAGTCTTCATCCACATTCCAGGTGCATAATTTCAGTTTTTTCAAGTTCTATTACAGTTTGCATTCATTCTTAGGTGTTTATGCAATACACAATGTGTTTTCAAACATAACTTGTTTCTTAGGTTTTGCATTCATATTCAATCAATTACTTAGCTTAGTTGCACTTAGATCATTCCATTAAATCTAAATAACATCATACACATCTTAATTTGAGTGAACCTAGTGTAGATCCTTTGAGTAGGGTTTATCTCTCTCCTTTTAGGTGAAACATTCCTAAGAGTGCAAAAGTAGCCTATGAACCCTACCCAAAAATCTACGATTCAGAATCAATGGTGACATTTGTAGTCACTAGTGTTAATCTAGCAACACACATTCCACACTATGTGGATAGCAATTTTGGAACATAAATTGGCTCACTTTTCCTAATGTCTTCTATTTCAAGGCCTCCCCATTGATTTCAAATTATCCCATTTACACACTCTTCATCCTCAATGTTCTTTTTATAGGTGTTAAGAGTCTCTCAAAACATCTCTTATGGTTTCATCCTAGAGCTCAAGATGTTCAAGGTCCTAGATACATGACTTCTTCAACCTATTCAAACTTGAGCCATTTTCTTGGCATATGGTCTTACTAGTGGATTTGCCTCACATCCCTCATGAATTTATTCAAATCGGGCATGCTTTTAAGGTTAAGATTTTGTTTAGCATATAGAAAGATAAACTTTGTTATTTTCTCAAAATATTTTATTGATCATCAATTTTTTATTTATGCTAAAGATATAATTTTTTCTAATGTCATATTGTAGATTCAAGTGTGAACTAATAAAACTGCACTTGAGGTGGGCAACTTATATATGTTATTGAATCACCAAGTTAATGCCCCTTGTGATGTGGCCAGAGTTTTGTCGACTCCCACCGCCTCTGGAAGTTGGTCTACTCATGGGTGTGTTGGTGGTGGTTGTTAGCTTACTCATGGCCATAGGCAGACTCATTCTCAAGCCTCTTCCCCTCCCGTGACAAAGGATTGTGCTCAACGTTGTTAGTTGCGATCTGGTAATAGGTGATCTACCTCTCTATCCTCTACTTGTGGAGGATCTTAGATTGGCTAGACTCCAACAAATTTCTTTGGCTAGCCCTAGCAATTACCGAAGTAGAAGCCAGGAAGTTTGGACTTTTGCTCGTCGCAAGGATTACTTATTCGGAGGGAGAATTGGTGAACCACACGGGATTCTTTTGCAGGAAATCTAGTCGTTAGGACTGTCAATATCCAGGATTATTGCCAGAAATGGTTTCAGGTTTCTTATATTATAAGTATGTATGATTAGATGGGCCGATAATCCTATAATAAATAATTCCAGTGCCACCAAACTCCGTGTAACACGGGGGCAGAGGCCCAGCAATTTGGCTTCGATGTAACCACATTTCCTCCAGGGTAGCACCTCTAATCCTTTCGCTTTCCGCGAGATTTTGGTCGCGTCACACGTGATCTTATAAGCTTGTGCTGCCGACTGGATTTCCGTCACATCCTTTGATCTAACTGACGTTCTTGGGTTTTCATGCGACGCCTGCCCACGCTGGGAAGCTGCGCTTGTTGGGATGTGAATTGTGGAGGGCGAGGTAACAAGTGTAAGCGGGACATTCCAATTTCCGGTCAATTCTGGTTAAGACAGCTATTGTCAGAAATGGCCCTTCCTTGGGGTTAAAGGTTGCCAACACTCCTCATGTGTACAGAATTATTGCGTAGAAAATGAATATGCTTCTCATGGATAAGGATGCCGATGGTAGCCTGATACCTGCCTAGATAGACCGCTGCAAACGGATAACTTTTTTTATAGTTACCCAGCTTGGCTTTATCAGTTCATTTTCCAAGCAAGGTGATACAATGAACATTGACATTTGCTCTTAATTAAAGAATTACTATTTATTAACTAACGACTTTGCACATAGAATCATAGTTAAATGCCCACATGTGGAGCTTTATTAATACTCAATTCTATCCAATATTAAGATTTAGAATGCCATTTGGTTTATAGAGATTTCACACATTTTGTTTTATTCTATTTGGTTGATCCGTTTCTTTAATAAATAGAGGAGAAGATTGATTAGTTGAGCATGTTCCAATAGTTATAATAGTATTTATTTATTTAATGTTCAATATTTTTAATAATATAGCACTAGTAATTGTGACTATAAAGTTGTTAGTGTTGATCATGAGTACCAATTATTGAATGAAATGTATTCCTTAGATCTAAAAAGTAACAAAACATATGATGCCACAGCAATGCAACAATAAAACATAATTTAGTGCACAACTACAAATCTAACCTTTTTTGGGCCTTTTTGGACACCTTAACAAAACATATGTTGATGTGACATATTTGGTGAATCTGAAACCTTAGTTATAAGTTTTGGGCTTCTCAAGAAAGTTAATGTAAATTGAGAGTGATTTGAAATTGCTACATAAGATTTTGAGGGGCATGAAGTTAGGATGCTCAACAATTGAGTCCTCTCCCCTATGTCTTATCATTGTTTACAGTTCAAATTTTTTTTTTTCATCTATACCATGTATTTTAAAAACAACTCACATTATTTATGATCATATGAGGTTGTCTTCCACATTTAAATTAAGTTTTTTCTTTCCAAATACTCACTTTTTGTACACAACTTTAATCCTAACTGGTCTTTAATGGTTAGAAATAACCAAAATTGTTTATAAAGTCAGGGAAAGAAAACACCACTAAAGAAGCATTAACACTTTGGTAAAATTTCATGGACATCTTAGATTTATGATAGCTCTTATTAAAATTTAATGTGGGTGTACACACCAATAACATATATAAGCATTTAGTGTCACACAATTAAATGTTTAATAAATAAATTATTGAATTGGTTTTAGAATTTAATTGATGCAAGGTCTTAGAAATAGTTTAAGTGCACTTTATTTCATCTTTAAGAATAAGTTACAATTTGATTAGATAATTATAAAAAATTTGATTACATTTTAGAGACTAGTTATCTTAGAGTACACTAGGACATACGAAAGTAATTAATATAACACCTAAACATGCATATTTACATATGATTTTATTTTCAAAAAATGAAAATCTCAAAATCTAAACATGTATAATTATATGTAATCATATTTAATACATATTAGATCATAAAATTAAAGATATTAAAATCCAATGTTGATACTTTAAAATTCACCCATAAACATCTTTCAATATGCCTATTTCAGATGCCAAATTCTTTTTTTAATAATTTTACTCAATTTAAACATGGAAAAATCTAACTATTATAACTTTCAAGTTAGTTAAATGAGAAAATAACATACAAATATAAATTAAAATTAGATTTTAGATCTTTAAGAAAATTATATGTAACTAGAAGTAGAACATTATCCAAACAATAAATTAGAGAAGACTATTATTTTTAAACTATTATATTAAAAAGAGATATAATAAATTTAATTATTAATTTTTAGAAATTATAAGCTAAGTTTTAAAATATTATATACAAATTTATTTATAAATAAGTGTTAAAATTTATAAAGAGGATAAATATACTTAACTTTTGAAGCTTGTATTCATCAAATTTATTCTATATATGTTTTTATATTGAAATATCAAATAATATTTTTAATTTTAATTTGCATTCATATATATTAAAATTTTCAAACTTTTTCTAGTATGTAGTTCTTATTTAAATATTGAATCTTTATACTATATCTTCAATACCTAATCTTTTTAAATGACTTTTTAATATCTCTCATGTTTAATTGAACTTTTCAAATCTATCACTATTACACCCAACTTAAAATGCAAAATTTTGAATGATTTTTTATCTAAAAGATTATGAAAATAAAATGCATAAAAAATAATTTTCCAGCAATTTAATATTGATTCCTTGTTGAAAATATAATTAAAAATTCCAAAGATAACTATTTAATGTGAATATGTGGTCATTCTTAAATTTCTTTACATGTTTTGATTGAGAAAATAAATTAATGTGTGTGCATAGCATAAACTACAAGGATGTAGTAATATAATTATTCATTCATCTCATAGCTTCCCATCAAAATTAAAAAATACTATTTATTATTATCCTTATGTAATCATTTAATAAAATGTCTATTAACCTCTATTAAAAAATATTTAGAAATTATTTTAAAAGGTATGATTTTTCTTATCATTGCAAAGTGAAAAACTTGTTTGATGTATGAGACCCTCTTAGTGGATATTGATATGGAGAGTCATTTTACAATTGCCTTATACATTGGTTATATCTCTCTTTTTGAAACAAACATATATTTCCTCTATGGTGTTGAGAGGTGTCCAATAAGTCTAAAAAAGGGTGTGATACTCAACAGCCTAGAGTAGGTAAGAGTGACACATGTAACTAATGGATTATGTGATCTACTCTCTAAAACATAGAAAAAGGGTCTGTGTGTGTCCTAAAGTTGAATCTATAAACTCTAAGGTCAATTATTTCATTTTTTTAAGTTTCATTAAGAATAGAGATAAAAAAAGGTGAATAGATTGACTTTCAACCAAGAAGGTGAGTCAATTAGACCTGGATCTGCATTTTTTGAGTCTTGAAAGTGGATTGGAAATGATTTGGAATGATTAATCTAATTAAACTATGTGACCTAATTTGATAAAGACGATATTTTAGAAATGCACAAACTGAAATAGTAAACTACACAAAAATCTAAGTATTGGAGATTGTGCACTTGTCATAAAAATTTGGATATGGTATACAGAGGACTCAGATGCCTAGGGGTGTATGGGTCCCTAATGGGGGTCCTAAAACTATTTTACAATCCTTCAATGCTAGATCTGACCTTCTATTTCTTGGTTGCAAAGTTTCAAGAATGTTGATAGGTAATTCTGTAGGTGAGCTTTCATGGATTGACAAATTTTAGGGCTTTGAATGTAACAATAGATAATTTGTCTTCAATCTTCCTTCAATCATCGTAAAACCTATAACCTGCAAATTCATAGAGAAGGAAAATGTTGGTCCATTTAGGGGATCTCCTCAGTCATACCTCATGTAAGTGTTTCCACTTCCACAATGGTAATGGGGTCAAACCACAATAGTGGTTTACAAATTTTATGAGGAAGGAAATTTCATTATTTTCCTTTTCCCCAAACTCAATGGGTTTGGTCGAACCCAATGGTTCAACCGAACCTCATTATATGTTCGACTAAACCCCCAAACCCTAAATAAAAATAATCTTATTTAAAGGGGTTTGGTCGAACATGGGTTTGACCGAACCCCCTTAAATAAGACATTAAAAAAACATGGTCATTTTCGACTGTCATTTTTGCCTTTTATCAGTTGCTTTCCCTGTGCTTGTGTGTGGTGAACTGAGCTTGTGATATGCAAACGGTGAGCAAACTGACTTCATCTCTCTGGCGAATGTAAACTCAACTTCGACTATCAACTTCATCAACCCAACTTGCATATCAAGCACTAGGTATGTGAAATTCAAATTTTGTAGAGCTCAAATTGCATTTGTTTGTTAAATTTTGAAACCCTAAATGCAAAAATTTTCAAATTTGTTGAATTGAAACTGCATTTGTTTGGAAGTTTTTAAAGTGTTTTCAACATACACTATTTCTATGATACATTTCTACTCTTTCAAAAAATCAACATGCCCTGTCTATGCTTCCACATTTTGCATACATGTTTACCAGGGCACCTCCAATTTATTTGAGGCATTATATCAAACAGTTCATTAAAAAATTTATTTGAGGCATTATATCAAACAGTTCATGGTAATTTTTGATGGAGTATGATAGAAATAGTGTTTCCATTGTATGCACCTTATATCAAACAATTCATTAACAAATTTATTTGAGGCATTATATCAAACAGTTCATGGTAATTTTTGATGGAGTATGATAGAAATAGTGTTTCCATTGTATTCACCCTATATCAAACAGTTCATTAACAAATTTATTTGAGGCATTATATCAAAAACACTATTGGAAATTAATTTGAGGCATTATATCAAAACCACTATTTCTATCATACTCCGTCAAAAACACTATTGGAAATTTATTTGAGGCATTATATCAAACGGTTCATTAAAAAAATTATTTGAGAAATTATATCAAACAGTTCATGATATAAAGTTTCTAGGGTACATACAATGGAAACTTGGATAAAATTCTTCATATTTTTCCTTTGAGTCTTATGACATTACTCCAAAAATGGTTGGTGAACTAAATGTATGAATCAAAGAATAAATTTAGAGGAAAGAAACTAGATTGTTTGAATGAAATGTATAATAAAATAGTTCTATTAGGATTTAGAAGGAATGAAGGTATTATTAAATTTTCTAGTATTAGGAAAATATTAAAATATGTCCACTTTACTATATATATATATATATATATATATATATATATATATATATAGATATAGATATATAAACTATTCTTCATATATCCATGTTAAAACTATTAAAAATTAAATTACATAAATCAATTTTAAATTTGTACAAAGAAATAAATGACTTTGACTAAGAGCAAATATTTAAAATATAGCTATCCTCTTTGCAAAATCCAATTTGATTTGAGATATTTATGGACAAATAATATGGATGAGCATGAGGTAAGTAAGAAAGAATAACCTTAATTTATATATTCCCTCATCAAATAATTTTATGTTTAAAGAGTTTCTTGAGGCATATCCAATTATGAAAAACTATTATATACTTTAACATATAACTATATTAAAGTATATCATGAATAAATTGAAAGGATAAAGAGTAAATCACTAAAAACACATACATAAATTATCATAGAAGTAAATTGATTAATATAAGGAGATTCAAGTGGTTGGATATTTTTTTCCAAGGAGTGGAAGAGGTTAAGAAGGAACCATCAAATAAATATAATATTTTAAATACTTTAAAAGAAAAATACATTTCTCCCTGCTCTAAATTGAAATGGTATTCCTTCTAAGATCATAATAATTTAAAAAGAAGAAAATAATCATTATGAAGATCAAGTACCATTGATAAGTTTTAAGAGATCAAATAAAATATTCAGTTCAACAAAAGAAAAAAGAGAAAATAGTTAATGCTAAAGAACCAACTACAACCAAGCTACTATGTTATAAATTCTCCTCTTATGTAGTCTTCATTTCCCTATAAATTGTGGCCTCCTTGTACAAATTAGCTATTGATCATCATAGTGAAACAAATTTAACATTTTGAAATGGTTAAAAATTATTATTATTTTTATTTGTATAAGTATAATTATTATGGGTTCATTTCTCCTCTCCTACTCTTCCTAATAAGGTTCTATTTTACAAGCTCCTCATATAAATGTTAGTCATTTTATCTAAAAATTATTGGTGACATATCCATTCGTGTTTAGTTTTAATCATTTATTATTGCAATTAATTATTACAAGGAGATTATTGAAGCTTGTATTCCATCCCCACCATTTTTATTCTAAATATTTGACATTTTCTTTCAACTTAAAGTCTAAATTTTATCCTTAATGCTATACATATTTTTCTAGGATAACACATATTCATTATATTTCACTAAATGTGTTTAGGCATAGAAGAAAAACCTTCATTATATCTCTAAGATAACTTTGATACCATCAAGATAATCCCACCTTTAATTGCATTAATATCAAGGTTAACTAACCCTTCCTCTTTACATGCTTTTCAATTAGAGTATCCTCTAGTAAAATAGAAACATTAATAGTGTGGTTATCAAAGAGTGTCTAGGGATGCACACATCACTATTATTAATAAATTATAAGATTGTAAGAAATGTTTATGGAAGAAATAACTATCTAATAGAGAATATAATGTATTAGTACATATCTAACTATTACATATTTTAAATAAAGCCCCTTTAAAATCTATCTTATTGCCATTTAATGAGTCAACTAGGTTCAAAATTATTTTCATCTTATTCCCCCAAAATTCATCACCTTTACAACAAAACTTGATTTCATCTAATTTATCTTATTTATTCTCAAATCATATTAAAATCACCACCTTAAACTCTAAGAAATATTTGGTAACTTATTTATTTTATCTTCATTTAGAAAGGGGTGTGAAGGGAATTTAGAACCTTTTAAAGTTTCTTTCAAAATAACTAGGAAGATTTTATTCATTGCCTTTCTTGTTGCTTTTAGGATTAGTGTTATGAATTTTGTGCCTTCATTCTTAAAAATTCTTATATCAACTCATTTAGCATTTCCATGATCTTTTTATATGGGAAAGGTCAACATACAATGAGGTAGACACTTTCCATTTTTTTTATTCCTTAATTAGTTCTTTCTAGGGAAACTTTTAGTCTTTTTGAACACCTTACAAAAATATGATAAATGTGTGATTATTTTTCTTTCCACTCTATAAATTTTTGATGTGCTTGGATATATAATTGAGATGATTCACTCATAATGTACAATGATAAAAATTTAGCATATATGAAAGAAATATTTTCAAGACATGTCAAATTACCATTCTACATAACTCTCACATGGAAATAAGAATATTATTTTATTTTAACTAAAGAAATTGTGTGTACTCTATCTTGAAAATTACTAATTAATTTTGAATTATATACATATAATTTAAAATAAGAGCATCCTTTGTAACATGCAATAGATAGGTTAATTTTAATGAAATAAAATATGTTTTTAGATGAAGAAAATTTTACAAATATATGGAACTCAACATTGAGAAATTGACTAAGATGTAACTCTGTATGAGAATTAAGATGCTCGAATAATTTATATACCTTCTTTCACTAATTAACATTAGAAATTAATACTTGGCTCATATTATATACCCACCTCCCAATGGTCTTGGAATGGATGCATTTAAATGGAGAAGGATTTCAAAAGGCTCATGATACTTGTGGACCCCTCAAAGGCATGATATATAACACATGAACTTTATTTATGAAATTTGGTCTCTTGTTGTTGGCTTCTAGTATGAATGTTATCTATAAGGTGGAATTCTTAGTTGAGACTCTCAATCTTCCATTGTTGGTTTCTAGTGTGATTATACAATATGCTCACCAAACTGTATTAATTTCTAATGTTAATTATTCAAAGAAGCTTTTGTTTCATAAGAAGAGACCTATGTTCACATATTCCAAGGCATGTTATTATCCACAATGCATGACACTTCTTCACATCTCTACCAAGTTCTAAACAAATACAGATCTACCATTTCTATGGAGGAGATTGATGATTTAAAAAGAAAATATCATGCCATTTCTTTCTTGAGAATTCATGTTTGCATTCATGATTTGCAACTTCCATCTTCATCCAAAAAGAAATTTTGTTATCGTTATGTGCCTGATATTAAAACAAATCAAAACCTTCATTTGAGCATGATTGCCACCACAAAGGTAAATGAGTGGAAACAAAAGAAAGATCGGTTAATGGCTTTCAACATGTTGGTGGAAAATATGCATCTTTTTGAAAGTGGCTTCCTAGCTTATTAGTCTTATGTTTAGTAAGGTTTTGTAATCTCCCTTGTGTTATGTATTTGGGTGCATAAGAGAATGTGCATATGTACTGATGTATTCAACCAATGTGCTTTTGTAACATTGTAATCAGACAATTGGTCATTTGTACTAGGACCTCACTGGTCTTTTTGATATTTTGTAAAATTTGTTACTCAGACTGCAACTGGGGGTTTTCTTGTTGGTTCTTTCTCGCCAATATGTCTTCCTGAACCAACTATATGTAAAATATTATATATAAATAAAATTATAAGTGGTCTCCCACTTTTACTTTAAAAAAATAGTTTTTGTAAATTTCCACATCTTTTTCCTTGACATGGTTGCTATTTCTTAAAAGATTTCTTATGATTTTTCATAATGTTGGTCAATACTTTACTATAAATATTCTATAGTCATTCTCTTAAATGTCATAAGAATATTTTATAAGAGGGTTTCATCTTATAAAGCTATAATAATATTATATACATTTAGAACATCTTAGACACCTCCCTTGAAGCATTCAACAAATGACAAATAACTACCAACACAAAGTGAGATGCATCATTTCCTAGTATGAGGACAAAATAATAAATCAAAATATTAGGATGCAAGGTTGACCCACCTTTCCCAATACTTGGCTAATTTTATCATCTATTGAGGAGTGGATCCCAACAACAATTGTGCTTAGTGCTTACAATTACTAATCCAAGGAATACCTATTCATTTTTTCTTTATTGTACATGCCTAATGACTCATCATCTCAAGTTAAATTGTGGGAATGGATTTTTATGCCCTCCCTATGACTAAATGACTACAAGGAGGTGAATATGATATGGTGGAAAAAAACAAGATACAAGTTGGTTTAGTTCTCATAAACTCTCTAAAAATAATTGAATTCCTACATCCTAACTAGAAATACCATGAGGGGTTTAGATCCCATTTTAGGAAAAAAATATTCTTATATTGATCACTAGTTCACTTGGACCAACTAAAGAGATGGTGAACTAAGGGAAACTTAGTTGTATTGATAGATTAAAACTTAGTTATTTCTCTTTCCATTGTACCCTCTCTACAAAACACCCTTATTTAAGTAGATTCTATTAAACCTATCTCACATATCACCTCCCAATTCTTTAAACTTTTCAAACTTCTTATTCCTCATACCTAATAATCTATCTTTCAAGCTCAACACTTCCCACCTCTATCAAATTGATAACCTTGCTTCCCTAATATCCCTTTGGTTGATGTTCCTAGACCTCATCAAAATGGTAAGTGGATAAAATTGTGGAATGATGCGATTAAATCTATTGCACTACCTTACTATGATCTTACAATAAGAATATGGCTAGAAAGAGATCTAGAATGGAAAAAAAATATGGATCAAAATAATAAAAATTAACTTGTTTTGGCTTTAGCACTTACTAATAAATTTTCTACAATGAGTGGTTGCTTCCGTTGAAATAAAACTTAGAAGATTTGAACTTAATTGTGGTAGAGGACCGGAATTAAGAGACAGGCTACATTGGATGAAAGGATATAAGGGATACAAATTATTTTTAGTTATCTCGAACATATTTACATTCTCGAGAGTGGATAGTATCTATCGTTGATCAAGAGAGGTAGTTCCATAACAACTCTAATGATATTAAATCCATTTTCCCCCAACATTACAAATAATTTTTAACTCATCTAGTTGAAGGAGATCCACGTCAAGATATAGTGAAAAATTATGGGCATAAAAATTATGTATTTTTTAACATATATAAAATGTATGGTTGGATTAGTGAGATATTTATAACAAGTACATGCAATATGAAGTCAAAATTTATTAGATTTGATTCTTAATAAATTATTTTTTAATGATTCAATTTATAGCTTTATGCAATCTATAAGTTTAAATAGTTTGATGGTATCTAAACTTTATACATATAAAAATATGATAAATGTCTGGTTATTTTGCTTTCCAATCTATAATTTTTTGATGTTCTTGGCTATATAATTGAGATGATTCACTCATATTGTAATGATAAAATTCATCCTCATATGGATGATTTTATATTATCTTCCATTAAATTCATCCTCTTTATGAAATTCTTATGGAATATTGATATTCTAGTGTGAATTCTTAATTTTCGACATATCTTAACTAGATAAATTTAGGTTCAATGAAGGCAATAGAATTTTTTTTTCACTTTCATAATCCTATTTTGAAGTTCATTTATGTTAACAACTATTAGATTACATATTTTTATCCCCAATTATTTTCAAATAATTTTATACTAATCTTTGTATTCTTATTCTTTCTTTCATCATTTCATTTAAAATTTGAACCATTTAAGGATGCTATGTTATAGATTATAGTTTTCTTCCAATTCTTTTTAATTTGCTAATGGTATGAAAATATTATTGATGAGTAGATGAATTCTTACAACTATTTTAGATTTGTATTCCCTTTATCTAGATATATTATTTACCAAAGTCTCATTGCTCTTTTAGGTGTACTGTCTATATATATAACATGGAAAATGCAGATCATGTTCCACCTACGCCAGATTCTTTGTTTGCAAATACTAGTAATGAGATTAAAAAATTGAGAGATTCATTAGCACAGGGTGCAAACACGGGGATATATAGTAAACCATGCATGTTAATATTACATAGTCTAGAAAAACTAAAAGATGAACTTGAGAGGAATAGTGCATATTCCTCAGATAGAGTGACTGCTATTATTTCCCACATGCGGGAAGAAGTACATGGTGATGTTCCCCTTAAACAAATACAGGATAGTGTCACCAAAGAAATGATAAACACCACTTGTTTTCCATTTTATCAAAATGTGCTTAGGGTTAGGGGATACCAGGTCACTAGATGTGTCGATCATGCTATGGCCTCATTGATCTACCCACGATTTCTCACAGCACATGGTCTATACCAAAACAATGACCAGGTTCCATTGTATTTTGTTTAGCAGTTGTATGCTAAGGTCCATTTGGGCCTCAAAGTCAACTACCTAGACATTCCACCATATGTTGGTCAAGGTGTGGCAGGATTGCTGATAGGCCCACCTATCGTCGAGCAGATAGACCACCCCCAATGTTTAGGATATTGGTTGGTAGGAGGTATCCTTCTCTCACTCCATCTCTAGCCCCCATAGCATATGAGGTTGTCATTGCTTCCCAAAAGGAAGCAATTGACACTGTAGGTGACATTGCGGTTGCCACCACTAGGATATCTGATGATCATGTAGGTCAGCATTTGATGTCCAGAAATTCCCATTCCATGCCATTTTCAGCACAATGGACCACCATGGATCCTTTTATAGTGGTCGACATCCCTACTCCTACACAGCTTGATGAACTTACATGAGATATGTCATGCATGACTCTGCATTATTTGGCTGAGGGCCTGTTGGAGGCATATGCCAACATTGCATCAGACAATGGCATCGGTATAGAGCATGTTAGAGATCATTTGAGACATAGAGTTCACTCAGTTCTAGGATCCCATCACTTTTAGTCGAGCACTAGTGTGCATCAGGATCTGCCTACAGCTCATTCGGCAGCTGCACAGACTATGGGTTTTACTGATATGTTGATTAGTTTTGGTTCATCATCACCGATGCCATCTCACCTTCATAGTCCTCTACATTCATCATTTATGGCACGACATGGGATAGATTGGATGGATGCAGATGTTGATTCATCGCTTGACCATTTGGTGGATATGGTGGAGGCAACTTTTTCAGAGGACTTACGTCATCTGATATCAAATGATATTCATGTATGTGTGCATGTGCATGTTTCAATTTTTTTTTATGTATTTTTTTTTAAAATTAACTAGATATTCATGTAAGTTGACATATATATGTATATATATTGTTACAAGTGGACATACCTCATATCACTCCTAGCCTTGGTCCAGATCATGTGCATGATCGATGTGACTTTGTGGATGAATTTGCTACCAGTGGACATGTGAGTTTTTCATTTTTATATAATCACATGTCTATATGTACATGCAATATTTATGTATGCATAGATCTAGATTGATATTTAAAAATACAAGTTCATTTAATAATAACTTTCATAAAATGTATTTAATATAATTTATATGTATTTAACACATCCTGTACACAATTTTATTTGCAAGGCTCAACACATCCATCAGAGCAGGACCGTTTTCATTCAAATGGCCATTCGACTAGGAGTAGACATTCATATTAGGTCATGCACACTAGATTTTTGATCTTTACCACATGCATTTGCTTATACATGATGATCTTTAGTATTTGAGATTTGATGATCTCTAACTTACATTTGTATATATGATATACATACATTTCCTTATTTGTTGATATTTAGTATTCGACATTTGATGATCTTTAATTTAAATTTTGCTTATATGATATGTACATATATTTTCTTATATGATATATACATACATTTGCCTTTTTTCTTATAATATGTGTTATGTTTATATGTTTTGAATCCCTTTACATGTATGTACATGTGTTTACTTATGGTTTAAATATGTTTACACATAATATATATATGCATTTGCTTTAAATATTCAATATACATACATGTTTTCTTATTTTATGATCTCTTACAACTTACATTTCCTTATATTCAATATACATTTGATCTCTAGTAGAATTTTAGGGAAATCAATGTCACTTTATAATTAAATTCATTCATGTTGATCACAATAAAAAAAAAAATTAAAATGACTTAAGCAACATGACCCATTGAGTTGAGAACAAGATATAATCTTTTTGACAAGTAACTTGAAATTCAATTCAAATATAATTAAGAAAATTCAATTCAAATTATACCTCTATTATACATTTTTGACAAGTAACTTGAAATTCAATTCAAATATAATGAAGAAAATTTAATTCAAATTATACCTCTATTATACATTTTGACAACTTGAAATTCAATTCAAATATAATTAAGAAAATTCAATTCAAATTATACCTCTAATATACATTTTTGACACTTTAAAAAAATTCTAAAATTACTAGATATGTTGTGCATACCTATGAATTAAATAACAACAAACTCCAGAATGAAATAACTTGTTTGTTTACTACTTGATTCATTTAAACTAGGATCTAGTTATTCCATGTACACTAGAATAATTTTTTTCCCATCCTGCATATGCATATAAATAGAAGCTTATTTTTCATTATTTTGGATATCAAATTGCAAGATTAATTGTCATTTATATCACTTGGAATGCATATTTTGGAGAACTTTTTGCACATTTATCAAGGAGGAAAATATTGGAGCTCGACAACTTTTCATTTTTATCAATCAAGGAAAAATTTGGAGGATAATTTAACTAAGCTGGTAGAGGACTTGTTTTGAGTCATCTTTAAGTTGAAGAAGAAAATGGGACAACAAAGAAAAAGAAAAAATGCATCTCAACAAAAATTGTCAAAAGAAGAACATAAGAGGCGTGAATAAACTTGGAAAATTATCATAGAAAGAAACAAGGTACATGCTTGTTTCTTCTCTCTCTCACTCTCAAGTGTGTGTTTAAAATTGTATGTACATACATTTTTTATTGGCTTTCTTATTAAAATTAGAAATGTTTAATGTATGATCATTTTTCAGCTTACAATACGCCAACATAAAATGTACTCTTAAACTAAAATATTGTACATTAAATCCTTCCCTGCAAACCTTACACTTATCTTTTACCAATACCTTTGTTTAATGTTTTTGTCATCACATTATCATTGTTGAGTATTGCATCTACACAATTTTCTCTTTACTTTTTCATGAAGAAAATGATAGTGTACTTCAATACATGCTTAGTTCTCCAATGAAACCTTAAATTTTGTGTCCCTCACTATGCCACTTTGATTTTCATAATTTTTTCAACCACATTAATTATTTTATGGCTTTTCAAATTCCTATATATTCTAACTTTGCACTTTGAAAGAAACCATTATTTTTTCTTAATTATTCATGAAACTACACCTTCATGTACAATGAAGTAGCATTCTAATGTTCATATTTAGTGATCAATATCCCCTATACAATCTACATTGTAACATCTGATTAGCTTAATATTTTTCTATACTCCCATTGAATTTAATCTAATGATCAATAGTTCCTTTAAAAAAATATTTTTTAAATATTTTAATAAATGCCCAATTCTAAGCTCTAGAATTATTTGAAAATTAGAACTCAAATTATACTTAAAGCCAATGAAATGTGAGGTTTTATAGATACTAACACATGTATACATCAAAACTCAAGTTATATGGTGCCAGGGAATAATTATTTTATTTTCATCACTTCAATGTTCTCAAATTATTTTTATGTTTTATGCTCTAGGGATTCCTCAAGCTAGAGTCGAGCCAAATCTAGATATTGGATCAAACGAATCCGATGAAGAACACATAGACCTTGAAGTTAGGGAGGAGACCCAAGTTCAAACAATGCTTGTTGGAGAGGGGTCAAGATCACTTCCTTCTACTGGTATGGATGAGCATATAAAACTAGCACACAAACTTCTCTCACTTATAGCATCATGTTTTATTGACATTTGTTTGCTTCCATACATAAACTTCACTTATATAACATCATCTTTCACTTTTGTTTGCAAAATATTTTGTGACATGTAGGAAGGGCTCAACAAGTAGGAAGTTTTCATGCTCAAGTTGAGCCAAATCTAGACATTAGATCAAATGAATCTGCTCAAGAATGCATGGTCCTTGAAGATAGGGAGGAGGAAAAAGTTCAAACAATGCATGTTGGAGAGGGGTCGGGATCACTTTTTCCTACTAGTATGGATGAGCATATAAAACTAGCTGAGAAGGTGAGGAAACAAATTTCTCATAGAAATTTAGATCATTTACTTGAAATGGATATGGAGAAACTGAAATACTATGCCAACCAGCCTTATAATAAGAGAAAGAGGTCAATGAATAAATCTATAAATGGAATGATCAATCATCATTTCAATCATCTTGATACACTTGAAAAAACACAATTGTTATCATGTTTACTTCTTCGTGATGAACTCAAATAGTCATTACAATTGTTGGGTGTACATTCGGCATCAAATAAGAAGAAACACATGGGATTACAAAAGGATATTGTTCAAAATGATAAAAAGGGTTTAGATTCCATTGGGAAAGGATCTCGATCAGTGGATAAGGCCACTACAAGAAGGGTGATGTTGACATCTATTGTACATCAAGATATAGCAAGAAAAAGAAAAATGTATGCACTTTCAACTGAAATTGGTTATAGTAGAACCACATTGATAAAATATGAGAAAAAGAGAAAGTTTTTGGATCAGATTTTAGAAGGAAATTGGGCAATTATGTGTAGAGATCCCCATTCTGACAAGATTGAAGATGTTGTTAGGAACTTGGTCTCAGGTTTTTGCATGATCAGACTCGTCCATCATCAAATACTAGAGATGTTATGAGACACAGGATTGGACCTAATATTTATGAAAATCATATCAAACATTGGCTAGACATAACACAATTTGAGATGTATATGAACTTTTGTAATGCATATCCTCATATAAAGATTGGGCAAACAATGTTTCAAAGGTTAAAGCCATATTATCAGGTGTTTTGAAAGATGAGAGAAGAAAGAAGTGGGTTTCAAAATGCATCTCCTAAATAGGAAAGTTTGTTCATAAATTCTATATTATGTGATCATGAAAATGGACCTCAAATAAACTACATAAAAAGAATTTGTGAGACATGTGGAAATTTGGCTAGATTTCCTTCAAGAATTGAGGATACTGACCTAACAAAGACAGTAAATTGCAAGAGGTAAGTATTATTTTTAGAGAGTTTATTTGTTTCAATTTCTCATAGATTGTTATTTGGATTCTCTTTGATGTAATGTTTCATTGATCAAGTGTGGTTAATTAGTTATTCACATGTTTTACTGACACAGGTACAAGTATGTAAAGTTGCAAACAAATTTTGGGAAAGAATACACAAGGTTGAACTATGTAGAAGAGGAGATTCCCATTGGAAAATTTATGGAAGATTTTTGAAAATTGATACGACCATACATACATCATTCATTTTTTGGTAAGTGGCAAGCACAACAATTCCAAACATTGAGAGATACTTTCCCATGTAGAACAGTTCTATCAGTAGTTGACTTTGCAAAAAATTACTCCTTTGTACATCAAAAGGAGATTCAATTAGAGTATTACTTTTAAAAGCAGATCACTATTATGGTTCATGTGTGTTATCGACATGCACAATCAGAATTGGATGGTGTTGAGAGTACAGATGAAGAACAAGCCATTAAGAAAGTATATCACTTTTATATTAGTGATGATAAAGAGCATGACACACTTTTTGTCCAACATTCCTTTACAATATTTTTTGAGAATTTGAGAAGCAGGGGTGTCAAATTTGAAAATAATTTAGTATGGTCGGATGGATGTGTGGCACAATTCAAATCTTCATGACCATTCTATGCACTTTGTAAATATCATAAAATCTTCAAAATACCACATGTT
The DNA here is from genome assembly GCA_007258455.2 of Sequoia sempervirens. Lineage (NCBI taxonomy): Eukaryota > Viridiplantae > Streptophyta > Pinopsida > Cupressales > Cupressaceae > Sequoia > Sequoia sempervirens. Next base: position 192,377,494 of record VDFB02000015.1, on the reverse strand, counting down.
TGGAGTTTTTTTTAGAGTGGGCATGGAAAGGGTGAGCATGATGGAGCAGGAGCTTGCATCAAACGAGCTTTAAGAAAACATCATATGAGTTATCCAGAAGATCATCTAGACAATGCACATGATGTTGTTGAATGGTGCAAGAAACACTTTGCATCAAATGTGGTTGGCACATCTTCAAGAACAAACTGACACATTCCACATAGAGTGTTTTGGGAGATATCAGGTATGTGTAAATTACATTAAATCAAAAATTTGAATCTATTTAAATTTAAAATATATATATATATATATATACATATTTATTCACATAAGTTTTTTGTTGTACATATGTATCTAGGTGTGGATAGAAGATCGATTCATGGATGCAAGAGGGTAGAAAAAACAAGATTTTTGCATTGTGTTAGGAGTTCAGATAGTCACCATCGATGGATATTAGACACAAGGGATTACTCTTTTTTTTGCACTGAGTTCATTGAGGGAAACTTTGATTATGCATGCAACAATCAAGAACTTGGATATGTTGGTAAATGGGATACGGTGCCACTAGTTGTTTCAGAAACATATGATGAAAATGAGGAAGAAAGATTTGAAGACATTCTTTTGATTTCAATTGATTATGACCATATTTCAGGATTGGTTAGAAAAGGTACACATGTGTAAGTTTTCAATAATTTAAATATTATATATATCTAGTTAATGATATTTAGAGACATTTCTAATTTTTTTAGAATTTTTTTCTATAAATTTGGTGTACAGGAGATGTTTTTGCAGTCATAGCAGAGCTTGGAAACATCAAATATGTTAGCTATTATTTATTGCATTGCACAAAAGAGAGGAATAAGCTAACAGAACATGAAACAAGTGATGGAATGTCATTTCCCACAGGTGAGTTTGAATTTAAAATTTTATATACATTGTATTCACATGTGCACATTACATTATAAACATTAAATATATATTTTACAAACCTTGAGCACAAAAATCCTGCACACATTCATATGTCTTACCTTAGGTTCATGTTTACCATGCAGATTTTTTTTAGTGCAAGAGACATATCTAAAACAAGTCAAAGTTGTTCAGCATGGGATTCATTTTGTTGACTATCAACCTAATAACAAGGTATATCAATATAGTCACTTAATAATTGCTACCACTCTACATCTTCATGCATTTCCACATGCACGTGGCTGAAGAAAATGGAGACTAGATAGTGATGATCATCAAAAAAATCTACATGTTATTGAAGAGCGGGCTGAACCATAATCTTTGACTTAGATTATATCCATGGTTTTCAAGTTCACTTGTAACCCTATACATGTTCAAATGAGAACTTATAGTAACTTGTACGTAGTTGTAAATCATTTTAGGTAAATTACAATTATAT
>VDFB02000015.1:192349889-192376010 GCA_007258455.2 Sequoia sempervirens | reverse complement strand
TGAGAATTTCCTATAAATGATAATTGAACACAACCTGGCTCTGATACCACTTGTTAGGGTTAGAAAGTAGATATCTAATAGTTAAATGCATATTTGATCAATAAAGTAGAGAAATAAAACATAGAATATTATAGCAGAAATAAGACAACATAGAGAATTTAACATGGTTCACCCAATCTAGGCCACATCCACAAAACTACAACCATCCAATGATTTTTTTATCTAGTGCAAAACTTATTACAATCTCATGAATAATCACCTTTTTCTACATACTGCAACTCACATCCCAACCCCTTATAACAAGCATTTTAGAAGCTTCTAGAATTAGGGTTTTACAAAGTCATTTTTTCTTTTTCAGTGATGAAGTAGAAAAAAATGGTGAAAATACATGTTGGGTGTACACTATAGCATGATCAATCGCCACATACCACATCACAGATTTGGGCACCTGGAGGAACAAAAATAGTAGACCGAGAGCTACAAATTCCATTTTTGAGTTTTTAGAAAAGCCAAAGTGGACTAAGTCACCCAACTTGGAAACTTAGTCTCACTATACCTATTTTCAAATGTTTCTATAGATTTAGATACCCATTTGGCTAAAATGAGCTTTGAAATAGTTTTCCAAATCTGGGACTAAGTCACTCAGCTTGGCGTAAGTGTCCCAGTGGGCTTCAATAGTGATTTTTATAGGATTCTAGAGCTCCTTCCCATCCCTTTCCAGCCTCTAGGTGCACACCTTTAATCTCATTAATTTATGTTATAGTTTACTTGCATTTCTAGATCATTTTCATATCACAATGTGTTTTCAAACATCTTGCATTTCTTTGGTTTTCATTTAATAATTAATATCTTTCATTAGTTTTCTGCATTTAGGGCACTCTATTTAGGCATATTTCATTCATCTTTGCATTAGTTTTGAGTGGGGACATAGCAACTTTTGGCATACCTCTCTCCTCTTAGGTGAAAAACCCTAGAAGCGTTAGAGAGTCTTGTGGTGCAAAAATCTTTGTCCACATTTTGGTGAGCCTGACTTTTGAATACCTTCTTTTCTTATTTTGGATTCCATCGTCATCCTAGAATTAGCGTGCATTAACATTGCATTGCATTTTGAATTAGTTAATATGCATTCTAGGGTTTTAAAATTTTGCATTAGTAAAATTACATATAGTTTGCATTTTTGCATCTTAAATCATTGAAAAAAATCTACACACTACATTTTCCTTTAGTATTCAGGGCATACAAACTAAAATGCATCAAAATAAATTGAATTTTTTAGAATATTTTGACAAAAAACCCTAACTAGGACTCATTCGCCATTCCGGGCGACTTAGTCCCATTCCACACTTTAAATTATTTATTATAGTATCAAAAATCTCATTTCTATGCTTCGTAAGCCTCCTAGTACCATATACTATAAATTTGGAAAGTTTCAAGAGATTTTTTTTATGCATCTAGGTCAAAAACATCAATTTGGGGTAGTCATTTTTGAAATCATTTCAATTACAAGCCTTATTAGATATAAAAATGCTCACATTAATGAAGTTTTGCAACATGGATGAAAGTACTTTTCACTTTTTCATACATAATGTTTCTATTCATAGAACTTTGCATAAGTTTGATAAAAGTGCTTTTCATTCTTGGATATACATTGTTTTCATTCTTAAAGCTTTTAATATATTGGATAAAAATGTTTTGCATCTTTGGATATACATTCTTTACATTATTGAAACATTGCATGAAATGGTTACAAGTGCTTTTCATTTTTGTTCAAACAATGTTAGTGTCTTACATATCTAGACATGTTAAGAAAAATTTCTTGTTCCCTTCCTATAAGAGTGTTTTAGTGAAAGAGAATACAACCTTGTAAATTCCTAACGATCATATTTGTTCTTCTCCTAATATCTCTCTTATTGGTGATGAATATATTTTGGTAGAAGAACCAATCAATGAGAATTTTGAGAATCCTAGTTGTTTCTCTCCTCTTACCTCTCTTAGTGGACAAGACACTAATGAACAAGACAACATAATCATAGGTAATCCTAACAATAACATTTGTATTTCTCCTACTATCTCTCATAGTTGTGAGGAAGATATTTTGATGTTAGAAAACACAATCAATGAAGGTCATGGTAATCTTAGTTGTGCCCCTTCACCTAGTAGTACCTTTATTGAGCAAGAAAATTCAACTATTAATCATTCCCCTACTTACACTAAAGTCCCTTTAGAAGAGCCAATCTTTGAATGTCAAGAAAATTTTGCTTGTAGTTCTCCTACAAACTCTCCTTCTAGGGAGGATATCATGATGCAAAATAAGGATAACATTGACAACAATGATATTATGCCCTTAGAAGAAGATAAAGAGGCAACATTAGACTGTCACTCACTAAGGGATGTTAATATTATTCAACCTCAACTCATCCTTTACCCACCATCACACAAACCTCAAACTCAAAACAAAACCAAATTCATGCTCTACCCATCTAAGAATAATGTGTCACAACAGTCGAGTCATAATATTGTTGCTCATACATATAACACTAGAAATAATCCACAACAGCAACAACCAACCCTGAGACCCTTACCTTTTCCTAACCCCATCTTACCAAGTCCCCCTCATTTTCCTTCACAAAGTGGAAAAGAGTATGATATTGTTGAACAACTAAAAAAGACTCCTACTAAAATATCATTATGGGACCTTATTCAAGCCTCCCCTCATTATCACAACATGACTCAAAGTGCTTTACAACAAGTTCCTATCCCTTCTAATGCACAACTGAATAACATAGTGACCCTCATTCAAAGAATAAATGCTAACATTTTTTTCCACCAAAGTGAGCTCCCTCCTAAATTGGAAGTGCAAAAAAAATTTAAGCTTTCATAATAATATCTCAATATAAAAGAATAGGGATAAACCAAACCCTTGTTGACAATGGCTCTTCTCTTAATGCATGTGTAGTGTTAAGCTTCTGGATTGTCTTAGAGTGGATATATCAAACATTCAACTTGATTCTTTATCTATCAAGGGATTTGACAATGTAGGAAAACAACCGCTTGGTGTGATTACTTTGCCTATTATAGTTGGAAAGGCCACATTGGACACACCAATCCATGTTATTCCTAATGATATTTCATATAACCTCTTTTTAGGTAGACCATGGATTCATGCAATGAATGAGGTGCCTTCTACTCATCATCATGTAATGAAGTATGTCTACAACAACAAAGTGCACACACTCGAAGATGACCCTAACCCCAACATTTTTTTAAAGATTGAGAAAAGAAAGGAAAATCCCTTGAAAACATTAACACCAACTACACAAGCAGAACTTGTCCAACAAAAAGAAAAAGAATAAAATAATGAACAAGTCATGAAGCTATTAGAAGATGATTGGGGTTCCTTAGACTTCACATCAACATTCTTGGGAGAATAAAAGATCATACACAAACTCTAAAATGGGAAAAGAAACAATGGTAATGTCAACACAAAACTCGAAAGAGCCTTTGAAAGCATCTAGCTCAACCACTTTAGAACAAAACACAACAAATTACACACCAACCTTTGATGAAGTTGATTACGAACAACCACCAGATTCAAAAGTAATGAAAAGGATTTATGTCAAAGGTTATAAACTTATGAAACAACTTGGCTATAGTGGAAAATGGTGTGGTTCTAGAGAACAAGGTATCCATAATAATATAGAGCCTACCACGCAAGAAACAAATTATGGTCTTGGTTATTGTCCTTTGATAGAAATAAACAAGCCTTCACTCAACATCAACACTATTACACATAGTTATTTAAAAGAAACACAAACATATTTGCTTAATGTCACTTTCATCTCACAAAATAATGATGATTTGAATTTTTTAAGTTTTACACCCTCATGTAAAGGAGAGAACAAAATCTCACAATCTAAACAATCTTGCATAAGTATGTCATCTTTATTGCAAACTACTGGAACAACTCCTAGCATTGATCAAGAGGATATCTTGTCGAGAATCCTCGAAGATCACTTGATATCTCTCCCTCCAAGAACTCGAAAGAAGTTTTGTTACAAGAATTCATTTTGCACATATAATAGAGTTCAAGGTCATTCTACTAATGCATGTAAGGATTTGAGTAGTAAAATCTAAAATCTTAAGGAGTTTGGCTCTTTTCCTTATGTGGGGGCACCTCCTTCCTCTAATTGATACTTGTTTTCAATCTACCAGACATCTTATCAATCATTTTGGCTCACCCTTGTCTTGCACTAGGTGGCGGCAAGGGGTTAGGTAGCCTTCTTCTCGTATTTCACTTGTCGTTGCCTCTTTTGACTAGTCGTTAACCTTTCATGAACATATAAGAGCAAGCTTGAGATGTGGACGAAATGCCTTAAGTTGGATTGCATGTGACATACTATCTTTTTCATGATGTATCTTCATTTGGAAACACATGGCTTGGCCTGGGGCTTTTTGAACAATCTCTCATGTCTTCTTCTACTTTAAAGAACTTTCTCACAGTAATGGTGTTAGCAACTGCTTTAAAGTGGGGGCATACATCGACACTCATCATGTTTCATCTATGTGATTTCTTTCTTTGCACAATGAATCCTTTTCTTTGTGGTGTCATTGGGCTAGATTTCCTCCAAGAGTATGATATATCTTTGATTTGTCCTCTCTTGGAAACATTAAGAACAATATTCCCTAAGATGAGACATCGTATTTGTGCTCTCTTGGAGATGTTAAGAAATTTTTTCCCTAATATGAGACCTTGCATGAGCTAAGAAAAATCCCTTTGAACATTCCTTTCACTATTTTTCATTTACAACATTGCTTTGTTCATGAGCTCTTTTTTTGTCTCATAAAGCTCAAAAATTCATTTTCTTTTGTGGTGCCTTATTAAAGTTATCAGGAAGTATAACTTTGGTATGGTTGAGTGGGAAGCCCATTCTGAGACATGACTTTCTCCATAGCCCGTTCGTGTGTGTGAGTGCATACTAGCTAGGAGTGTATGTTTCTAACCTTTTAGGCCTTCTCACCCAATAGACTACCAAGAGTTTCATCACCTTTGAGTGAGTATGCATTTTTCAGACAAACAACCTCGATTTGATCCACATTGTGTTGGAAAAATGATCGAAGCTTGACCTACCTTTTATTTTCTCTCATTTTTACTTCTCTCCCTTTTAGTTCTTGACATTGCATGATCACATATCTTGTTTTACTACAAATCACTCACCTTGTGTAAGTCCTTTTGTGCTTATGTCAATTTGACTTAGGATCTTGGATCCTAGGGGCTTGACCGCTTCCTTGATCTTTGTTATCCTATACCATCTGCATTGGTGTGGTTGGAACCCTATTGAATGACTACTTTAGTGTGAGTTTGAAGGAAGTTCATCCTCTCACTAAACTGGGAGCTAAATGTGGACACTAAAAAAGTATGCTTTTTTCCTTGCTTGATTTGGGAATAATTAATGATAAATTGGACCCAATTTTGCCCTGGTCTAGTGTTGTGAGGTGTTTTACACATCCACATTAGGTCTTTGACACATGCAAATCGAATAAAATGCATGTCTTGTAAAGGTGTTGTAAAGAATTGTAAATGACTTTCACACTTTTCTAGACTTTTATTAAGCATTTAAGTCATTCTCCTTTTTCCCCACTTTTTAATTAAATAATATTTTAATTCAAAAGTTAGTTTTTCCCTCTTCTTCTATAATTAAATAAATGTCATATTTATTTAATTATTTATCCTTTCTTTATCTCCCCAATTAAATAATTATTTTAATTATTTAATTATCCCTTCCCTCTCCATTTAATAATTATTTTTAATTATTTAATTATTTGTTCTCACCTTTCTTTTTAAATAAATAAAATTAATATTTTATTTATTTCTCCTATGTTGGCCACCTAAATTAAATAATATTTATTATTTAAATTCTCCTATCACCTCTTTCTTGGTGCCAATCTTATCTTCCACCTCAAATCTTTATCTATCCATGTCTCAATTAATCTCCACCCTTGATTAAATTATTTTCTAATTTAATCTTGGCCCTTGATCATGATCCTTAATCTAGCCATTCACGTAACTCTCCTCTATAAAAGGAGAACTTTAAACCCTAATTCATAATTCATTCATTATTCATTCATCATTCATCCATGTTTTCAAGTCAAGCAAGCTAAGGTTTGACATTTAAGTCCTCACAAGGGCATCAAGATAGCAATCAGGCTCAATTCTAAGGCATTCAAGAGAAAAATTATTCATCAATTGTTGCAAAAATTTAAGATCAATCATCATGGAAATTTTCTAATTACATTGTTTCATTTTTCATACTTCATTATCTTATTTCATCATTTTGGTTTAATTACCTAAACGGGGTTTGACCAAGGAAAAACCCCATTCCCTAACAATCAACATTTTCTCTCTTCCTTTGTGTGATTGTAGATTTAGGTGATTGGATGGCTTTTACATGATTGAAGAATAGGTTTCAAACTTGTTGGAGTTATCTCCCCATTTTCAAGGCCAAAATCTTCACAAAAAGTCACTTACAGTGTCAAAAATTAGGGTTTCAGATCTAGGCACCTGGAGGAATAGAAAGAGTAGATCAAGAGCTACATATTCCATTTTTGAGTTTTTAGAAAATCCAAAGTGGAATAAGTTACCCAACTTGGTGACTTAGTCCCATTGTGCCTATTTTTTAGAGGTTTCTACATATTTGGATACCCATTTGGCTAAAATAGGCTTTGAAATAGTTTTCTAGATCTGGGACTAAGTCACACAACTTGGTGTAAGTGTCCCAATAGGCTTCAACAATGATTTTCACAAGATTCCAAAGCTCCTTCCCATCCCTTTCTAGCTTCTAGGTACACACCTTTAATCTCATTAATTTTTGTTATAGTTTACTTTCATTTCTAGGTCATTTTGCATTTCTTTAGTTTTCATTTAATAATCAATATCTTTCATTATCTTTTTGCATTTAGGACACTCTATTTAGGCATATTTCATTCATCTTTGCATTAGTTTTGAGTGGGGACATAGAAAATTTTGGCATACCTCTGTCCTCTTAGGTCATAAACCCTGGAAGTGTTAGAGAGTCTTGTGGTGCCAAAAATATTTGTCCATAGCCTCTTCTTAACATCGACATCATAGTGGAATTAACAAATGGGCATAAAATTATTTCACTCATGTATGCTTTTTTAGGCTACAATCAAGTCATAATCACCAAGGAGGATCAACACAAAATTGCATTCACTTTTCCATGGGGAACATAATATTGGAACATGATGCGGTTTGGGCTAAAGAATGTAGGAGCAACTTATCAGAGAGAAATGACCCTCATATTTCAAGACATGATCCAAAAAAAGTAGAAGATAATGTGGATGCTATTTTGGAAAAAATCAAAGAAAAGGAGTGAGCACATATAAGTGTTGGGACCCATCTTTGACAGGCTCAAAGAGTACAAGGCACAACTAAGCCTAAAAAAGTGTGTCTTCAAGGTTACATAAGGAAAATACTTGGCAATATAATCTCACAAAGAGGGATAGAAATTGATCCAGCAAAGGTAAAAGTCATCCTAGACATGGAACCGCCACAAACATTAAAACATATGAGAGGGTTACAAGGAAGATTGTAGTCCATCAGGAGGTTCATAGTGCAACTATTAGAAAAAATCCACCCCTTTTCACATCTTCTCCATAAAAGGAATAACCTACAAGTGGGATGAGAAGTGTGATAAATATTTCCAATAGATCAAGGACCTATCTATTAACACCTCCAGTTCTCATGCCACCAATACCAAACAAACCATTGATCCTATATATTTCAGCAACATTAGTAACACTAGGTTTTCTTCTGGCACAACATCATGAAAAAAAGTAGGAGAGACCCATTTATTATATCAGCAGGACCTTAGTGTGATATGAAATGAACTATTCATCCATTGAGAAAGCATGATTAACATTATTTTTTTCTTCACAAAATTTTAGACATTACATGTCGCATTAAATTAAGCTTATTGCAAAAATCAACCCATTGAAATACTTGTTATCCAAAGCAACTCTAATTGGGTGAATGGAAAAATGGATGATGATCTTGACTGAGTTTGATATAGAGTATGTGGAGCACAAAGAAATCAAAGGAAAAGTGATTGCAAACCAATTGGAAGAGGAACCTATCTATGTAGAGAATCCACTGATATTTTAATACCTAGATGAATCAATATTCCTTGTCAATACAAAAAATTAGGGGAAGATGTACTTTGATTGATCACTCACCCAACATGGATTATGGGTAGGTATTCTCTTCATCACCCGTCAAGGAGATTGCTTCCCAAAGTCATATAGGCTGTGATTTCCATGTACTAACAACATTGCTAAGTATGAAGCCCTAATCATAGATCTACGGATAGAAGTTCAATGGAAGATACATGAGATGAAAGTCTTTGGAGATTCACATATGGTTATTAATCAAGACAATGATGAATACCAAACTAAGGATGATAAGCTTACTCCTACAAGAATATGATAGAGAGTCTCAAGGAAATTTTCATAGACATAACCTTTGAGCAGATTCCTCGCATGAAAATTTGAGCAACATATGCTATGGAAATGATTGGTTCATTGTTAGACATGCCAAAACATCTTGTAGTGTGAATTCTTGGTAGAAAAACTTCTCGTACCAGCTTTGAAAATCTTGAAATTTGAATTTGTGCATGTCATTTTTGGTCTTGAATCCTCATGGTACCATGAAATCTTTACCTACCTATGTAGAGGAACCCTCCCATCTGATATCACCTCTAACCTTAAAAATACATTTGCTAAGAAGGCATTTTGATTTATGATCTTAAGTGATGCCTTATACTGCAGAAGCATCAAGGGGACATTACTATAATGTCTTAACCAAGAGGAAGCCTTGACCACTTTAAGAAAAGTACACAATGGCATATGTGGTTCCCATTCTAGCAGTATAAATTTAGCTAAGAAACTGTTGAGGACAGGATAATACTGGCCAACCATGGAAAGAGAAGCCCATCAGTATGTGCAGAAGTGTGTCTAGTGTCAACAACATGGAGATCTAATTCATTCTCTAGCTCAAGAGTTGCAACCAATGATCACACCTTGGCCTTTCTTGCAATGGGGGCTTGACCTCATAGGAAAGATTGCCTCAACTTCATTTAATGGCCACAAGTTTATCATAATCTCCACTGAGTACTTTACCAAGCTGGTCGAAGCCATTCCTATGACCTACATAACGAGGAAGCAAATTGCTAAGTTTATCTTGAATTACCTCATTTTTCATTATGGTGTTCCACAAAACTTAATCTCAAACAATGGAACACCCTTCAAGAATTAGGATGTGAAAGAGCTATATCAAAGATTCAACATCCAACACTGATTCTCTACCCCATATTACCCCTAGGGAAATGGTCAATTTGAGGCTACAAAGAAGACCATTCTAAAGATCCTAAAGAAAATGGTCAATGAAGCTAGTTGTGATTGGAACCTTCAATTAAATCCCACTCTTTGGGCCTATCAAACCAGTATCCCTACCCCTATAGGTGCAACTCCTCTCTCCTTGGTCTACGGATCAAAAGCCATCTTGCTTATTGAGGTCAAGCTTCCACCACTATGAGTGTCACTACATAACCTAATCACTAATGAAGAATTCAAAATATCTTGGTTGAATGAGCTAGAATTCTTGGATGAGCATCATCTTGATGCTCTTAATCACTTGTAAGTATATCAAAAATGATTGAAATGGAGCTATAAAAAGAAGATCAAATATTGGTATTTCTAGGTAGGGGATCTTGTCCTAAAGCAGAATCAAAAGAATCTTCCAGATTAGGATAGTAAAGGAAAGTTTGAGCCAAACTAGTTAGGCCCCTTTGTCATCACAACAAGTTATGGATTAGGAGCATGTACCAATTTTCAACACCTAAAGGTGAACCCTTGTAGGAACCATCCAACAAATTGCATCTTAAAAACTTTTATGCCTAGTCTTAAAGTGTGTAAATCCAATAATATAAAAAAAATATAAAAAATGATCAAAATCCAAAAAAAAAGAAAAAGGATTGAAAAAAGTACAAAGAAAAACAATTTTCCTCTAGTTAAAACCACTTTGGTGGTGCTTTGGGAAAGTTCCTTGGTGAAAACCTAGAAAATAAGATCCTTGTGTAAATAAAGTACCTCCATCTACCTGGGCTCTTTCTCCTATCATTCCATCCATCACATCACATCCTTCATCCTATTTCGTCCATCACCCAATCACGTCCATATCATAGCTTGATGTTGTGAAGTATCATATCCTCTTAGTACTACTTGGCATATTCCAAAGGTCAGTTTGTCCTGCCTATATTGAGGTAGTCTATCATATCACACCAGGGGAAATTCATTATGGATTGAATTAGGTTCTTGTATATCTTAGGGTCATAAAAAAATCCAAACAATATTCATAAAAAACTCATCAAAAAATCCAAAAAACATTTGAAAAAATCTTGTATAGCTAAAATCCAAAAACATTCAGAAAATTGTAAAGTCAAAATAAAAAAACATCCAAATCATGATCAAAATCCCTAAAAAGGTCAAATATCAAAAATCCAAAAACATTACCATGTTGAACTACGAGTCTCTGAGCTTGAACATAGGTAGGGCCATCATTGATGTGCCCTTGAGACACCCTAGGTTAGTCCTTTAGGAGTTCGTCATAATAAACTAGCAATCTATCAATTGTTAATATCTCATCATCAATAAGTTGAGTTAGTCGAACTACGTTGTCTCTGCATGTATAACATAGGCAAGGCTCATCTTTGATCAGCCCTCGAGGCCCCTAGAATAGGTCTTTTAGGTTAGGTTCTTGGTTGAAACTCAAAAAACCCCTAAACATTCAAATATCAAAAAATCTTAAATATTTGTAAAATCTTGAAAAACCCCTAAACATTCAAAATCTTAGAGAAAACACAAAATCATTTGAAAACCTTAAACATTTGTAAAACCTTGGAAAACCCTAAACATAAAAAAAACATTTGAAAACAAAAAAACACAAAAAACATTAGAAAACATTCAAAAGACCTAAACAACACCAAATATCTTAGAGAAAACCCTAAACAACCTCAAATAACAAAAAAAACATAAACATTCAAATAAACTTTCAAAAAGATCAAAAACAACCTCAAAACATTTTCAAAATACCAAAAACATTGAAAGAATCCAAAAAGTCCAAAACCACCCATCACATCTCACTTTCACCTACAATAAACCTTCACCCATAATAAATCAATCGTCATCTTCAACCTTTGGAAAAACAAGTAGAACACGAGTATAGCAAGTCGTAAAGTGAGAAACTAAGTGTAAAAACGTAAAGTCTAGATCATAGGTAAATGCATCAGTGAAGTTTATATCAATGAATTATCAAACACCTCATCCTAATCAACACACCTGATCAACATGTCCTAGGATGTATCCTTCCTGCAATGGATGTCCGTATTAGAAATCAGCTTAGCTACATTTTAAACTAGAAAGAGATATAGATAACACTGACTATTTGTCTTTCATATTTTCTTATGATTTATCTTAATGAACCATTCCAAGGACCTCTCAATGATGTCTATCAAAAAAATTTAGAGAGAAAGGAGTGGGGCATTGATCATTATCTTTCGTTTGTTGCACTTGTGGGTATTCTTGTAAAATAATCTTGGCGCATACTTGCTTAGTTGTGTGTAGGAAAGTCATTTGAAGTACATTGTTGACTATTGCATATGCTCTGGTATGATATACTCTAAGATTATAACTTACATTCCAATGAGGTTTGTTGGTATGTGGAGCCTAATAAGACTTGAAGGTTAAATTTTCCCCACTTGTATTGGCATGATTTCCCTCCAAATTATTTAACAGGGGTTTGGGGGCAATGCCCCCAATACGAGGTCAAGGTGTAGTGCCCCTTGTGGGGTCCAAGGTAAAGGTGTTGGGTGTTATGTTTTTTTCGATTGGCCAACATAAAAAACCCTATTTTGCAACCGACATAAGTCTTGATAAAAGGATAAGGGTTTGTGTCTTTGTTGACATTGTATTGTAGCATTTGCAATGGTATTGAGTTGCAAGGATTACTAGTTTTAATTGGTTCGATTTACTAGATAATAATCTTGGACTCTTTGTTGGTGGATGTAGCCCAAGTTTGGGTGAACCACATTAAATATTGTCTCTTGCTATTATTATTTATGTGTTTTTTCATTTCTATGTTTAATCTTTATTTACATTTAATTGATATCTTTTGTATACAATTCCTAACAAGTGGTATCAGAGTGGGTTGTGTTCGATTATCGTCTATAGGAAAGTCTCATGATTAAGTGGGGGCAATGGCAGATGAGGGTAAATTGAAGGTAGATAAATTCAATGGGTAGAACTATTAGTTATGGAAGATGTAGATGGAGGATTATCTCTATCAGAAGGATTTATGGAGGCTGTTGGAAGGAACAACCTAGAAACTGATAGGAATGAGTGATGAGGAATGGAATCTTCTAGACAGAAAGGCACTGGGATCCATTCATTTATGCTTGGCACAATTAGTGGAATTCAATATTATAATAGTAAAGACAACTCAATAGTTGATGGAAACCGTGGCGAAGTTATATGAAAAGCCTTCTGCTTCGAATAAGGTATTTCTCATGAAGCGTTTATTTAATATGAAAATGGTAGAAGGTGGGTCATTTGTTGATCATTTAAATTAGTTTAATATAGTTACCAATCAATTAAATTCTGTAAATGTAAAATTTGATGAAGTTAGGGCTCTTTTGATTTTGTGTTTTTTTCTAGAAAGTTGGAGTAGCTTGGTCATGGGCATTAGTAATTCTATTTTTGGTTCAAATACATTGAAATTTGATGATGTTGTTGGTGTTATTTTGAGTGAGGAGATTTTTAGGAGAATTTTAGGTGGACCATCCACATCAGAAAATTTTTTGAATGCAGAAAGCAGGGGAAAAAAAAATAAGAGAGGAAACAATTCTGGAAGTCATGGGAAGTCACGAGGAAAATCAAATGACAAAAGGTCCCAATCTAGAGATAAGAGGGATTGTTGGTATTGTGGTAAGTTGGGTCATTTAAAGAAATATTATTGGTCTTAGAAAAATAAAGAAAGAGACAAAAAGGAAGGAAATAAAGAGGTAAATGTGGTAAGTAATAAATCTAATGAGGATATTTTGATTCTTTCCCTTGGTAATGCTGATGATTCTTGGGTGCTAGATTCAATGGCTTCATTTCATGCTACTCCCCATAGAAGTTATTTTCTTGATTATGTCCAAGGGGATTTTGGGATGGTTTATTTGGGAGATAATGAACCCTATCAGATTGTTGGAAAGGGAAGAATCAAGATTAAGTTGCAGAGGGGAATCACTGCTGACTACATGAGGTAAGGAATGTTCCAAAGTTAAAATGATATTTAATTTCAGTAGGGAAACTAGATGATGAAGGTTGTGTTGTTACATTTAGTGATAAAAAATGGAAGGTTACAAAAGGTGCCTTAGTGGTAGCAAAAGGTGTGAAAGTAGTCACCTTATATCTTTGTAAAGGTCATATTGTTCCTTCTACTTTAGCTATTGCAGATAAAAATCAATGTTCATTAATAGTTGTTGCAGTTCAGCAGGTAGAAAAATAGACAGTTGCTATGGATTCTGAATCAACACTATGGAATAATAGACTTGGGCATATGAGTGCAAAAGGTATGAAATTACTTCATTCAAAGAATTTTTTACTAGGTCTGAAATGTGTTAACATGGACTTATGTGAAAGTTGTGTGTATGGAAAACAAAAGAGTCAGTTTTCTCAATGATGGGAAGCAAAAGAAAGATGAGAAATTGGAGCTTGTGCATATAGATGTATGGGGACCAACTCAAGTATCTTCTCTCAGTGGCTCTCTATTTTATGTCACTTTTATTAATGATGCAACAAGGAAGGTATGGATTTATTTCCTTAGGTAGAAACATGATGTATTTGAAACTTTTAAGAAATGGAGTTCAACTTGGTTGAGAATGAGATAGGTAAAAATTTAAAATGTCTCAGATCTGATAATGGTGGTGAGTATTATACCAAAGAGTTTGAATATTATTGTTCCTCTAGTGGTATTCATAGGTAGAAGACGGTTCCAAGGACTCCACGGGAAAATGTAGTGCTTGAGTGCATGAACAGAAAAATTATGGAGCATGCACAGACTCTGAGATTGCATTTTGGGTTACCTTTGAACATGTGGGAAGAGGCTGTAAACATTGTTGTTTATTTAATTAATAGAGGTCCTCCAGTTCCTTTGGTTTTTTGTATTCCAGAGGAAGCATGGATAGGTAAGAAGGTGAGTTATTCTTTTCTCAATACCTTCAGTTGTGAAGCATTTGCACATGTAGATCCTGAAAATAGAACCAAGTTGGATGTAAAATCAAAGAAATGTATATTTGTTGGATATGGAATTAATCAATTTGGTTCTAGGCTTTGTGATTCTGAAAATCAAAAAATTGTGAGAAGTGGGGATGTTATATTCAATGAGAAAGTGTTGTACAAAGATCAGTTGCAACAACATTAGAAGAAAGAAAATGAATATGTAGTTCAGGATGATACACCAAATAGCAATGTTCTAGTGGTTCCTTATGCTCCACAACAACAACAACAACAAATACCACAAACTCTAGTAAATGTTAGATGATATTTAAGGATAAGTAGACCTCTAGAAATATTTTTTCTCTCTTTGTATTCTATTTTGTTAACTAATGTTGGTGAACCTGAAGGGTATGATGAAGCTATGTAGGTGGATACAAAGGTTCAGTGGGAGCATGCAATGGAAGAAGAAATGGAATCCTTGCTAAAAAATTAGACTTGGGACTTATGCAAGTTGCCTTTAGGTAAAAAGGATTTACCAAGTAAATGGGTTTATAGGATGAAAGAGCAAGATGGAGGTAAGAACAGATTTAAAGCCAAGTTAGTTGTCAAAGGATTTACACAGAAAAAAGGAATTGATTTTGGTGAAATTTTTTCTCTAGTTGTTAAGATAACTTCTATTCATACTATTTTAAGTATTGTGGTTGTTGAAGATTTGCATTTGGAGCAGCTATATGTGAAAACCTCCTTTCTCCATGGTGATTTGGAGGAGGAGATATATATGGAACAACCCCAAGGATTTAAGGTCAAAGGTAAGGAGAAATTGGTGTGCAAATTGAAGAAGAGTTTATATGGCTTGAAATAAGCACCTCGGAAATGGTACTTGAAATTTGATAGTTTTATGGCTAAACAAGGCTACAACAAGTGTAATTTTGACCATTGTATTTATTTTAAGAGGTTAGATAATAACAAATAAATTATTTTATGTTTATTTGTTGATGGCATGCTTGTAATGGGGTATAACATGAATCACAAAAGTGAATTAAAACATTCGTTAGCAAAATCATTTGCTATAAAGGATTTGGGGGTAGCAAAAAAAATCCTTGGAATGAGAATTTGCAGAGATAGGAAGAACAAAAAATTGACTCTATCTTTGGTTGGTTATGTTGAAAAGGTGTTGTAGAGATTCAACATGGACAATGCAAAAGCTGTCAGCACACCTTTGCCTAGTCATTTAAAATTGACTAAAGAGATTTGTCCAAAGACACAAGAGGAGGAAGAAAAAATGTCCAAGGTACCATATGCTTCAGCTGTAGCTAGTTTAATGCATGCCATGGTATGTATGAGACTAGATATTGCACATGTTGTAGGATTTGTTAGCAGGTATATGAGTCATCTCGGATTGGAGCATTGGAATGCAGTAAAATGGGTTCTCAAGTATTTGAGAGGTACATCCAATGAATGTTTATGTTTTGGGGGCTCTAATATAGATTTAGTAAGTTATATAGACTCAAATTTTGCATGGGATATTGATACTAGGTAAAGAACTATAGGTTGTCTTTATTGTAGGTGGGACAATAGTAAGCTGGATCTCATAGTTGCAAAAGGTGGTTCCTTTATCCACCACAGAGGTAGAGTATGTAACTACAACAGAGGCAAGCAAGGAGATGATGTGGCTGCAATATTTAATGGAAGAATTGGGAAAACAATAGGACAATAGTTATTTGTTTATAGATAGCTAGAGTGCCATACATCTTGCGAAGAATTTTTCCTTGCATTCAAATACCAAACACATGCAGTTGAGGTATCACTTCATTCGGTCAGTGTTGGATGATGGACAGTTAGGGCTGTAAAAGATACTTACAGATGACAATCCAACATATATGTTTACAAAGGATGTGCCAAGGGAGAAGTTGAGATCCTCTTCAACTTTGATTGGTATTCAAGACTGAAAACAATAAAATTAGAACAACAGGGTCTAGGGTGCTTATTTCTAGTGGGAGCTACATGGTCAGCAGTGTTATGATCAGTCTCCAAGTGGGAGATTGTTGGTAAATGGAGCCTAATTAGACTCAGAGGTTAAATTTTCCCCACTTTTATCAACGCGGTTTCCCCCAAAATTATTTAATGGGGGTTTGGGGGCAATGCCCTCAAGATAGGGTCAAGGGGAAACACCCCTTGCAAGGTCTAGGTGTAGCACAAAAAACCCTATTTTGTAATTGACATAAGTCTTGATAAAAGGCTAAGGGTTTGGGTCTTTGTTGAAATTGTATTGTAGCATTTTCAATGGTATTGAGTTGAAAGGATTACTGGTTGTAATCAGTTCGATTTACTGGATAATAATATTGGACTCTTTATTGGTGGACATAGACCAAGTTTGGGTGAACCACACTAAATATTGTCTCTTGCTGTTATTATTTATGTGTTTTTTCATTTCTCTATTTAATCTTTATTTGCATTTAATTGATATCTTCTACATACAATTCCTAACAAGGTTTCCCTATGTCAAGGTGTGAAAAAGAACTATCCTATCTATTTGCAGAGACAGAGTCCATTACACTAGATACAATGCCATCTTGGTTATTAATACCTTGATGCATCGTGTCTATGTGTTGTATAAAAAATAAGGAATGGTAGAAGAACTCAATCCCAAGATATGAGACAATCATTATTATGCATTTCTCATCACTATCTCTAATAAAGTTTTAGTGGATCATCAAAATCAATGGTAAATGATCTTATTTCTTCTATCTTCTCTTTGTGCTAACTTGGTATCATGACAATCAACAAAAAATATCATCAATGCATCCATCCTACATCCACAAATCATCAGTATGCATATGTATCTTGCATAAATTGTATGCCATATCATAATATGAAGAACACATATCAATTGAATTATCATTTAAACTGTGAAGAATAAAACATATTTTTTATTCTAAGCATCTTTAATCATTGCATACATATCATAAACATACATCAGCATAAGCATACATAGAATATAATATTGCATCCATTCCATATCATTACATCACATATCATTGCATCATAGATTATCATTGCATAAACATGAATAAAATAATTGCATCCATACATGATAATATATATGAATATCACATCATATCAACATAAAATGCATCTATAAATTCATAAGCATAAAATAAAATGAACACATACATCATATTGAATCCGTATCATATATATCAATCAAAAAATGGTGAATGTCATAATACAATATTTGAGTCAGTGTATGTATATCGAAACAAAAGTACAAGATCCATGAGGCCATCAAAAGGAGCCCATGAATCTATCTCTATATAAAGAATCATACAATAATCAAAAAGTGTTTGTACAAGCAAGCTAGCCCTAATGGCTGCTCCCTTCACTAGGATATCTCTCTGGCTAATACTTGGCTCAGGGATATGCCCCACTCCTCTATGAGTAATCTGGCTACCTAATCACTATAGGGACATCCTGATGGTAATACATGCAATAATAGGCTACCTCAGTAACAACCTCTCAGTACAATCAGGTAGACACTATCCATCCCTGAGTTGCACCTATCATAGGCTTTAGTTGCTAGCACCACCCAACCTCCTATGGTAACTACATATCAGAAATTTTCCTAAGCTGGCACTCTTGGTCACTCTCTACTATCAATTCCTATATACCTGTTGCCTGGCCTGGTCTCTCTTAGTAGTGATAAAACCAAAATCTACTGATGAGACTAATCTCGCTCACCCATCACCACCTATAACTACTACTACAATTGTTGTATCTATGCATCATATATTGGTAGTTGCTAAGGAGCTTGCTATTGCAATGGTGGTGCACTCGATACCTATCCATCATGATGTTGGCTGTCCTAACCATCCTATCCTCTACCCTATCCATCATCTAGTGGACCTCTACCTTTTCCTACACCCCTCCCTCTTGGACTCCCTCATGGAGGGGGTACAAACCATGCATCGTAAGAAGACGTAGTTTTTGCATCCACTTGTCCCTGATCATATGCCCATGGCCTAGGTACTAGTTATCTAAAGTCCTCAAAAACATTGTGGACCGAGATCATATGTCCCCATGTAGTATCTTGAGTTGACCTAGAAAAAATGGTAGTGTATGCATCGTCAGGCTTGTCTTTCCTCTCGTCAAATAATCTAGCAACCCTATCAAGTAGCTGCCTATCAATAATCATGTGCCCTCGACCCTGCATTAATCAACTCTACCAAACAAATAAAAGCTATTGCACATCGTCATACTAAGCTAGAATGTGAAGCCATGGCCACCATCTGAATACTGTCATTTCATTGATCACTTGATGCCAATATGGAATTCTGAGCTACCTTGTGTGCTACAAAGTGATGTAACCCCTATATCTCCAAACAAAAGGATCATTTGGCTCTACATTTTCCATTGTAGTAAAGGAAATCATGCATATCATGTTAAAGGGAGGCCAACATCACTGGCCCCCATGCATATTGGGTCCTCCGAAAAATCATCTTGTGCCAAGCTAGACCCCATCCCAGACTGAATCCTCTACTCTGTCGATTTGGAGCAACCATACTTGAGATAACTACCACAATAATCAGTATGAAAATCAATGCTCGACCTTTGTACATCTTGAGGTCAATTTGGGAGTTGACCAGGACAATGTCCTCCTTGTCAAGAACCTCATGGCAAGCATCAAAGTTGGCATTAGTGTCATAGGTCAACTCCTAGATTGACCTTGAGATGTCCCTTGCAAGACAACTAAGAGTGGGGGTGAATCAGTCGTCACCAAGTTCAAACACTTATTAAATTCACAACCACATTGTTATGTTATTAAATATGAACATGAGATGTTGATAACAAAATAAAAATCAACACAATGAATACCATATTTTACATTCTGAAAACCCAATGAGGGAAAAACCATGGGGAGGATTAACTCACAATATAAAGTGATAGAAAAATGGAATAAAAAAAAGGCTCACTACCCAAAATAGACTCACTGTCTAGATACAAAGGCTCATTTCCTACAGAAAGGACTTACTGAGCACCAGGGAGGCTCACTAACTACAAATACAAAAGATAACAGAAAGATCCACCACAACAATTTACACACATCCATAGCCTTGAATAGAAGATTGAAGAAATCTTCAGCTCACTACTTTCAAGAATCTAACACAATGAAGTAATGCTACCTCAACTCACTTCCGCACACTTCTGCTCTCCACTTGTGGCTTACTTTTCTACTTGTGTATATATTAATCCTTCACATCTCAACTTGCATTTATACCAACTTCAACCTTAGAAACTCTCTCCAAGGTCAGCCACATATGCTTCATTTCATAAATTCAAATTAGGTTGGCATCTCAACATTCTTACGGTGGAATGAGAGTGGACCAATTAAACACTTAACCAAGAACAAAATCAGTATCTCAAATCAACCACACACTTCCTTAATTAGATTTTAATTCTTCATATGAAGTGTAAACACCAGGTCAACCAAGCCTAATGAAAACACAAATGAACATTAAGGTACATGCTTCCCAGTAAGAAGATAACACACGAATGACACAACATGCTTCATCATGCACAAGAACTCTTCTCAAGTTCCTTCAGATTCATCCACAACAAGTGCAACAAAATTTGAACACAAAGCATCTTCCATCAATCCATCCAAACTATGCAAACACATACAACAAATTTGAAACTCAACTTCCACAAACATCTTTGCTAGAACTCAGAGAACACCATTACAAGGATTATTCTAGATCCATGAGATTTGAAACAAAATGGTGGAGGACTATGGAGCAGAAACATTTCTCCCAGTCCATAGATAACCAACTTTTCCAAACCAGTTCACATACTAGTTAACACAAATTTCACACATCATCAAACTAGAAGCTATAAATCAGGAGATATCACCATTAGATCATCAACAACAAACCATTAGATCCACACAAGCATAGGATCAACATAGAAGAAATGCGAAGGAAATACTGGAGCACATTTTGAACCCATACATAACTCTAATTTCACTCTTTATTAATTTTCTCAAAAGCACTTGGAAACTCACCATTCTAGCACATCTGCAGTACCATAAGGATATCTCCATGTACTCACAACATCTCAACAACATCGTAACTATACATGCACAATCTAAAACATACTGAACTATGTTGACATCAATGACAACATTCATCACAACACCACCAAACTTGCTCATACTTGCAACAATCTCCCCCTTTGTCATTGATGGCAACGCATGATGTGAAAAACCATCAAAGACAACTCTCTTCCTCTTCATGAATCTCTCTTCTTCTTTATTTTACTATTTTTCACATGAATTTCTCTCCCCCTTTTACATCAATGGAAAAGATCAAAAGCTTTGATTACTCCCCCTTAGGAGTACACTGATTCAACTCATACTGTAACAATGAAAAAAATTTCTAATCCCCCTGTGGAGTAGACCTATTCACCAGTCTAGACAAATGAAGAATCCGCGAATTCACTAGACTAATAAACATCCATGTGCACCTAGTTTGAAATGCCAATGACTCCCAACCTCTCCCTAAGATACTAAAACATATCCTTCGAAAGGGCCTTAGTAAATATATCTACAATTTTTCCTTTGTTGACACATACTCCAGCCTTACTTTATTCTCCAACACCTTCTCTCTCAGTAAATTTATCTGATAGATATGCATTTTTTTCTTGAATGCATCACTAGATTCTTTGAAATGCTTATTGCACTTGTGTTGTCACAGAAAATAGGAATAGGCTCATCACATATCACACCATTGTCTTTCAGAGTTTGCTTCATCCACAAAACCTGTGTGCAACAAGATGCTACAACAATATATTCTGCCTCTCTAGTGGATAAAGAAACCGGTTCTTGTTTGTTACTCAACCATAAAAACAATCTTTCGCCAAGAAATAATTAACCTCCATTGGTACTCTTTTGGTCATCCACACAACCAACCCAATCTGCATTGGTATAAGCACTCAAAGTGAAATCAACATCCTTAGGATACATAAGCCATAATTTAGTGTACCTTTAATATATTTGAATATCCTTTTTATAGATGTAACATGTGCCCCTTTAGGATCTACTTGAAATTTGGAAACTAAAGATACTGCATGCATGATGTCTAGTCTGGTAGCAGTAAGATACAACAGCCCACCAATCATAGATCTATATTTTCTCTAATCAACTTTAGCAAATTCATCATCTTTACTCAGCTTACATCTGGTCACCATAGGAATATTGGTTTGGAGTCATCCATTCCAAACTTCTTCAAAAATTCTTTCACATACTTATATTGTGAAATGAATATCCCCTTATCAGTTTGATTTACTTGAAGACCAAGAAAGAAATTTAGTTAACCAATCATGGACATTTCAAATTCTTTTTGCATTTCTTCTACAAATCTTTTACACATGCCTTCATTTCCCACAAAGATGATGTCATCAACATATACTACCACTATTAACATTTTGTTACCTTGCATTTTGAAGTAATGATTGTTGTCAATAGAGCCTTTGTAGAATCCTTGTTGTGTTAGGTATTTATCCATTCTTGCATACCAAGCTTTGGGAGCTTGTTTCAGTCCATACAATGCCTTCTTCAACTTACAAACCATGTCTGGTTTGTTAGATAACTGAAATCCTTCAAGTTGTTCCATGTATACTTCTTCTTCCAATTCACCATTCAGAAATGCTAACTTGACATCCCTTAGATATACTTTGAAATCCTTGTGGATAGAAAATTCCAAAAAAATCCTAATAGCTTCCATTCTATCCATAGGGGAAAATGTTTCTTCAAAGTCTATGCCTTCAACTTGTGAGTATCCCTTGCATACAAGTCTTTCTTTGTTTCTTATAACTTCACCATTTTCATTCATCTTATTTTGGAACACCCATTTTGAACCAATTACATTCTTATTCATAGGTCTAGAAACTAATTCCCATGTCTAATTCTTTTCTATTTTCTACAACTCTTCTTTCATAGCTCTAACCCAAATCTCATCTTCATATGCTTCACACATAGACTTAGGTTCTATTTTAGAAAGTAAACATAGATTTACCTTAGCTGCTACTCTACTTCTTGTCTTCACACCTTCACTCTTATATCCAATTATCCATTCCTCTAAATGATTCTTCTGCACATACCTCAGAGTCTTAGAAATAGGTTTTGGTTCATTTTATTCTTCTTCTTCTTTAGTTTTTTCTTCTTCCTCTTCCTTATTCTCTTCAGGTACTGGTACGCCAATAGGGTCATATGGATCGACTTCATTTATCTCAATAGGTTTGTGCATGTCCTCATCAACCTTTACATTAGCACTATCAACAATATTTCTTAATCTTTTATTGAAGCATCGGTATGCTTTGATGGTAGTTGAGTACCCAATAAAAATTCCTTCATCATATCTAGCATCAAACTTCCCATGATTTACATCATCTCTTTTAATGTAACATCTACTTCCAAATACCTTAAAGTACTTGCAAGAACCATAGTAGGAGTCTTACCAATCCACAACTCAAAAGGAATCTTTGTGTTGCCTCTAATCTAAACTCTTTTTAAGAACATAAACAACAGTGTGTATCACCTCTCCAGTACACATCAGGTACATTTGATTTTTTCATCATGGTTCTTGCAACTTCTTGTACCATCTAGTTTTTCCTCTCAATCGCTACATTCTGCTAAGGGGTTCTTGGATCAGACAAGTTTCTTTTTATGCCATGCTCTTAACAAAATTCATTAAATTCACTAGAAGTGAATTCTCCACCTCTATCAGATCTCAAACATTTGATTCTTAGGTTCACTTCATTTTCCAATATTTCTTTGAACACTTCAAACCTATCCGGAGCTTGAGTCTTCTCTCTAAGAAAATAAACCCATGTCATTTGAGAATAATCATCAATAAGGAGCATGAAATACCTATCACCATTCAGGCTTCCTATTCTAGTCGAACCACAGAGATCTATATTGAATGAATTCCAGCATTCCAGTAGTAGATTGCTCTTTTCCCTTAAAACCACTTCTTGTGTATTTCCCTAACTAACAACTTCTACAAATAGTATTAGTAGGCCTAGTGATTTTAGGAAAACCTTAGAAAACATCTCTCGAACTGATTATGACTAGATTATCAAAGTTTACATGTCCCAATTCTCTGGTGCCACAACCAACTTTCATTGACTTGAGATACAAGGCACCCACCATCCACACACTTAAGTTGATAGATGTTTCCATAAGTTCTCCTTCCTACAACAACCATATCTCCAGATCTTTCTCCAATCTCCCAGGTGTTATTCTGAAACATAAATTTAAAACCTTTGCTATGTACATTTTTCCAACACTCAAAAGGTTATGCCTTAAGCCCTATACATAATATACATCATCAATGTTGTGTATACCATCAAAACTAATTGCACCTTTCCCAAATCTTTGCTCTTGAATCATCACCAAACATGACTAGACCACCATCATAATTTTTGAGTTTAGTAAACTTAGTTTTATCTCCGGTCATGTGATTAGAGAATCCATTATCAATCACCTAGTATTCTTCATTCTGTTGAGCATGCAAGGTGGTGACCAAAGTACCTTCCATCTCATTCTTTCTGTTCTCTGAAATATAATTTCTTGCACATTTTCCAGGGTTAGTAGACACAGATATATTCTCCAAAGCTAAAAAAAAGCATTCACTATATCATCACCCCCATAATTAGATTCATCATCATAGATTTTGACTTCTTCTTTAACATAATACAACTTATATTTCTTATCCTTTCTATCCTTATCTTTATAATCCTTGTTCTTCTAATGTACAACTCTATTCAGACATCTTGAAGCATAATGACCAATACTACCACAACTTAGAAAACATTTAAAGGGAAACATACCTTTATACTTACCGGTACACTTCTTCAACTTCCTAGTAAAATTCACTTCCAACTCATCAGAACCATCACTATCCAGATCATCCTCAGTCTTTGTTGCTTTAAATGCAGTTTTTGTCTTTTCCTCCTTTCCAAACTTTCTCATTTCAAATGCTATCAAGGTGCCATTTGAATAACTATTCTTTAGTATACTTCTTAGGATCATACATCTCTTCATTAACTAAGATCTTATCATTGTAACACTCAGGTAGGGTTATTAAAATATTCTCAATTATATCTTCATCAATCAATTTTCCCGTTTGATTCTTAACTTCATTTGTTGCAAGTTCAACCCTCTGGAGATAGCTTGCAAAATCTTCCCCTTCTTCCATTTTCAAATTCTCATATCTACACTTTTCTGTTAGCTTCTTTGTCAATTTTACTCTTTCATTTCCTTCATAGAGTTCTTCTAACTTCTTCCAAACTTCATTTTTAGTGTCCAAAGAAAGAACCTTAGTTCACTTAGTTTTAAATAGAGAACTAAAGATAGCACATCTTGCTTTCTCATTCTCCTCATAAGCAGAAACCTCATCTGTAGTATTAGGATCACTCACCGCAACAACATACTTTGTCTCAATAGCCTTCCAAGTCTTGTAACCAAGAGAGATAATATATCCTCTCATCTGCACTTTCCATTCACTATATTAGATCCATCGAACATAGGGATCACCAACTTATGTGCCATCAAATCTTCCTTAAATGGTTAAGCTCTAATACCAATTGTTAAAAGGCACATGAAAACTGAGAGGGCGGGTGAATCAGTTTTCACCAAGTTCAAACACTTATTAACTTCACAACCACACTATTTTGTTATTAAATATGAACATGAGATGTAGATAACAGAAAGAAAAATTAAAAAAATGAACACCAGATTTTATGTGGAAAAACCAATGAGGGAAAAACCATGATGAGGATTAACTCACAATATAAAGTGATAGAAAAATTGAATACAAAAAGGCTCACTTCCAAGGGCTCACTACCCAAAATAGGACTCAATATCCAGATACAAAGGCTCATTTCCTATAGAAAGGACTCACTATACACTAGGGAAGCTCATTGCCTACAGATACAAAAGATAATAGAAAGATCCACCATAGCAATTTACACACATCCACAACCTTGAATAGAAGATTGCAGAAACCTTTAGCTCATTGCTTTCAGGAATCTAACACAATGAAGTACCCCTAGCTCAACTCACTTTCACACACTTCTTCCCTTCACTTGTGTCTTACTTTGTTACTTGTGTATGTCTTAATCCTTCACATCTCGACTTGCATTTATACCAACTTCAACCTTAGAAACATTCTCCATAGTCAGCCACATATGCTTTATTTCATAAATTCAAATTAGGTCGGTAGCTCAACATTCTTGTGATGGAAAGGAATGAGAGTGGACCAATTAAACACTTAACCAAGACCAAAAGTACTGTCTTGGATCAACCACATGCTTCCTTCATTAAATTTTAATTCTTCATATGAAGTGTAAACACCAGGTCAGCCAAACCTAATGAAAACACAAATGAACATTGAAGTACACACTTCCTAGTAAGAAGATAACACACAGACGACGCAACAAACTTCTCAGATTCCTTTAGATTCATCCACAACAAGTGAAACAAACTTCAAACAAAAAACATCTTCAATCAGTCCATCCAGATTATGAAGCACATAAAAAAACTCTAAAACTCAACTTCCACAAACATCTTTGCCATAACTCAAAGAAAACCATTACAAGGAATATTCTAGATCTGCAAGATCTGAAACAAAATAGCGAAGGACTCCAAAGCATAAAAATTTCTCCTAGTCCATAGATAACAAACTCTACTAAACCAGTTCACAAACCAGTGAACACAAATTTCACACATCATCA
>VDFB02000015.1:192255174-192349789 GCA_007258455.2 Sequoia sempervirens | reverse complement strand
CTCTTTCTCTCAAGTATCTCCCTCCTATCCCCACTCTCACTTTCTCTCCCACTCCCTCCATATCTCTCTCTCAAGTCATAATTTAAAAAGAATATCATTTATATTTATATTAATATTAAAAATTAATTTTTAATAGAGGGGGTTCAACCGAACATGTTTAGAATGTTCGACCAAACCCCATTCAAATCTATTTTATATTATATGTTAAATGGGTTCGATCGAACCCCCATTCGATTGAACATTATTTTTTTGTTCGACTGAACAGTTTTTCAACAGAACCCACTTATTTTCACCCACATCCTCTCAGGCACCAAAATTGCTCAAAATTTTTCACTTCGAAGCTCAATTTGAGAATGAAAATGGAGGAGATCTGAAAAACCAAATTGGTATTAGGTTGCCCTCAAAACGATCTATCCAACGAATATAATTTTAATATGTTTTTATTATATTATCTATTTTGTTTTTTAAGTTTTATTAAATATAGGTTTTTCACCGAAAACAAAACTCTCTGTTCTGCACATGTGGAAAAATAGAAGATTATCAAAAAATAATTTAAAAATATGAGTGCAGCAATATTGGAGTCCTTGATCCAACAAAAAATAAATAAATAATTTTGATATATACAGTAAAAGTTATGCGTTATATGGTCGCGTTATGTCTGAATTGTAATTGATTTGACTTTAAAACTTGATTAAAGAAAAAATATTCAATAAAAAACTATCTAACCAAGTGGAAGCACTAGATATCGGAGTTACAAATTTAAATTTGAAAGAATTAGAATTTTATCTTTCAAGGAAAGAAGTTTATGTGTTATACGGTGTGCGTCACTTTTTAAAAAATGATGTTTTTGAAAAAAATCAATTTTCGTGGGAGATGGAAAAATAAGTGCAATCTGATTGCAAAAATTTTGATTTTTTTTTTTAGAATCTACAGACAAAATGTGACAAGACTCTAGTTTGCATCATCTTCAAATTCCTCAAGGTTTAACCGCTATAGGTGCTTGAATGTGAATATTTAGTTAAAAATAAATAAATCAGTGTCTAGTTTGGCCAAAAATTGTAAACCGCTATTGTGGGATCACCCAATGTTAATGATAAATAGATAATTGAAAGTAAAGAATGATGAAATCACAAAGGGTTGCAAATCACCACCCTTCAATGGCTTCCTTGAAGGATTGAAGTCATGAACTTCACCTCGAGGATTTGGATCTTTCTTTGATTGATTGCTTGAATGATTTGAAGGCCTACAACAAGGGTTAACCATCACAAAACATGAACATACATAGAAGTTCACATGATGTTGGTTTTTGAATTGTTGCAATAATGCTTTGAAATGTTTCTCTTGATCATAAGGTTTCCAATAGTTTTCTATATAATTTTTAAATGATGTAATAACAAGGCATTTATATGCAATTGTGTTGATTTCTCAAAAATTAGATCCCAAAAGCTGACACTTGAAATTTGAAATTTGAATACATTAAAATGCCACCAACAAAATATTAAAAATTGGTCCCCAATAGGATAGGGGGATCCATATGCCCATGGACGTATGGGTCTTGTCCCTATGTTCTAGGAATTTTAGTGTTAGGATTAAAATATTAAATTGTTTGCATTTACTCGATGCTTGCAATCTTTCAAAAAATGGCAAAAATAAGCCTTTGTATGCATAATTTAGGAAATTAGGGACTTAATTAGGTCCAATCAATTAAGGGGGAAAAAAAATAATGTAAAATTATTAAGGGTGTCTATGACCAATGGATTAGTATGGGCCAATTAGGTGATTCTGCAATACTAGTTTACAATTTTTGGCTAAATTGGACACTGAACTAATTTTTTCTAACTAAATCTTCACTTTCGAGCACCTATGGCGGCTAAACTATGAGGAATTTGAAGATGATGCAAACTAGTGATTTGTGAAATTTTGTATGTAGATTCTAAATTTTTTTTTTCAAAAATTTTGGAATCAGATTGCACTTCTTTTTCCATCTCCTTAAAAAACTAGTTTTCTCAATAAACACTATTTTTAAGGAGTGATGCTCACTATTTAACAAAACTTTTTTTCATGAAGGAAAAAATTTTAATTTTTTTGAATTTAGATTTGTAAATACAATATCTAGTGCCTCCAATTGGTTTCATCATGTTTTATTGAATATTTTTTCCTTAATCAAGTTTCGAAGTCAAACCAATTACAATTCAGACATAGGCGGATTGTATAACACAACTTTTTTTGTATGTATCAAAAAATTCAATTTTTTTTGCTGGATCTAGGACTTCAATATCTAGTGCACTCATATTTTTCATTTTTTTTATAATCTTCTAGTTTTCCACATGTGTAGAATAGAGAGCTTCATTTTGGGTGAAAAAGCTACATTAACAAGAAATAAAAAATAAATATAATAATTAAATTAAATTTATTTAAAATTATACTTTTTTGGAAGCTTATAATAAGGACTACATACTTACAAAAAATAATTTTTAAATGAATTCATTTGATCTCCCAAAAGGTAAATCAAAAGTAGTTTTTATCAGCATTTTGATAGGTGTAAAGGAGACTTTGCTATAGGTATGGTTCAAAACTAGTGGGGTTCTATCCAAGGGGGTTTGATCTAAGGTAGTTCAATCAAACCCTCTTCAATTGGAATTCTTTAAATGGAACATTTTAAGGCTTAAATCATTATATTTTCTAAAAATATGTGGTTTCAGCACAAATCAGAATCTCCCAGAAATTGTAAACCAGCTTTGTGGGATCACCCAATTACACTTGATCCATGAAGAATCAAAGCATAATGAAGCCACTAACGTCAATATCAATAGGATCAATCAAATGAAAATTAAGCCAAGCATCTATTAAAACTAACATGCTAAACTATAAAATCTTTTAAATTCCTACTCTAATCCATTTGAAACTTATCTCATTGTGGGAGTGGTGCTGCATTGATGTGAAACAATGACCCTTTCCCAATCCCATGGATCAATGAGCTTTGTTTCAACCAATTTTACTAAAGAAAACTAGTGAAACCATTGTGAGATGTGTGATGCAACATGATTTTGATCTAAATGAGTATGATGCAAGCTAATTTAACATGATTTTATGCTCAAATGTTTAAGACATGCAAAAGCAAAGCTAATCTAAATGGATTCTAAGCTAAAAGATTCAAACCCTAATTAATAAACAAGATAAATGTATGCATCTAATTTACCATGGAAACCATTAATGGAAGCTAAGCTATTATGAAAGTGATTAAACTAAAAAGATGCTAAATATGTGCTAAATATTCAAGTGTGAGTGTGATTGATTTCAACAACATGAGTTTGCTCTAAAAAAGATGGATCCATTTTTCTCCAAATAGTGACCTATTTGTAGGAAAGAAAATAAGAAATGAATGGTTGAGATCAAAAAATCTAGTCAACAATCAAGGATGGAAGAAGCTCAAGGCGTGGATCATGGATTCTCCTCAATGGATGAGAATCAATGATGCGATTTAATCAAGGGTTCACCTTTGTCTAAACAAACACACTTTCAACTTGCACAAGAGATAACAAGTTAACTTGCACAAGAGGTCACAAGTTAACTTGCTCAAGAAGTCAAGTAAGTTTGTTAGAAAAACATTCCCCTTTTTAAAATGAGTGAAGAAAGAGAATATTCTTTGGAATATTCTCATGGGTGAGGGAAAATAGATAATTTAGCAAATTAAAACAAAGTTTAATTGTGCAAAAGGGGAAGGAATATTCATTTTGGAGGAATGTACAATGGAGGAATATTCCCTTGAAATATTCCCTAGCAAGTGGGGGGAATTAGATTAATTGATAATTAAACAAAGGTTTAATTATACAATTAGGGGAATTAGATGATTTTCATTAAATACAATGATTTAATGAAAAGGGGAAAGTTTAATGACATTTAATTTAAATAGCTTAGGGTTATTTTAATTAAATGGGAAGATTTGGGGATTAAATTAAATAACTTGATGTATTTAATTTATTGGATGAAATGTTAGCATGAAAGGGGGTGAATTGGCCCGATTTGATAAATTAGGTTAATAGGTGAAAATGATGTCATTAAACAAATTGTTAAGCTGATTTAATTAATTAAGAAAAAAGAGGATGGGTTTCAAGAAAAAATAATGTTAGTATACCTTATTAGAGTGTATGATATCATTCAGGACATTTTTAAGTGTCTACATTTTTCCCCTCTTTGAAGGGGGGTACATGTTACGTTGGTTCAAAGACTGACACCCTTCAGATAAAAACTACTACTTAAATCAAAAAATAAAAATTTCCAATTTTTTAGATGCCCCACTACTACCCCAGCAGAAGGAATAAGATAGTTCCCTGCCCCCTCTTGAAATCAGGCAAAAATTTTGAATTTTGGGTTGATTTCTCGACAAAGGTAAAATGCTGCACAAGGGGTTTGAAAAGGCTTTGGGATGCAAAAAAATATGCAAAATAAGCTTCAATTTGGAAAGATTTGTGAAAATACTGAAAAACCCTAGCTTCATGGTTAAATTAGGGCAAAAAACCCTAATTTTCAACCATAAATAGGTGAGGAAGGGTTACATTCAATTCATTTGTGCATTCAAACCTTCAAGATTCTTGCATTTTGAGTTCTGAACCTCTAATGAAATGATGCAATGAGTGCTCCCACGACACATTTCCAACCAAGTTCACAAGTACCAGAGGCTTCCAAGCATAGGACCACTAGTATGTGATTTGAAACTTGATTTGAGTTTTGACTTTTACACATATTTAATGCAATTTGAAATTTGAACTTTGGCGGCATTGCCATATAGCAACGCTATTTGTAGAATCAGGGACACTATTTTGTTTTATAGCGATGCATATGTAAATAGTGACACAACTTGTAATTTGAAATTTAGGGTAAGGGTTTTCCAAAGTTAAATAGTGACACATATGTGTTTAGCAATGCATGTCATGACTTGGAATTTAAATGCCTCAAGCATCGTTGTTTGGAATTTGAATTATAGTGACACTATTGTAAATAGCAATGCTATTGTCATTTTGGGGGATGAAAACTCCAAACTTATCCAATTTCGACAATTTTTGACATCGTGTGTTTTCTAGCTATAGGACGTTATCTTGCCTTTGATGTCCCATGAGCACTAGTTGATAGTTTTATCTAGACCTGGTGATTTTTTTGAGTTGTGATAGGGGCACCTAGGAGAGATTGGTTTGTGGTACGTTGCTTACATTCTCGTCATCTAGGCCCATTTAGCGATGATGACAACACTGTGTGAGTGATGGCATAGTGAGACAGTCGTTACACCTACCTATCGATGAGGAAACAGTGACGTTGGAGGATGTTGTTGCAAGTATGAGCAAGTTTGGTGGTGTTTTCATTAATGTTGGCATTGATTTCAACACAGTTCAGTATGTTGCAGATTGTGCATATATAGTTATGATGTTTTTGAGATGTTGTGAGTACATGGAGCTATCCTTATGATACTGCAAATGTGCTAGAATCATGAGTTTCCAAGTGCTTTTGAGAAAATTAATAAAGAGTGAATTCAAAGTTATGTATGGGTTCAGAATGTGCTTTGGTATGTGCTCTATGTTTCTTTTGTGTTGATCCTATACTTGTGCAGATCTAAAGGTTTATTGTTGATGATTTGATGGTGATATCTCCTAATGTATAGCTTTTGGTTTGATGATGTGTGAAAGTTGTGTTCACTGGTTTGTGAACTGGTTTGGTAGAGTTGGTTATCTATGGACTATGAGAAATGTTTATGCTTTGCAGTCCTTCGCTATTTTGTTTCAGATCTTGCAGATCTAGAATATTCCTTGTAATGGTGTTCTTTGAGTTATGGCAAAGAAGTTTGTGGAAGTTGAGTTTTAGAGTTTTTGTATGTGTTTCATAGTCTGGATGGACTGATTGAAGATGTTTTTTGTTTGAAGGTTTTTTCACTTGTTGTGGATGAATCTAAAGGAATCTAAGAAGTGTGTTGTGTCATCCGTGCATTATCTTCTTACTAGGAAGCGTGTACTTCAATGTTCATTTGTGTTTTCATTAAGTTTGGCCGACCTGGTGTTTACACTTCATATGAAGAATTAAAATTTAATGAAGGAAGCGTGTGGTGGATCCAAGATAGTACTTTTGGTCTTGGTTAAGTGTTTAATTGTTCCACTCTCATTCCTTTCCATCACAAGAATGTTGAGCTACCGACCTAATTTGAATTTATGAAATAAAGCATATGTGGCTGACCGTGGAGAAAGTTTCTAAGGTTGAAGTTGGTATAAATGCAAGTCGAGATGTGAAGGATTAAGACATACACAAGTAACAAAGTAAGACACAAGTGAAGGGAAGAAGTGTGTGAAAGTGAGTTGAGCTAGGAGTACTTCATTGTGTTAGATTCCCGAAAGAAATGAGCTAAAGGTTTCTGCAATCTTCTATTTAAGGTTGTGGATGTGTGTAAATTGCTATGGTGGATCTTTCTATTATCTTTTGTATATGTAGGCAATGAGCTTCCCTAGTGTATAGTGAGTCCTTTCTATAGGCAATGAGCCTTTGTATCTAGATATTGAGTCCTATTTTGGGTAGTGAGCCCTTGGAAGTGAGCCTTTTTGTATTCAGTTTTGCTATCACTTTATATTGTGAGTTAATCCTCGTCATGGTTTTTCCCTCATTGGTTTTTCCACATAAAATCTGGTGTTCATTTTTTTATTTTTCTTGCTGTTATCTACATCTCATGTTCATATTTAATAACAAAATAATGTGGTTGTGAAGTTAATAAATGTTTGAACTTGGTGAAAACTGATTCACCCCCCCTCTCAGTTTTCATGTGCCTTTTAACAATTGGTATTAGAGCTTAACCATTTAAGGAAGATTTGATGGCACATTAGTTGGTGATCCCTATGTTCGATGGATCTAATATAGTGAATGGAAAGTGCAGATGAGAGGATATATTATCTCTCTTGGTTACAAGACTTGGAAGGCTATTGAGACAAAGTATGTTGTTGTGGTGAGTGATTCTAATACTACAGATGAGGTTTCTGCTTATGAGGAGAATGAGAAAGAAAGATGTGCTATCTTTAGTGCTCTATTTAAAACTAAGTGAACTAAGGTTATTTCTTTGGACACTAAAAATGAAGTTAGGAAGTAGTTAGAAGAACTCTATGAAGGAAATGAAAGAGTAAAATTGACAAAGAAGCTAACAGAAAAGTGTAGATATGAGAATTTGAAAATGGAAGAAGGGGAAGATTTTGCAAGTTATCTCCAAAGGGTTGAGCTTGCAACAAATGAAGTTAAGAATCAAATGGGAAAATTGACTGATGAAGATATAATTGAGAATATTTTAATAACCCTACCTGAGTGTTACAATGATAATATCTTAGTTAATGAAGAGATGTATGATCCTAAGAAGTATACTAAAGAATAGTTATTCAAATGGCACCTTGATAGCATTTGAAATGAGAAAGTTTGGAAAGGAGGAAAAGACAAAAATTGCATTTAAAGCAACAAAGACTAAGGATGATCTAGATAGTGATGGTTCTGATGAGTTGGAAGTGAATTTTACTAGGAAGTTGAAGAAATGTACCGGTAAGTATAAAGGTATGTTTCCCTTTAAATGTTTTCTAAGTTGTGGTAATATTGGTCATTATGCTTCAAGATGTCTGAATAGAGTTGTACATTAGAAGAACAAGGATTATAAAGATAAGGATAGAAAGGATAAGAAATATAAGTTGTATTATGTTAAAGAAGAAGTCAAAATCTATGATGATGAATCTAATTATGGGGGTGATGATATAGTGAATGCTTGTTTTTATCTTTGGAGAATATATCTGTGTCTACTAACCCTGGAAAATGTATAAGAAATAATATTTCAGAGAACAAAAAGAATGAGATGGAAGGTACTTTGGTCACCACCTAGCATGCTCAACAGGATGAAGACTACTAGGTGATTGATAATGGATTCTCTAATCACATGACCAGAGATAAAACTAAGTTTACAAAACTCAAAAATTATGATGGTGGTCTAGTCATGTTTGGTGATGATTCAGGAGCAAAGATTTGGGAAATGTGCAATTAGTTTTGATGGTATACACAACATTGATGATGTATATTATGTATAGGGCTTAAGGCATAACCTTTTGAGTGTTGGAAAAATGTACATAGCAAAGGTTTTAAACTTGTGTTTCAGAATAACACCTAGGAGATCGGAGAAAGATCTGGAGATATGGTTGTTGTAGGAAGGAGAACTTATGGAAACATCTATCAACTTAAGTGTGTGGATGGTGGGTGCTTTGTATCTCAAGTCAATGAAAGTTGGTTATGGCACCAGAGAATTGGGACATGTAAACTTTGATAATCTAGTCATAATCAGTTTGAGAGATGTTTTCTGAGGTTTTCCTAAAATCACTAGGCCTACTAATACTATTTGTAAATGTTGTTAGTTAGGGAAATACACAAGAAGTGGTTTTAAGGGAAAAGAGCAATCTACTATTGGGATGCTGGAATTCATTCAATATAGATCTCTGTGGTTCAACTAGAATAGGAAGCCTGAATGCTGATAGGCATTTCATGCTCCTTATTGATGATTATTCTCAAATGACATGGGTTTATTTTCTTAGAGAGAAGACTCAAGCTCCGGATAGGTTTGAAGTGTTCAAAGAAATATTGGAAAATGAAGTGAACCTAAGAATCAAATGTTTGAGATCTGATAGAGGTGGAGAATTCACTTCTAGTGAATTTAATGAATTTTGTTAAGAGCATGGCATAAAAAGAAACTTGTCTGATCCAAGAACCCCTCAGCAGAATGGAGCGATTGAGAGGAAAAACCAGATGGTACAAGAAGTTGCAAGAACCATGATGAAAAAATCAAATGTACCTGATGTGTACTGGAGAGAGGTGATACACACTATTGTTTATGTTCTTAAAAAGAGTTTAGATTAGAGGAAATACAAAGATTCCTTTTGAGTTGTGGATTGGTAAGACTCCTACTATGAAGTACTTTAAGGTATTTGGAAGCAGATGTTACATTAAAAGAGATGATGCAAATCATGGGAAGTTTGATGCTAGATATGATGAAGGAATTTTTATTGGGTACTCAACTACCATCAAAGCATACCGATGCTTCAATAAAAGATTAAGAAAGATTGTTGATAGTGCTAATGTAAAGTTTGATAAGGACATGCACAGACCTATTGAGATAAATGAAGTGGAGCCATATGACCCTATTGGTGTACCGGTACCTGAAGAGAATAAGGAAGAGGAAGAAGAAAAAACTAAAGAAGAAGAAGAAGAAGAATAAAATGAACCAAAACCTATTTCTAAGACTCTGAAGTATGTGCAGAAGAATCATTTAGAGGAATGGATAATTGGAGATAAGAGTGAAGGTGTGAAGACAAGAAGTAGAGTAGCAGCTAAGGTAAATCTATGTTTACTTTCTAAAATAGAACCTAAGTCTATGTGTGAAGCATACGAAGATGAGATTTGGGTTAGAGCTATGAAATAAGAGTTGTAGAAAATAGAAAAGAATCAAACATGGGAATTAGTTCCTAGACCTATGAATAAGAATGTAATTGGTTCAAAATGGGTGTTCCAAAATAAGATGAATGAAAATGGTGAAGTTATAAGAAACAAAGAAAGACTTGTATGCAAGGGATACTCACAAGTTGAAGGCATAGACTTTGAAGAAACATTTTCCCCTATGGATAGAATGGAAGCTATTAGGATTTTTTTGGAATTTTCTATCCACAAGGATTTCAAAGTATATCTAATGGATGTCAAGTTAGCATTTCTGAATGGTGAATTGGAAGAAGAAGTATACATGGAACAACTTGAAGGATTTCAGTTATCTGACAAACCAAACATGGTTTGTAAGTTGAAGAAGGTATTGTATGGACTGAAACAAGCTCCCAAAGCTTGGTATGCAAGAATGGATAAATACCTAACACAACAAGGATTCTACAAAGGCTCTATTGATAACAATCATTACTTCAAAATGCAAGGTAACAAAATGTTAATAGTGGTAGTATATGTTGATGAAATCATCTTTGGGGGAAATGAAGGCATGTGTAAAAGATTTGTAGAAGAAATGCAAAAAGAATTTGAAATGTCCATGATTGGTGAACTGAATTTCTTTCTTGGTCTTCAAGTAAATCAAACTGATAAGGGGATATTCATTTCACAATATAAGTATGTGAAAGATTTTTTGAAGAAGTTTGGAATGGATGACTCCAAACCAATATTCCTATGGTGACCAGATGTAAGCTGAGTAAAGATGATGAATTTGCTAAAGTTGATTGGAGAAAATATAGATCTATGATTGGTGGGTTGTTGTATCTTACTGCTACCAGACTGGACATCATGCATGCAGTATCTTTAGTTTCCAAATTTCAAGTAGATCCTAAAGGGGCACATGTTACATCTATAAAAAGGATATTCAAATATATTAAAGGTACACTAAATTATTGCTTATGTATCCTAAGGATGTTGATTTCACTTTGAGTGCTTATACCAATGCAGATTGGGTTGGTTGTGTGGATGACCAAAAGAGTACCAATGGAGGTTCATTATTTTTTGGCGGAAGATTGTTTTTATGGTTGAGTAACAAACAAGAATCGGTTTCTTTATCCACTACAGAGGCAGAATATGTTGTTGTAGCATCTTGTTGCACAGAGGTTTTGTGGATGAAGCAAACTCTGAAAGACAATGGTGTGATATGTGATGAGCCTATTCCTATTTTCTATGATAACACAAGTGCAATAAGCATTTCAAAGAATCTAGTGATGCATTCAAGAAAAAAACACATATCTATTAGATAAATTTACTGAGAGAGAAGGTGTTGGAGAATAAAGTAAGGCTGGAGTATGTGTCAACGAAGGAAAAAATTGTAGATATATTTACTAAGGACCTTTTGAAGGATACATTTTAGTATCTTAGGGAGAGGTTGGGAATCATTGGCCTTTCAAACTAGGTGCACATGGATGTGTATTAGTCTAGTGAATTCGCAGTTTCTTCATTTGTCTAGACTGGTGAATGGGTCTACTCCATAGGGGGATTAGAATTTTTTTTCATTGTTATAGTATGAGTTGAATCAGTGTACTCCTAAGGGGGAGTAATCAAAGCTTTTGATCTTTTCCATTGATGTAAAAAGGGGAGAGAAATTAATGTGAAAAATAGTAAAATAAAGAAGAGAGATTCATGAAGAGGAAGAGAGTTGTCTTTGATGGTTTTTCACATCATGTGTTGCCATCAATGACAAAGGGGGAGATTGTTGCAAGTATGAGCAAGTTTGGTGGTGTTGTGATGAATGTTGTCATTGATGTCAACACAGTTCAGTATGTTGCAGATTGTGCATGTATAGTTATGATGTTGTTGAGATGTTGTGAGTACATGGAGATATCCTTATGGTACTGCAGATGTGCTAGAATGATGAGTTTCCAAGTGCTTTTGAGAAAATTAATAAAGAGTGAAGTTAGAGTTATGTATGGGTTCAAAATGTGCTCCAGTATTTCCTTAGCATTTCTTCTATGTTGATCCTATGCTTGTGTGGATCTAAGGGTTTGTTGTTGATGATCTAATGGTGATATCTCCTAATTTATAGCTTCTGGTTTGATGATGTGTGAAATTTGTGTTAACTAGTGTGTGAACTGGTTTGGAAAAGTTGGTTATCTATGGACTGGGAGAAATGTTTCTACTCCATAGTCCTCCACCATTTTGTTTCAAATCTCATGGATCTAGAATATTCCTTGTAATGGTGTTCTCTGAGTTCTAGCAAAGATGTTTGTGGAAGTTGAGTTTCAAATTTGTTGTATGTGTTTGCATAGTTTGGATGGATTGATGGAAGATGCTTTGTGTTCAAAGTTTGTTGCACTTGTTGTGGATGAATCTGAAGGAACTTGAGAAGAGTTCTTGTGCATGATGAAGCATGTTGTGTCATTCATGTGTTATCTTCTTACTGGGAAGCATGTACCTTAATGTTCATTTGTGTTTTCATTAGGCTTGGTCGACCTGGTGTTTACACTTCATATGAAGAATTAAAATCTAATTAAGGAAGTGTGTGGTTGATCTAAGATACTGATTTTGGTCTTGGTTAAGTGTTTAATTGGTCCACTCTCATTCCTTTCCACCGTAAGAATGTTGAGATGCCAACCTAATTTGAATTTATGAAATGAAGCATATGTGGTTGACCTTGGAGAGAGTTTCTAAGGTTGAAGTTGGTATAAATGCAAGTTGAGATGTGAAGGATTAATATATACACAAGTAGAAAATTAAGCCACAAGTGGAGAGTAGAAGTGTGCAGAAGTGAGTTGAGGTAGCATTACTTCATTGTGTTAGATTCTTGAAAGTAGTGAGTTGAAGATTTCTTTAATCTTCTATTCAAGGCTATGGATGTGTGTAAATTGTTGTGGTGGATCTTTCTGTTATCTTTTGTAACTGTAGTTAGTGAGCCTCCCTGGTGCTCAGTGAGTCCTTTCTGTAGGAAATGAGCCTTTGTATCTAGACAGTGAGTCCATCTTGGGTAGTGAGCCTTTTTTTATTCCATTTTTCTATCACTTTATATTGAGTTAATCCTCCCCGTGGTTTTTCCCTCATTGGGTTTTTGGAATGTAAAATATGGTGTTCATTGTGTTGATTTTTCTTTTTGTTATCGACATCTCATGTTCATAGTTAATAACATAACAATGTGGTTGTGAATTTAATAAGTGTTTGAAGTTTCTTGTTTGAACTTGGTGACAATTGATTCACCCCCACTCTTAGTTATCCTACAAGGGACATCTCAAGGTCAATCTAGGAGTTGACCTATGACACTGATGCCAACTTTGATGCTTTCCATGAGGTTCTTGACAAGGAGGACATTGTCCCTATCAACTCCCAGATTGACCTCAAGATGTACAAAGGTCGAGCATTGATTTTCATACTGATTATTGTGGTAGTTATCTCAAGTATGGTTGCTCCAAATCGACAGAGTAGAGGATTCAGTCTGGGATGGGGTCTAGCTTGGCACAAGATGATTTTTCAGAGGACCCAATATGCATGGGGGCTAGTGATGTTGGCCTCCCTTTAACATGATATGCATGATTTCCTTTACTACAATGGAAAATGTAGAGCCAAATGATCCTTTTGTTTGGAGATATAGGGGTTACATCACTTTGTAGCACACAAGGTAGCTCAGAATTCCATATTGGCATCAAGTGATCAATGAAATGACAATATTTAGATGGTGGCCATGGCTTCACATTCTAGCTTAGTATGACGATGTGCAATAGCTTTTCTTTGTTTGGTAGAGTTGATTCATGTAGGGTCGAGGGCACATGATTATTGATAGGTAGCTACTTGATAGGGTTGCTAGATAATTTGACGAGAGGAAAGACAAGCTTGATGATGCATACACTACCATTTTTTCTAGGTCAACTCAAGATACTACATGGGGACATATGATCTTGGTCCACAAGGTTGTTGAGGACTTTAGATAACTAGTACCTAGGCCATGGGCATATGATCAGGGACAAGTGGATGCAAAAACTACATCTTCTTACGATGCATGGTTTGTACCCCCTCCATGAGGGAGGCCAAGAGGGAGGGGTGTAGGAAAAGGTAGAGGTCCACTAGATGATGGACAGGGCAGAGGATAGGATGGCTAGGATAGCCAACATCATGATGGATAGGTATCGAGTGCACCACCATTGCAATAACAAGCTCCTTAGCAACTACCAATATAGCAGCCACTATCGGGGCCAGATCCCTATGATGCATAGATACAATAGTTGTAGTAGTAGTTATAGGTGGTGATGGGTGAGCGAGATCAGTCTCGTCAGTAGATTTTGGTTTTATCACTGCTAAGAGAGACCAGGCCAGGCAACAGGTATATAGGAACTGATAGTAGAGAGGGACCAAGAGTGTCAGCTTAGGAAAATTTCTGATATGTAGTTACCATAGGAGGTTGGGTGGTGCCAGCAACTAAAGCCTATGATAGGTGAAGCTCAGGGATGGATAGTGTCTACCCGATTGTACTGAGAGGTTGTTACTGAGGTAGCCTATTATCGCATGTATTACCATCAGGATGTCCCTATAGTGATTAGGTAGCTAGATTACTCATAGAGGAGTGGGGCATATCCCTGAGCCAAGGATTAGCCAGAGAGATATCCTGGTGAAGGGAGAAGCCATTAGGGCTAGCTTGCTTGTACAAACACTTTTTGATTATTGTATGATTCTTTATATAGAGATAGATTCATGGGCTCGTTTTGATGGCCTCATGGATCTTGTACTTGTGTTTCGATATACATACACTGACTCAAATATTGTATTATGAAATTCACCATTTTTTGATTGATATATATGATACGTATTCAATATGATGTATGTGTTCATTTTATTTTATGCTTATGAATTTATAGATGCATTTTATGTTGATATGATGTGATATTCATATATATTATCATGTATGGATGCAATTATTTTATTCATGTTTATGCAATGATAATCTATGATGCAATGATATGTGATGTAATGATATGGAATGGATGCAATATCATATTCTATATATGCTTATGTTGATGTATGTTTATGATATGTATGCAATGATTTAAGATGCTTAGAATAAAAAATCTGTTTTATTCTTCACAGTTTAAATGATAATTCAACTGATATGTGCTCTTCATATTATGATATGGCGTACAATTTATGCAAGATACATATGCATACTGATGATTTGTGGATGCAAGATGGATGCATTGATGATATTTTTTGTTGATTGTCATGATACCAAGTTAGCACAAAGAGAAGATAGAAGAAATAAGATCATTTACCATTGATTTTGATGATTGATTCAAAAAGTACAACAATTCTATGATCCACTGAAACTTTATTAGAGATAGTAATGAGAAATGCATAATAATGATTTTCTCATATCTTGGGATTGAGTTCTTCTACCATTCTTTATTTTTTATATAACACATAGACACGATGCATCAAGGTATTAATAACCAAGATGGCATTGTATCTAGTGTAATGGACTCTACCTCTGCAAACATATAGGATAGTTTTTTTTCACACCTTGACATAGGGAAACCTTGTTAGGAATTGTATGTAGAAGATATCAATTAAATGAAAATAAAGATTAAATAGAGAAATGAAAAAACACAAAAATAATAACAGCAAGAGACAATATTTAGTGTGGTTCACCAAAACTTGGTCTATGTCCACCAACAAAGAGTCCAATATTATTATCCAATAAATCAAACTGATTACAACCAGTAATCCTTTTAGCTCAATACCATTGAAAATGCTACAATACAATTTCAACAGAGACCCAAACCATTAGCCTTTTATCAAGACTTATGTCAATTACAAAATAGGGTTTTTTATGTGCTGCCCCTAGACCTTGCAAGGGGTGTTTCCCCTTGACCCTATCTTGAGGGCGTTGCCCCCAAACCCCTGTTAAATAATTTGGGGGGAAACTACGTCGATAAAAGTGGGGAAAATTTAACCTTTGAGTCTGATTAGGCTCCATTTACAAACAATCTCCCACTTGGAGACTGATCATAACACTGCTGACCCTGTAGCTCCCACTGGAAATAAGCACCCTAGACCCTGTTGTTCTAATTTTATTGTTTTCAGTCTTGAATGCCAATCAAAGTTGAAGAGGAGATCAACTTCTCCCTTGGCACATCCTTTGTAAACATATATGTTGGATTGTCATCTATAAGTATCTTTTACAGCCTTAACTATCCATCATCCAACACCGACTGAATGAAGTGATACCTCAACTGTATGTGTTTGGTCTTTGAATGCAAGGAAAAATTCTTTGCAAGATGTATGGCACTCTAGCTATCTGTAAACAAATAACTATTGTCCTATTGTTTTCCCAATTCTTCCATTAAAGATTGCAGCCACATCATCTCCTTGCTTTCCTCTGTTGCAGTTACATACTCTACCTTTGTGGTGGATAAAGGAACCACCTTTTGCAACCATAAGATCCAACTTACTATTGTCCCACCTACAATAAAGACAACCTATAGTACTTTACCTAGTATCAATATCCCATGCCAAATTTGAGTCTATATAACCTACTAAATCTATATTAGAGCCCCCAAAACATAAACATTCATTGGATGTACCTCTCAAATACTTGAGAACCCATTTTACTGCATTCCAATGCTCCAATCCGAGATGACTCATATACCTGCTAACAAATCCTACAACATGTGCAATATCTAGTCTCATACATACTATGGCATGCATTAAACTACCTACAACTGAAGCATATGGTACCTTGGACATTTTTTCTTCCTCCTCTTGTTTCTTTGGACACATCTCTTTAGTCAATTTCAAATGACTAGGCAAAGGTGTGCTGACAACTTTTGCATTGTCCATGTTGAATCTCTGCAACACCTTTTCAACATAACCAACCAAAGATAGATTCAATTTTTTGTTCTTCCTATCTCTGCAAATTCTCATTCCAAGGATTTTTTTTGCTGCCCCCAAATCCTTTATAGCAAATGATTTTGCTAACGAATGTTTTAATTCACTTATGTGATTCATGTTAGACCCCGTTACAAGCATGCCATCAACATATAAACATAAAATAATTTAGTTGTTATTATCTAACCTCTTAAAATAAACTCAATGGTCAAAATTACACTTGTTGTAGCCTTGTTCAACCATAAAACTATCAAATTTCAAGTACCATTTTCGAGGTGCTTATTTCAAGCCATATAAACTCTTCTTCAATCTGCACACCAATTTCTCCTTACCTTTGACCTTAAATCCTTGGGGTTGTTCCATATATATCTCCTCCTCC
Source organism: Sequoia sempervirens (assembly GCA_007258455.2). Classification (NCBI taxonomy): domain Eukaryota; kingdom Viridiplantae; phylum Streptophyta; class Pinopsida; order Cupressales; family Cupressaceae; genus Sequoia; species Sequoia sempervirens. The sequence continues at coordinate 192,333,027 of VDFB02000015.1, read as the reverse complement.
AAATCACCATGGAGAAAGGAGGTTTTCACATATAGCTGCTCCAAATGCAAATCTTCAAAAACCACAATACTTAAAATAGTATGAATAGAAGTTATCTTAACAACTAGAGAAAAAAATTCACCAAAATCAATTCCTTTTTTCTGTGTAAATCCTTTGACAACTAACTTGGCTTTAAATCTATTCTTACCTCCATCTTCCTCTTTCATCCTATAAACCCATTTACTTGGTAAATCCTTTTTACCTGGAGGCAACTTGCATAAGTCCCAAGTCTGATTTTTCAGCAAAGATTCCATTTCTTCTTCCATTGCATGCTCCCACTGAACCTTTGTATCCACCTACATAGCTTCATCATACCCTTCAGGTTCACCAACATCAGTTAACAAAATAGAATACAAAGAGGGAAAATATATTTCTGGAGGTCTACTTATCCTTGAAGATCATCTAACATTTACTGGAGTTTGTGGTATTTGTTGTTGTTGTTGTTGTGGAGCATGAGGAACCACTAGAACATTGCTATTTGGTGTATCATCTAGAACTACATAATCATTTTCTTTCTTCTCATGTTGTTGCAACTGATCTTTGTACAACACTTTCTCATTGAATATAACATCCCTACTTCTCACAATTTTTTTATTTTTAGAATCACAAAGCCTAGAACCAAATTGATTAATGCCATATCCAACAAATATACATTTCTTTGATTTTTCATCCAGCTTGGTTCTATTTTTAGGATCTACATGTTCAAATGCTTCACAACTGAAGGTATTGAGAAAAGAATAACTCACCTTCTTACCTATCCATGCTTCCTCTAGAATACAAAAAACCAAAGGAACTAGAGGACCTCTATTAATTAAATAAACAACAATGTTTACAGCCTCTTCCCACATGTTCAAAGGTAACCCAAAATGCAATCTCAGAATCTGTGCATGATCCATAATTTTTCTGTTCATGCACTCAGGCACTGCATTTTCCTGTGGAGTCCTTGGAACCATCTTCTACCTATGAATACCATTAGAGGAACAATAATATTCAAACTCTTTGCTTCAATACTCACCACCATTATCAGATTTGAGACATTTTAATATTTTACCTATCTCATTCTCAACGAAGCTGAACTCCATTTCTTAAAAGTTTCAAATACATCATATTTCTACCTAAGGAAATAAATCCATACCTTCCTTGTTGCATCATCAATAAAAGTGACATAAAATTGAGAGCCATTGAGAGAAGATACTTGAGTTGGTCCCCATACATCTATATGCACAAGCTCCAATTTCTCATCTTTCTTTTGCTTCCCATCATTGAGAAAACTAACTCTCTTTTGTTTTCCATACACACAACATTCACATAAGTCCATGTTAACACATTTCAGACTTGGTAAAACATTCTTTGAAAGAAGTAATTTCATACCTTTTGCACTCATATGCCCAAGTCTATTATTCCATAGTGTTGATTCAAAATCCATAGCAACTGTTTATTTTTCTACCTGCTGAACTGCAACAACTATTCAAGAACATTGATTTTTATCTGCAATAGCTAAAGTAGAAGGAATAGTATGACCTTTACAAAGATATAAGGTGACTACTTTCACACCTTTTGCTACCACTAAGGCACCTTTTGTAACCTTCCAATTTTTATCACTAAATGTAACAACACAACCTTCATCATCTAGTTTCCCTACTGAAATTAAATATCATTTTAACTTTGGAACATTCCTTACCTCATGTAGTCAGCAATGATTCCCCTCTACAACTTAATCTTGATTCTTCCCTTTCCAACAATCTAATAGGGTTCATTATCTCCCAAATAAACCATCCCAAAATCCCCTTGGACATAATCAAGAAAATAACTTCTATGGGGAGTAGCATGAAATGAAGCCCTTGAATCTAGCACCCAAGAATCATCAGCATTACCAAGGGAAAGAATGAAAGCATCCTCATCAGATTTATTACTTACCACATTTACCTCTTTATTTCCTTTCTTTTTGTCTCTTTCTTTATTTTTCTGAGACCAACAATCTTTCTTGAAATGACCCAACTTACCACAATACCAACAATCCCTCTTATCTCCAGATTGGGACCTTTTGTCATTTGATTTTCCTCGTGACTTCCCACGACTTCTAGAATTGTTTCCTCTCTTATTTGTTTTCCCCCTGCTTTCTGCATTCAAAAAATTGTCTGATGTGGATGGTCCGCCTAAAATTTTCCTAAAAATCTATCCTCACTCAAAATAACACCAACAACATCATCAAATTTCAACAATGTATTGAATAAAAATAGAATTATAATGGCCCATGACCAAGCTATTTTAGCTTCGGCAAAAAACACAAAATCAAAAGAGCCCTAACTTCTTCATCAAAGTTTACATTTACAAAATTTAATTGACTGGTAACTATATTAAACTCATTTAAATGATCAACAAATGACCCACCTTCTACAAATGAAAGATAATGATCAATGCCCTCCTTTCTCTCTAATTTTTTTTGATAGACATCATTGAGAGGTCCTTGAATGGGTCATTAAGATAAATCATAAGAAAATATGAAAGAAAAATAGTCAGTGTTATCTATATCTCTTTCTAGTTTAAAATGTAGCTAAGCTGATTTCTGATACTGATGTCCATTGCAGGAAGGATACATCCTAGGACATGTTGATGAGGAATGTGTTGATTAGGATGAGGTGTTTGATAATTTGTTGATATAAACTTCACTGATGCATTTACCTATGATCTAGACTTTACATTTTTACACTTAGGTTCTCACTTTACGACTTGCGATACTTGTGTTCTACTTGTTTTTCCAAAGGTTGAAGATGATGATTGATTTATTATGAGTGAATGTTTATTGCAGGTAAAAGCGAGATGAGATGGGTGGTTTTGGACTTTTTGGATTCTTTCAATGTTTTTGGTATTTTGAAAATGTTTTGAGGTTGTTTTTTATCTTTTTCAAAGTTTATTTGAATGTTTATGTTTTTTTTAGTTATTTGAGGTTGTTTAGGGTTTTCTCTAAGATATTTGGTGTTGTTTAGGTCTTTTGAATGTTTTCTAATGTTTTTTGTGTTTTTTTGTTTTCAAATGTTTTTTTTATGTTTAGGGTTTTCCAAGGTTTTACAAATGTTTAAGGTTTTCAATTGTTTTGTGTTTTCTCTAATATTTTGAATGTTTAGGGGTTTTTCAAGATTTTACAAATATTTAAGATTTTTTGATATTTGAATGTTTAGGGGTTTTTTGAGTTTTGACCAAGAACCTAATCTAAAAGACCTATTCTAGGGGCCTCGAGGGCTGATCAAAGATGAGCCTTTCCTATGTTATACATGCAGAGACAACGTAGTTCGACTAACTCGACTTATTGATGATGAGATATTAACAATTGATAGATTGCTCGTTTATTATGGTGAACTCCTAAAGGACTGACCTAGGGTGTCTCAAGGGCACATCAATGATGGCCCTGCCTATGTTCAAGCTCAGAGACTCGTAGTTCAACATGGTAATGTTTTTGGATTTTTGATATTTGACCTTTTTAGGGATTTTGATCATGATTTAGATGTTTTTTTATTTTGACTTTATAATTTTCTGAATGTTTTTGGATTTTATCTATACAAGATTTTTTCAAATGTTTTTTGGATTTTTTGATGAGTTTTTTATGAATATTGTTTGGATTTTTCTATGACCCTAAGATATACAAGAACCTGATTCAATCCATAATGAATTTCCCCTGGTGTGATATGATAGACTACCTCAATATAGGCAAGACAAACTGACCTTTGGAATATGCCAAGTAGTACTAAGAGGATATGATACTTCACAACATCAAGCTATGATATGGATGTGATTGGGTGATGGACGAAATAGGATGAAGGATGCGATGTGATGGATGGAATGATAGGAGAAAGAGCCCAGGTAGATGGAGGTACTTTATTTACACAAGGATCTTATTTTCTAGGTTTTCACCAAGGTACTTTCCCAAAGCACCACCAAAGTGGTTTTAACTAGAGGAAAATTGTTTTTCTTTGTACTTTTTTCAATCCTTTTTTTTTTTGGATTTTGATCATTTTTTTGATTTTTTTATATTTTTCGATTTACACACTTCAAGACTAGGCATAAAAGTTTTTAAGATGCAAGTTGTTGGATGGTTCCTACAAGGGTTCACCTTTAGGTGTTGACAATCGGTACATGCTCCTGATCCATAACTTGTTGTGATGACAAAGGGGCCTAACTAGTTGGGCTCAAACTTTCCTTTACTATCCTAATCTGGAAGATTCTTTTGATTTTGCTTTAGGACAAGATCCCCTACCTAGAAATACCAATATTTGATCTTCTTTTTATAGCTCCATTTCAATCATTTTTGATATACTTGCAAGTGATTAAGAGCATCAAGATGATGCTCATCCAAGAATTCTACCTCATTCAACCAAGATATTTTGTATTCTTCATTAGTGATTAGGTCATGTAGTGACACTCATAGTGGTGGAAGCTTGACCTCAATAGGCAAGATGGCTTTTGATCCATAGACCAAGGAGAATGGGGTTGCACCTATAGGGGTAGGGATACTAGTTTGATAGGCCCAAAGAGTGGGATTTAATTGAAGGTTCCAATCACAACTAGCTTCATTGACCATTTTCTTTAGGATCTTTAGAATCGTCTTCTTTGTAGCCTCAACTTGACCATTTCCCTAGGGGTAATATGGGGTAGAGAATCAGTGTTGGATGTTGAATCTTTGACATAGCTCTTTCACATCCTGATTCTTGAAGGGTGTTCCATTGTTTGAGATTAAGTTTTGTGGAACACCATAATGAAAAATGAGGTAATTCAAGATAAACTTAGCAATTTTCTTCCTCGTTATGTAGGTCATAGGAATGGCTTCGACCAACTTGGTAAAGTACTTAGTGGACATTATGATAAACTTGTGGCCATTAGATGAAGTTGAGGCAATCTTTCCTATGAGGTCAATCACCCATTGCAAGAAAGGCCAAGGTGTGATCATTGGTTGCAACTCTTGAGCTAGAGAATGAATCAGATCTCCATGTTGTTGACACTAGACCCACTTCTGCACATACTGATGGGCTTCTCTTTCCATGGTTGGCCAGTATTATCCTATCCTCAACAGTTTCTTAGCTAAAGTTATACTGCTAGAATGGGAACCACATATGCCATTGTGTACTTTTCTTAAAGTGGTCAAGGCTTCCTCTTGGTTAAGACATTATAGTAATGTCCCCTTGATGCTTCGGCAGTATAAGGCATCACTTAAGATCACAAATCAAAATGCCTTCTTAACAAATGTATTTTTAAGGTTAGAGGTGATATCAGATGGGAGGGTTCCTCTACATAGGTAGGTAAAGATTTCATGGTACCATGAGGATTCAGGACCAAAAATGACATGCACAAATTCAAATTTCAAGATTTTCAAAGTTGGTACGAGAAGTTTTTCTACCAAGAATTCACACTGCAAGATGTTTTTGGCATGTCTAACAATGAGCCAATCATTTCCACAGCATATGTTGCTCAAATTTTCATGCGAGGAATCTGCTCAAAGGTTATGTCTATGAAAAGTTCCTTGAGACTCTCTATCATATTCTTGTAGGAGTAAGCTTATCATCCTTAGTTTGGTATTCATCATTGTCTTGATTAATAACCATATGTGAATCTCCAAAGACTTTCATCTCGTGTATCTTCCATTGAACTTCTATCCGTAGATCTATGATTAGGGCTTCATACTTAGAAATGTTGTTAGTACATGGAAATCATAGCCTATATGACTTTGGGAAGCAATCTCCTTGAGGGGTGATGAAGAGAATACCTGCCCATAATCCATGTTGGGTGAGTGATCAATCAAAGCACATCTTCCATTAATTTTTTGTATTGACAAGGAATATTGATTCATCTGAGTATTCAAATATCAGTGGATTCTCTACATAGATAGGTTCCTCTTCCAATTGGTTTGCAATCACTTTTCCTTTCATTTCTTTGTCCTCCACATACTCTATATCAAACTCAGTCAAGATCATCATCCATTTTTCCATTCACCCAATTAGAGTTGCTTTGGATAACAAGTATTTCAATGGGTTGATTTTTGCAATAAGCTTAATTTGATGCGACATGTAATGTCTGAAATTTTGTGAAGAAAAAAATAATGTTAAGCATGCTTTCTCAATGGATGAATAGTTCATTTCATATCACACTAAGTTTGTGCTGATATAATAAATGGGTCTCTCCTACTTTTTTTCATCATGTTGTGCCAGAAGAAAACCTAGTGTTACTGATGTTGCTGAAATATATAGGATCAATGGTTTGTTTGGTATTGGTGGCATGAGAACTAGAGGTGTTAATAGATAGGTCCTTGATCTATTGGAAATATTTATCACACTTCTCATCCCACTTGTAGGTTATTCCTTTTATGGAGAAGATGTGAAAAAGGGTGGATTTTTTCTAATAGTTGCGCTATGAACCTCCTAATGGACTACAATCTTCTTTGTAACCCTCTCATATGTTTTAATGTTTGTGGTGGTTCCATGTCTAGGATGGCTTTTACCTTTGCTGGATCAATTTCTATCCCTCTTTGTGAGATTATATAGCCAAGAATTTTTCCTTATGTAACCTTCAAGACACACTTTTTTAGGTTTAGTTGTGCCTTGTACTCTTTGAGCTTGTCAAAGATGGGTCCCAAGACTTATATGTGCTCACTCCTTTTCTTTGATTTTTTCCAAAATAGCATCCACATTATCTTCTAGTTTTTTTGGATCGTGTCTTGAAATATGAGGGTCATTTCTCTCTGATAAGTTGCTCCTACATTCTTTATCCCAAATGGCATCATGTTCCAATATTATGTTCCCCATGGAAAAGTGAATGCAATTTTGTGTTGATCCTCCTTGGTGATTATGACTTGATTGTAGCCTAAAAAAGCATACATGAGTGAAAGAATTTCATGCCCATTTGTTAATTCCACTATGATGTCGATGTTAGGAAGAGGGTATGGACAAATATTTTTGGCACCACAAGACTCTCTAACACTTCCAGGGTTTATGACCCAAGAGGACAGAGGTATGCCAAAATTTGCTATGTCCCCACTCAAAACTAATGCAAAGATGAATGAAATATGCCTAAATAGAGTGTCCTAAATGCAAAAAGATAATGAAAGATATTGATTATTAAATGAAATCTAAAAAAATGCAAGATGTTTGAAAACATATTGTGATATGCAAAATGACCTAGAAATGAAAGTAAACTATAACAAAAATTAATGAGATTAAAGGTGTGTACCTAGAAGCTAGAAATGGATGGGAAGGAGCTTTGGAATCTTGTGAAAATCACTGTTGAATCCCATTGGGACACTTACACCAAGTTGTGTGACTTAGTCCCAGATCTAGAAAACTATTTCAAAGCCTGTTTTAGCCAAATGGGTATTCAAATATGTAGAAACCTCTAAAAAATAGGCACAATGGGAGTAAGTCACCAAGTTGGGTAACTTATTCCACTTTGGGTTTTCTAAAAACTCAAAAATGGAATATGTAGCTCTTGATCTGCTCTTTCTATTCCTCCAGGTGCCTAGATCCGAAACCCTAATTTTTGACACTGTAAGTGACTTTTTGTGAAGATTTTGGCCTTGAAAATGGGGAGATAACTCAAAAAAGTTTGAAACCTATTCTTCAATCATGTAAAATCCATCCAAGCACCTAAATCTACAATCACACAAAGGAAGAGAGAAAATGTTGATTGTTAGGGAATGGGGTTTTGCCTTGGTCAAACCCTGTTTAGGTAATTAAACCAAAATGATGAAATAAGATAATGAAGCATGAAAAATGAAACAATGTAATTAGAAACTTTCCATGATGATTGATCTTAAATTTCTACAACAATTGATGAATAATTTTTCTCTTGAATGCCTTAGAATTGAGCCTGATTGCTATCTTGATGCCCTTGTGAGGACTTATATGTCAAACCTTAGCTTGCTTGACTTGAAAACATGGATGAATGATGAATGAATAATGAATGAATTATGAATTAGGGTTTAAAGGTCTCCTTTTATAGAGGAGAGTTAAGTGAATGGCTAGAATAAGGATCATGATCAAGGGCCAAGATTAAATTAGAAAATAATTTAATCAAGGGTGGAGATTAATTGAGACATGGATAGATAAAGACTTGAGGTGGAAGATAAGATTGGCACCAAGAAAGAGGTGATAGGAGAATTTAAATAATAAATATTATTTAATTTAGGTGGCCAACATAGGAGAAATAAATAAAATATTAATTTTATTTATTTAAAAAGAAAAGTGAGAACAAATAATTAAATAATTAAAAATAATTATTAAATGGAGAGGGAAGGGATAATTAAATAATTAAAATAATTATTTAATTGGGGACATAAAGAAAGGATAAATAATTAAATAAATATGACATTTATTTAATTATAGAAAAAGAGGGAAAAACTAACTTTTGAATTAAAATATTATTTAATTAAAAAGCGGGGAAAAAGGAGAATGACTTAAATGCTTAATAAAAGTCTAGAAAGGTGTGAAAGTCATTTACAATTCTTTACAACACCTTTACAAGACATGCATTTTATTCGATTTGCACATGTCAAAGACCTAATGTGGATGTGTAAAACACCTCACAACACTAGACTAGGGAAAAATTGGGTCCAATTTATCATTAATTATTCCCAAATCAAGCAAGGAAAACAGCGTACTTTTTTAGTGTCCACATTTAGCTCCCAGTTTAGTGAGAGGATGAACTTCCTTCAAACTCACACTAAAGTAGTCATTCAAGAGGGTTCCAACCACACCAATGCAGATGGTATAGGATAACAAAGATCAAGGAAGCGGTCAAGCCCCTAGGATCCAAGATCCTAAGTCAAACTGACATAAGCACAAAAGGACACACACAAGGTGAGTGATTTGTAGTAAAACAAGATATGTGATCATGCAATGTCAAGAACTAAAAGGGAGAGAAGTAAAAATGAGAGAAAATAAAAGGTAGGTCAAGCTTCGATCATTTTTCCAACACAATGTGGATCAAATCGAGGTTGTTTGTCTGAAAAATGCATACTCACTCAAAGGTGATGAAACTCTTGGTAGTCTATTGGGTGAGAAGGCCTAAAAGGTTAGAAACATACACTCCTAGCTAGTATGCACTCACACACACGAACGGGCTATGGAGAAAGTCATGTCTCAGAATGGGCTTCCCACTCAACCATACCAAAGTTATACTTCCTGATAACTTTAATAAGGCACCACAAAAGAAAATGAATTTTTGAGCTTTATGAGACAAAAAAAGAGCTCATGAACAAAGCAATGTTGTAAATGAAAAATAGTGAAAGGAATGTTCAAAGGGATTTTTCTTAGCTCATGCAAGGTCTCATATTAGGGAAAAAATTTCTTAACATCTCCAAGAGAGCACAAATACGATGTCTCATCTTAGGGAATATTGTTCTTAATGTTTCCAAGAGAGGACAAATCAAAGATATATCATACTCTTGGAGGAAATCTAGCCCAATGACACCACAAAGAAAAGGATTCATTGTGCAAAGAAAGAAATCACATAGATGAAACATGATGAGTGTCGATGTATGCCCCCACTTTAAAGCAGTTGCTAACACCATTACTGTGAGAAAGTTCTTTAAAGTAGAAGAAGACATGAGAGATTGTTCAAAAAGCCCCAGGCCAAGCCATGTGTTTCCAAATGAAGATACATCATGAAAAAGATAGTATGTCACATGCAATCCAACTTAAGGCATTTCGTCCACATCTCAAGCTTGCTCTTATATGTTCATGAAAGGTTAACGACTAGTCAAAAGAGGCAACGACAAGTGAAATACGAGAAGAAGGCTACCTAACCCCTTGCCGCCACCTAGTGCAAGACAAGGGTGAGCCAAAATGATTGATAAGATGTCTGGTAGATTGAAAACAAGTATCAATTAGAGGAAGGAGGTGCCCCCACATAAGGAAAAGAGCCAAACTCCTTAAGATTTTAGATTTTACTACTCAAATCCTTACATGCATTAGTAGAATGACCTTGAACTCTATTATATGTGCAAAATGAATTCTTGTAACAAAACTTCTTTCGAGTTCTTGGAGGGAGAGATATCAAGTGATCTTCGAGGATTCTCGACAAGATATCCTCTTGATCAATGCTAGGAGTTGTTCCAGTAGTTTGCAATAAAGATGACATACTTATGCAAGATTGTTTAGATTGTGAGATTTTGTTCTCTCCTTTACATGAGGGTGTAAAACTTAAAAAATTCAAATCATCATTATTTTGTGAGATGAAAGTGACATTAAGCAAATATGTTTGTGTTTCTTTTAAATAACTATGTGTAATAGTGTTGATGTTGAGTGAAGGCTTGTTTATTTCTATCAAAGGACAATAACCAAGACCATAATTTGTTTCTTGCGTGGTAGGCTCTATATTATTATGGATACCTTGTTATCTAGAACCACACCCTTTTCCACTATAGCCAAGTTGTTTCATAAGTTTATAACCTTTGCCATAAATCCTTTTCATTGCTTTTGAATCTGGTGGTTGTTCGTAATCAGCTTCATCAAACATTGGTGTGTAATTTGTTGTGTTTTGTTCTAAAGTGGTTGAGATGGATGCTTTTGAAGGGTCTTTTGAGTTTTTTGTTGACATTACCACTGTTTCTTTTCCCATTTTAGAGTTTGTGTATGATCTTTTATTCTCCCAAGAATGTTGATGTGAAGTCTAAGGAACCCCAATCATCTTCTAATAGCTTCATGACTTGTTCATTATTTTATTCTTTTTCTTTTTGTTGGACAAGTTCTGCTTGTGTAGTTGGTGTTAATGTTTTCAAGGGATTTTCCTTTCTTTTCTCAATCTTTAAAAAAATGTTGGGGTTAGGGTCATCTTCGAGTGTGTGCACTTTGTTGTTGTAGACATACTTCATTACATGATGATGAGTAGAAGGCACCTCATTCATTGCATGAATCCATGGTCTACCTAAAAAGAGGTTATATGAAATATCATTAGGAATAACATGGATTGGTGTGTCCAATGTGGCCTTTCCAACTATAATAGGCAAAGTAATCACACCAAGCGGTTGTTTTCCTACATTGTCAAATCCCTTGATAGATAAAGAATCAAGTTGAATGTTTGATATATCCACTCTAAGACAATCCAGAAGCTTAACACTACACATGCATTAAGAGAAGAGCCATTGTCAACAAGGGTTTGGTTTATCCCTATTCTTTTATATTGAGATATTATTATGAAAGCTTAAATTTTTTTTGCACTTCCAATTTAGGAGGGAGCTCACTTTGGTGGAAAAAAATGTTAGCATTTATTCTTTGAATGAGGGTCACTATGTTATTCAGTTGTGCATTAGAAGGGATAGGAACTTGTTGTAAAGCACTTTGAGTCATGTTGTGATAATGAGGGGAGGCTTGAATAAGGTCCCATAATGATATTTTAGTAGGAGTCTTTTTTAGTTGTTCAACAATATCATACTCTTTTCCACTTTGTGAAGGAAAATGAGGGGGACTTGGTAAGATGGGGTTAGGAAAAGGTAAGGGTCTCAGGGTTGGTTGTTGCTGTTGTGGATTATTTCTAGTGTTATATGTATGAGCAACAATATTATGACTCGACTGTTGTGACACATTATTCTTAGATGGGTAGAGCATGAATTTGGTTTTGTTTTGAGTTTGAGGTTTGTGTGATGGTGGGTAAAGGATGAGTTGAGGTTGAATAATATTAACATCCCTTAGTGAGTGACAGTCTAATGTTGCCTCTTTATCTTCTTCTAAGGGCATAATATCATTGTTGTCAATGTTATCCTTATTTTGCATCATGATATCCTCCCTAGAAGGAGAGTTTGTAGGAGAACTACAAGCAAAATTTTCTTGACATTCAAAGATTGGCTCTTCTAAAGGGACTTTAGTGTAAGTAGGGGAATGATTAATAGTTGAATTTTCTTGCTCAATAAAGGTACTACTAGGTGAAGGGGCACAACTAAGATTACCATGACCTTCATTGATTGTGTTTTCTAACATCAAAATATCTTCCTCACAACTATGAGAGATAGTAGGAGAAATACAAATGTTATTGTTAGGATTACCTATGATTATGTTGTCTTGTTCATTAGTGTCTTGTCCACTAAGAGAGGTAAGAGGAGAGAAACAACTAGGATTCTCAAAATTCTCATTGATTGGTTCTTCTACCAAAATATATTCATCACCAATAAGAGAGATATTAGGAGAAGAACAAATATGATCGTTAGGAATTTACAAGGTTGTATTCTCTTTCACTAAAACACTCTTATAGGAAGGGAACAAGAAATTTTTCTTAACATGTCTAGATATGTAAGACACTAACATTGTTTGAACAAAAATGAAAAGCACTTGTAACCATTTCATGCAATGTTTCAATAATGTAAAGAATGTATATCCAAAGATGCAAAACATTTTTATCCAATATATTAAAAGCTTTAAGAATGAAAACAATGTATATCCAAGAATGAAAAGCACTTTTATCAAACTTATGCAAAGTTCTATGAATAGAAACATTATGTATGAAAAAGTGAAAAGTACTTTCATCCATGTTGCAAAACTTCATTAATGTGAGCATTTTTATATCTAATAAGGCTTGTAATTGAAATGATTTCAAAAATGACTACCCCAAATTGATGTTTTTGACCTAGATGCATAAAAAAAATCTCTTGAAACTTTCCAAATTTATAGTATATGGTACTAGGAGGCTTACGAAGCATAGAAATGAGATTTTTGATACTATAATAAATAATTTAAAGTGTGGAATGGGACTAAGTCGCCCGGAATGGCGAATGAGTCCTAGTTAGGGTTTTTTGTCAAAATATTCTAAAAAATTCAATTTATTTTGATGCATTTTAGTTTGTATGCCCTGAATACTAAAGGAAAATGTAGTGTGTAGATTTTTTTCAATGATTTAAGATGCAAAAATGCAAACTATATGTAATTTTACTAATGCAAAATTTTAAAACCCTAGAATGCATATTAACTAATTCAAAATGCAATGCAATGTTAATGCACGCTAATTCTAGGATGACGATGGAATCCAAAATAAGAAAAGAAGGTATTCAAAAGTCAGGCTCACCAAAATGTGGACAAAGATTTTTGCACCACAAGACTCTCTAACGCTTCTAGGGTTTTTCACCTAAGAGGAGAGAGGTATGCCAAAAGTTGCTATGTCCCCACTCAAAACTAATGCAAAGATGAATGAAATATGCCTAAATAGAGTGCCCTAAATGCAGAAAACTAATGAAAGATATTAATTATTAAATGAAAACCAAAGAAATGCAAGATGTTTGAAAACACATTGTGATATGAAAATGATCTAGAAATGCAAGTAAACTATAACATAAATTAATGAGATTAAAGGTGTGCACCTAGAGGCTGGAAAGGGATGGGAAGGAGCTCTAGAATCCTATAAAAATCACTATTGAAGCCCACTGGGACACTTACGCCAAGCTGAGTGACTTAGTCCCAGATTTGGAAAACTATTTCAAAGCTCATTTTAGCCAAATGGGTATCTAAATCTATAGAAACATTTGAAAATAGGTATAGTGAGACTAAGTTTCCAAGTTGGGTGACTTAGTCCACTTTGGCTTTTCTAAAAACTCAAAAATGGAATTTGTAGCTCTCGGTCTACTATTTTTGTTCCTCCAGGTGCCCAAATCTGTGATGTGGTATGTGGCGATTGATCATGCTATAGTGTACACCCAACATGTATTTTCACCATTTTTTTCTACTTCATCACTGAAAAAGAAAAAATGACTTTGTAAAACCCTAATTCTAGAAGCTTCTAAAATGCTTGTTATAAGGGGTTGGGATGTGAGTTGCAGTATGTAGAAAAAGGTGATTATTCATGAGATTGTAATAAGTTTTGCACTAGATAAAAAAATCATTGGATGGTTGTAGTTTTGTGGATGTGGCCTAGATTGGGTGAACCATGTTAAATTCTCTATGTTGTCTTATTTCTGCTATAATATTCTATGTTTTATTTCTCTACTTTATTGATCAAATATGCATTTAACTATTAGATATCTACTTTCTAACCCTAACAAGTGGTATCAGAGCCAGGTTGTGTTCAATTATCATTTATAGGAAATTCTCACGGTTGAGTGGGAGTCTCACAGTTAAGTGGGAGTGATGGCAAACAAGGGTAAATTGAAGGTAGATAAATTCAATGGAAAAAACTATCAGTTATGGAAGATGTAGATGGAGGATTATCTCTATGAAAAGTATTTATGGAGGTTGTTGGAAGGAATAACTAGGAAACTGACAACAATGAGTGATGAGGAATGGGATCTTCTAGACAGAAAGGCACTAGGAGCCAGTCGTTTATGTCTAGAACAATCAATGGCATTCAATATTACAACAACAAAGACAACTCAAGAGTTGATGGAAATGCTGGAAAAGTTATATGAAAAGCCTTCCACTTTGAATAAGGCATTTCTTATGAAGCGTTTATTTAATATTAAAATTGTAGAAGGTGGGTCGATTTTTGATCATTTAAATGAGTTTAATATGGTTACTAGTCAATTAAATTCTGTAAATTTAAACTTTGATGAAGAAGTTAGGGCTCTTTTGATTTTGTGTTCTTTGCCAGAAAGTTGGAATAGCTTGGTAATGGCTATTAGTAATTTTGTTTCTAGTTTGAATACATTGAAATTTGATGATGTTATTATTATTTTGAGTGAGGAAATTCATAGGAAAAGCTCAAGTGGAACATCCACATTAGGAATTTTTTTGAATGCAGAAAGTAGGGGTAGAACAAAGGAGAGAGGAAAGAAATTTTGGAAGTTGTGGGAAGTCACGAGGAAAATTAAAGGACAAAAGGTCCCAATCTAGAGACAAGAGGGATTGTTGGTACTATGGTAAGCTAGGTCATTTAAAGAAAGATTGTTGGTCTCAGAAAAATAAAAGAGACAAAAAGGAAGGAAATAAAGAGGCAAATGTGGTAAGTACTAAATATTATGAGGATGCTTTGATTCTTTTCGTTGGTAATGCTAATGCTTCTTGGGTGCTAGATTCAGGGGCTTCATTTCATGCTACGCCCCATAGAAGTTATTTTCTTGATTATGTCCAAGGGAATTTTGGGCTAGTTTATTTGGGAGATAATGAACCTTGTCAGATTGTTGGAAAGGGAAGAATCAATATTAAGTTGTAGAATGGGAATCATTAGTACATGAGGTAAGGCACATTCCAAAATTGAAAATAAATTTAATTTCAATAGGGCAACTAGATGATGATGGTTGTGTTGTTACATTTAGTGATAAAAATTGGAAGGTTACAAAAGGTGCACCTTAGTGGTAGAAAAAGGTGTGAAAGTAGGCACCTTATATCTTTGTACAGGTCATATTGTTCCTTCTACTTTAGCTATTCTAGATAAAAATCAATCTTCAAGAATAGTTGTTGTAATTCAGCAGGTAGAAAATTAGATAGTTGTTGTGGATTCTGAATCAGCACTATGGCATAATAGACTTGGGCATATGAGTGCAAATGGTATGAAAGTACTTCATTCAAAGAATTTTCTACTAGGTTTGAAATATGTTAATATGGATTTTTGTGAAATTTGTGTGTATGGAAAACAAAAGAGAGTTAGTTTTCTCAAGGATGGGAAGCAAAAGAAAGATGAGAAATTGGAGCTTGTGCATACGGATGTATAGGGACCAACTCAAGTATCTTCTCTTGGTGGCTCTCGGTATTATGTCACTTTTATTGATCATGCAACAAGGAAGGTATGGATTTATTTCCTTAGAAATAAATCTGATGTATTTGAAACTTTTAATAAATGGAGAAGCTTGGTTGAGAATGAGACAGGTAAAAGATTAAAATGTCTCAAATCTAATAATGGTGGTGAGTATTGTAGCAAAGAGTTTGAAGACTATTGTGCCTCTAATGGTATTCATAGGCATAAAATGGTTCCAAGGACTCCATAGGAAAATCAAGTGGTTGAGCACATGAACAAAACAACAATGGAGTGTACACGGACTATGAGATTACATGTTGGACTACCTTTAAACTTGTGTGCATATTCAAGAAAATTTTATATGGCTTGAAGCAAGCACCTCGACAATGGTATATTAAATTTGATAGCTTTATGACTCAGCATGGCTACAATCGATGTAATTCAGACCATTGTGTTTATTTTAAGAGGTTGGATGATGATAGCTACATTATTTTATGTGTATATGTTGATGATATGCTTGTAGTGGGGTCTAATATGGATCACATAAAGGAGTTAAAACAACAGTTAGCAAATTTATTTGCTATGAAGGATTTAGGGGCAGCAAAGCAAAATCCTTGGTATGAAGATTACAAGAGATAGGAAAAATAGAAAATTATTTTTTATCTCAGGTTGATTATGTTGAAATGGTGTTGCTTGTAGAGACTTCATATGGAGAATGCAAAAGCCGTCAGCACACCTTTTCCAAGTCATGTTAAATTTACTAACGATATGTGTCCAAAGACACAAGAGGAGGAAGAAAAAATATCCAAGGTACCATATGCTTTAGTTGTAGGTAGTTTAATGTATGTCATGGTATGCACGAGACCAGATATTGTACATATTATAGGATTTGTTAGCAGGTATATGAGTCATCCTGGAGTTGAGCATTAGAATGCAATAAAATGGATTCTCAGGTATTTGAGAGGTACATCCAATAAATGTTTATGTTTTGAGGGATATAATACTAATTTAAAAGAATATGTTGACTCGGATTTAGCAGGGGACATTGATACCAGGTGGAGTACCGCAGGTTATGTATTTATAGTTGGCAGGACTATAGTAAGTTGGATTTCTCAGTTGAAAAAGGTGGTTGCTTTATCCACCACAAAGGCAGAATATGTTGTTGCAACAAAGGCAGAAAAGGAGATGGCTACAAATTTTCATGGAAGAGTTGGGAAAACAACAGAATAAAAATTATTTGTTTATAGATACCCAGAGTGCTATACATCTTGCAAAGAATTCTTCCTTGCACTCTAAAACCAAACACATATAGTTGATATATCATTTCATTCAGTCAGTATTGAAGGATGGACAGGTCAAGTTGAATAAGATACATACAGATGTTAATCCAATGGATATGTTTATGAAGGCCTGGTGACAAGGGAGAAGTTGAGCTCCTCTTCAACTTTGGTTGGCCTTCACAGCTGAATTCAAGTATAACAGAGCAACAGGGTCTAAGGTGTTTATTTCCAGTGGGAGCTTTAAGGGTAGCGGTGTCATCTAGGATCAGTCTCCAAGTGGGAGGTTGTTTGGTGTGGAGCTTGATCAATCTACAAGTGGGAGATTGATGTGGTATGTGGTGATTGATCATGCTATATTGTACACTCGACATGTATCCTCGCTTGTTATAAAGGGTTGGGATGGGAGTTATAGTATGTAGAAAAAGGTGATTATTCGTGAGATTGTAATAAGTTTTGCACTGGATAATAAAATCATTGGATGGCTGTGGTTTTGAGGATGTAGCCTAGATTGGGTGAACCACGCTAAATTCTCTGTGTTTTCTTATTTCTGCTATAATTTTCTGTGTGTTATATTTCTTTTTTTTATTGATCAAATCTGCATTTAACTATTAGATATCTGCTTTCTAACCCTAACAATTTGAAACCTTGATTTTTGACACTATAAGTGACATTTTGTGAATATTTTGACCTTTCCAATAGGTAGATGAATCCAACAAGTTTGAAACATATGTTTCAATCATGTACGAGCCATCCAAGCACCTAAATATGCAATCATACAAAGGAAGAGAGAGAAAATGTTGATTGTTGGGGAATGGGGGTTTGCCTTGGTTAAACCCCATTTAGGTAATTAAACCAAAATGATGAAATAAGATGAAACATGAAACAATGTAATTAGAAACTTTCCATGATGATGGATCTTAAATTTCTACAATAGTTGATGAATAATCTTGCTCTTGGATGCCTTAGAATTGATCTTGATTGCTATCTCGATGCCCTTGTGAAGACTTGAAATGCCAAACCCTAGCTTGCTTGACTTGACAACATGGATGAATGATGAATGAATTATGAATTAGGGTTTAAAGGTCTCTTTTTATAGAGGAGAGTTAAGTGAATGGCTAGAATAAGGATCATGATCAAGGGCCAAGATTAAATTAGAAAATAATTTAATCAAGGGTGGAGGTTAATTGAGACATGAATAGATAAAGACTTGAGGTGGAAGATAAGATTGGCACAAAAAAAAGAGGTGATAGGAGAAATTAAATAATAAAGTTTATTTAATTTAGGTGGCCAACATAGGAGAAATAAATAAAATATTAATTTTATTTATTTAAAAAGAAAGGTGAGAACAAATAATTAAATAATTAAAAATATTTATTTAATGGAGAGGGAAGGGATAATTAAATAATTAAAATAATTATTCAATTGGGGAGATAAAGAAAAGATAAATAATTAAATAAATATGGCATTTATTTAATTATAGAGAGAAAAGGATAATGAATAATTAAATAATTGAAATAATTATTTAATTATAGAAGAAGAGGGAAAAGCTAACTTTTGAATTAAAATAATATTTAATTTAAAACTGGGGAAAAAGGAGCATTAGACTTAAATGCTTAATAAAAGTCTAGAAAAGTGTGAAAGTCATTTACAATTCTTTACAACACCTTTACAAGATATGCATTTTATTCAATGTGCAAGGGTCCAAGAGCTAATTTGGATGTGTAAAACACCTCAAAACACTAGACCAAGGCAAAATCGGGTCCAATTTATCATTAATTATTAGCAAATAAAGTGAGGAAAAAGGCATACTTTTTTAGTGTCCATAGAAGGAAATCATCCTTCAGACATGCCTTGTTCAAGTCTCTAAAATCAATGCATATTTTGATGCCCCTAGTGGGTTTGGAGACTAGTACTAGATTTGAAACCCAATCAAGATAATCTATAGGTTGAATAAATCCAACGTCAAGAAACTTTTGTAACTCAAGTTTGACCAAGAGTGCTATCTAAGGGTGCCTCTTCCTTCAAATATTCTTTACTAGTTTGGCTTTAGGATAGACTGCTAGATTATGCACTACCACTTATGGATCAAGCCCTGGCATATCTGTGTATGACCATGCAAAGTTATATCTTCACTCTTTCAGGAATTCTGCTAGGTTCTTCTATTCTTCATCTAGCAAGGATTCAACATAGAAAGTGATATTAGGTGCTTCTCTTGTTCCCACATTGACTAGAGTGGCCATTTCTACTAAGACTAATGACTTTTTTGGATGCATTGCAATAAGGGGGATATTGAATCCCTCATCCTTGGCTGCCTTAAAGAGGTTTTCACCCTCAAATACGCCCTTTTTTTTTAATCTATTATAAGATTAGAGAGTGCCATAGTGTGGTTTTCACTCAAATATTTGCAAGTTAGTTGCATGTCATCCATTTTGTGATTGAAGGATTCAATCCTCTCCCCATAGTATGCCCCTATGTCTAGCTCTATATCAAAACTTTCTTTGTGATTTGCCTAGGGTAAGTTATCTCAAATTCTCATGAATTTTGAGATTGCTTCATTGTTTTAAAATAAATCTAGAATCAATGGTCCCTATTGGTCCAAGTCAATGAGTTGTGGGTATACTAGGAATATTTCATTTGGTAGGTTGCTTGGGGTAAAGGATGATGTAGATAGCATGAAGAGGAAGCTATTCTCAAATAGGTTGGAAACATTAAGGGGGAATTCATCTAGGGTAGTATCATGCAATGTTGGTAACCAAGAAGAAGCCTTAGCTCATTTAGCAAAAGTACCTTTTCCAATAAGGCTGACCTTACTATTAGTACAACCTAGGCCAAGATTCTTTAGATGTTTCTTAGCAACAATAGATTCTAGCAAACCATTGTCATTTTTTCCCATTTTCTCATTCTTGGTATAGCCCATTCCCTTCATTAGTTGTAAGCCTTTGTTATTGTCTTCCATGGGAAGAACAGGGACAGGTCTTTCATCTTGATAGAGCAATTTAGAGATATCCTCCTCATTAACATCTTATTTGTTCAGGTTCCCCCATTTGGTGAAGGTAGTAGTTCCCATCTTGACAGTTTTAGGGACATTGTTGCTAGGTGTGGATTTTCCATGAGATTTGGGAGAAAGAGGTAACTCTCCCAACATAAAAATATCCTTCGTTAGCTTATAGTTTCCACAACCATCATCCTAGATCATTTCCTTGATGTTGGGTGTGCTTTGTATGATGGGTGCTTTCATTTCATAGGTAGATGCAAGGGATGATGGGTCAAAAAATGAGGTAGAAGGTGTAGGCCCTTCATCATTCTTGGGTATTTGGGGGATTTTATAGAATTTGGCCTCAAGATTCTTGTAGTAGTAAAAAGGCTCAGGATCTCCATGGATAATAACTTCTCTACCCTCAAAAGGAAACTTTACACATTGATGGTAGGTTGAAGCTATAACTTTTAAGGAATGGATCCAGGGTTGACCAAGTAATATGTTGTAGGGAAGATCAAGGTCTAACACTTGGCATGTAGTTTCTATGATGAGGGCAGCTTCTCAGATGGGTAGTGTGATGATGCCTTGTGATATTCATTATTGGTCATCATATGCCCTGATGGTGGTGCTCTTTGTCTTCTCAATATTATCCTCTTAAAAGCCCATATTTTTTATCAATTCAAGGGTGTAAATTTTTGAGCCAACACCTCCATCTACTAAGAATTTTTTAACCTTATTCTTGTGAATGATAACCTCTAGGTGTAAAGTATGATTATGAGATGGTTGTGATAGTAGGTCATGTTTTGAGAAGGTGGGGAGATGATTAGTCATATGCCCTACCATAGCTTGAAATAGTTTAGTATCTATATCCTTGGGAATGGATGATGTATACAGAGCTTCCTCTAAGATCTCCCTATGCACAAGGGATAGCCTCAATAGTTCTAAAAGAGAGATCTATGTGGGGGTCCTTTTGTGCTGATCTAAGAGATTATACTTGCTAATGCTTGTCGTTGGCTGAGTAGGTTGTGCCCTAGATTAATGTGGGACTCCTTGGATGGTGACCTTACCACATCATATGGTGACTCCACATTCCACACTAGATCCTTTGATGGAAATGAAAATAATGATGCTATCACATGAAGTGACCACATTGGAATAGGTATGTTGCACATTTGTGTAATCTTTAGCTTTTCCATTTTTGTTCCCTTTGCTCTTATCCAGCATAGCGTTCTTGTATATCCTAAGATCCTGATTACCAACTGGTACCTCAATAGATATGGTATCATTATCTATAAGGTCTTGGATAATATTCTTGAACCTCATGTATTTTTTTGTTTTGTGTCCTTTGATTTTTTGAAAGTTACAAAGATCGTTCTCATTGTACCAAGATGGTTTCTCTTGTGGTTCTTAGTAGTTTTCAAAGTTGGAAAGAATTATTAGGTTTGACTCTACCAATTTCTTCATGATGGTCTCAATAGGTTCTAACAACTATGTATATTTTTGTTTTGGATATTTGTTCTTGTTAGGAGTTCTCCATTGTTGTGTTTCGGTGTTACTGATTTGATTGTTCTAAGGGGGTGTTGTTTATTGCATAGTTGGTTGAATGTTAGCAATTTGGTTGTTGTTTGTTCTAGGAGCACTTAGGACCACCTTAGCATCTACTACACCATCATTTTTCATGTTCTTATTCTTAGCCTAGACCCGAGGCTTAGCATTTGAACTAGTTAATGGGTGATTATCTTTATAGGATTGGGTATTTCCTTGTGAAATTAGATCTCTCTTGATGCTAAGGGCTTCTGGAACAAGCTCTTCATAAGATGTGATGCACTGCATTTTCAAGTGGAAGGATAGATCTAGATTTAGATTTCCTATGATGATCCCTACTTTTTATTCATCAGGAAGGGGCCACTTTCTCTTACTAGCTCTTTGTCTCCACTATTGTAAGAAGTTAGCAAAATATTATCCTTTGTTTTGTCTAAGAGTATACAATTCTTCTAGGCTTACGTCCATATCAAGATTAAAAGAGAAATGATCTATGAATTTATTGGTAATTTCATGAAAAGTTTTGATACCGGGAGGCACTCGAGAAAACCAATCAATGGCAAGACCTATTAGATGTCAAGGAAAGAGACACATTAAATAAGAATCATTGTATGCAACCTCCATACACATGACGTTAAACTCTTTGATATGGTACCATTGTGATGTTTCGATCGAATGGATAGGGACATAGGCTCTTTGTATGAGGCTTTTTTGTCTTTCCCATTCAAAGGTCCTACATTTCTTGTGACAATGCCTTAAGTTGTGATGCTAGATCATCTTGTGGTTTTGGTGGAGGAACATGTTGATGGTGTTTTATGCACAACAACTTAAACAGAAAATAATATTCTATCTCTCTTGAAAGGTGAATTCTCAACAACATGTGCTAAAATCACCCCAAGGTCTCTTGGGTGTTAGGTCATGACAATGCATAAAACAACTCAGATAATATGTGAGAATGCTGGTAATCACAAGGGGCCTTACAAATGAACAATGCTAGAAGGGAATTTTCATCAAATGCAATAATACATTGATGCTTTCAGTCCTAGACTAACCCAGATTCAAAATAACAACAAAAGAGATAAGGGTTCAGAGAAATTTCTAAATCTAGACTATTTCTAAGACTAACAATGTAAATGATAAACACTTGAAATGGACCAATCCCAACAAAACCAATCTCTGCTTGACCAAGATAAATCTACAATCTTACAGAAACAGTGCAATCTTCTAAGGTTTTAAAGATTTTTCAGATCATGAACATATATTCACAATCAAACTAAGCACAAATAGATGAATGGTCCAGGTTGACTTCACTAGCCTACTACAATCAGATAGTTACTGGGAGTATAGACCACAGATTGCTACAAACATTTCAAACATTAAATCATGAACATCATTGAATCAGATCTAAATCTACATCTAATAACTTTGAGCAATCTGAAAGATTGAATCATAAGAACCATGTAAGATAAGTCAACACAAAAGAGATCACCAGAGAATCACAATGTCTCCAATTGTATTGAATCACCAAATTTCAGCAACAATTCATGTGTTTTGTTCTGTCACTTGCTCAGAAATTGACTGGCTTCTACCTCTACTCTACTGCTAAATTTATCTAACTAACTCCCTCTCAAGCTAAAACCCCCCTTTACAAATGGGGCAGAAATGCCAATTTATAAAATTCCCCAGAACATGTCGGCCAAGCCAGACATTTTACAAAAATAAAATCATCCACACGAGTTGGCTGAAAGAGAAATTCAAAAGAGGCACACATTGAATGCATGAACATTATCCACGTCGGCCCTCCACAAGATTCAAGCCCAGTTCATGTTGGCCCGCAATGGTCTTCAAATATTATTCACATCGGCCACAAGATTTGCATTTCATTGTTTACCAATGAATGATTGCCAAGACATTTCATTCACTATGCCAAAGGAAATTCAATCGCTAATCATCCCACGTGCACTTTGTTTTATTTGCAGTCACCGTAGCTCACTTGGGTCGGGGAGATATCATAGAGATTTCATTTGGTCTGATCGAGAGCCTTTCACATAACCTCCTATCGCTGTGACCACCTCAACCTTGAGAATACGTCACATAGAACGCATCATGTTTCATTGAGAGTTATTCCCCTCGACCCTATGTCACTGTGACCACCAAATTTTCTCACCAAAAAGAAATCACGTTGAGCAATCGGCAAGACATACCGATGTCAGGGGGACCTCATATAGACGATACAATGTCATGCCAAAAGTCACCCTGGAATTGCTTACATTCACTGAGACATCATTAACCTCACATCGATGCAGACCATTGTTGTAATACTGGTGAGACCCATTCCATTCACTGAGACCTTTCGCCGAAGATAGAACTCATGCCGAAGTGTATTTCCCACATGTGCAAAGTCGGCAAGATAGTAGAAACTTGCTAAGACCATATGTCAATATGGTTTACGTTTGGCCAAAGTGTTCATGTTACATTCCAGTCGGTGAGACACCCTCAAACTTGTCGTGACCCTCCACCGAGGAACCAAACTCACACTAATATAACCACTTAATTAAAACTGGGTAAGACATGTAAAACTCGGTAAAACATTTCCCCAACAACCAAAACACATGCTGATAGACGACCCCAAATGCACTAGTCGGTGAGACCAAGAGAATTGGCCGAGACATAATGCCGATAACCAAAAACTCACGCCGATAAGGAAAATACATATACACATGATCGCCAAAACAACTGCAAAGTCCTGCCGACCGCCATGAAATACACATTTCCACCTATGAGAACATTCATAAAAGCACTCCCCCTGGCTACTGCCATGCTCGACGAGCCCATATGTCCTTCCACGTACTCCGCTATTACATCCATGGACCATAAACCACCTAGCGTGTAGGGATCATACTCCTCATATCCACCTGACTCGTTTTGCACCAATAAATAAGGATCCCATTGTGTAATAAAAAATAATATGCGTAAATGAATTGAAATAAAATACTATTTAAGCAAACCAATGAAACTTTAAATCAAAGGAAAACTGATAAAACAAAGTAAAACAAACTCTCAATGCAGCAGCTCCTTTGAAGACGTCCCATTGTCCTCTATCTCCAGAATTTTTGCTAAAGCTCTCCAATTTGTATGCTAAGCTCCACAAAATGACTACTAAAGAACGAGATTTAAAAATAAATGCATACTATACTAAGAATGCAAGATTTTGAAGGTTGATAATGGAGGAATGTTGGTTGTTCACTTCAGCAACATAATGATATGGTAAAGGTTTGAAGGAGAATGATGGATGAAAGATAGAATATTTGAAGAATAATTTTGACAGAGTGAGGACACTTAAGAATCAACCCCCTAAATGAATTGTGAGAGGTTGTATTTATAGAGTTTTCAAAAGCTTTAGATTGGCTGATATGATCAATGGCTATGATAATTCTTGACAGATCAAACGGTCGAAGATGGATGAAACTGAAGAGAAAATAGAAGAAAACCTGAAAACAAGATTTTTCCATTTTTATGAAAGAGGAAAAGATAAGAAGATAAGAAATCATCTTTCTTTTAAAGAATAATTTAAGAAAGATTTAAAAGATGATAAATAATGAATTAAAAATTCAATTACTTATTTGTGGATGAAATTTAGCTTTTTCTTAATTAAATGAAATATTTAATTAAGCTTTTAAAAGCAGAAGAAAGTTTGTGATAAGAAGAAAGCTTTAATCAGGATTTTTGAAAAAAACAAAAGATCTCATATTTAAATAAAATATTTAATTATGATATGAGAAGAAAACAGAAGATAATAAAATATCTAGTTGTGATTTAGAAAGAAAGCATAAGATCCTTTAATTAAATAAAGTTTATTTAATTAAATCACTTTTATGAAATTAATTAAATGAAACATTTAATTAATTAGAAGAAGAATTTAAAATAGAAGAAAGAGAAATATTTAAACTTGATTAAATCAAAAGATTTAATTTAAATTTAAACAGTGATAATTAATTTAAATAAATAAAATGTATTTATTTAATTAATTAAGTGGACATATGAAAATAATTAAATAAAATAAATTTATTTAATTATGAAGGAAGAATAAGATGAATGAACAATATAATTAAATTAATTAAATTTAATCATATGTAGAGGATTTCTAGATAAATTAATTAAATAATAAATATTTAATTAATTGCCAGGATTATAGACAAGACCATTTTTATACGTATACATTTTGCCCCTCTTTGAAGTGATGTGTGAAACACATTGCTTCAAAGAAAATAAAAAAATTTGCCTCTGATATGTTTCTGATTTTTGTTATTGATGATGCCCCCTCGAGAGGATAGGTGGGTTGGACAAACACGGGTATTCTCTCAAAATGAAATGAAATGATAAAGGAGGGATAAGTTGAATGATGCAAGAGAGAATGTGGATGAAGGAGATGAAAGGATGCACTATGCTGCAGTGAAAGTGAGCAACCATGATGTTTAATATAGCACTAGACGTTATGCACCAAGGTATAAGGACCAAGGTGATGATGTGTCTCGTGCCCCAGCATAATACAACCTTGTCTAGACGTATGAGGAAAGTGGCTTAGAGCATTAAAGTCCTAATGCACAAAAGGTATTATGTGACCTTAGATGCAAAGGATAATGCAAAAAGATATTCCAACACACACAAGATATGAATATTAGCTGGAATGATATGGATTTGATACAAATGCAAGATAAAATGATAACACACACAAGCAAGCATGCACAAATGATACAAAAACAAACAAGGAAATTGCCCCTGTCAAGTTGTAAACCATTGATTGATTGATTGATTGATGATGATGATAGTGTTGTCATTGTTGGGAAGTGATATATCCCTAGAGCAACACAAGGATAATGATAATTGATTCGTTGATTAGTTGATTTGGTTGATTTGGTTTACAACAAGATTAGGATCAAGACCAAAGGATGTGATTGGATAATTTGACAAGATTGATTGATTTGATTGGTATGGATTAAGGATTGACTTGCATTTGGATATTTGTTTGGAATGATTGAAGAGGATTTGATTGAATGAAATGTTTTTGATGAAGATGATTGATTGGATGATAGGATGTGATGAATTGAATAGAAGAATTGATGTGATTGGAATGATTTAGATTGAAGTGATTTGATTAGATAATCTACTGATTGAATTGAAGAATTGATTTGATTGGAATGATTGTGATTGAGTGGATTGGTTGCAATGGTTTTGATGAAGATGATTGATTTGGTGGAATAGTTGAATGATTGGATAGAAGAATTGATGTGATTGAAATGATTTTATTGCTTGGATTTTTTGTTGGATATTTATTTATTTATTTTGTATTTTTTTAGGACTTTTTCTGATTTTTTTGTATTTCTGAAATGTTTTGATTTTTTTTGGAGTTTTGAAATGTTTTAATTTTTTTTGGAGTTTTGATATGTTTTGATTTTTGGATTTTTGAAATGTTTTGATTTTTGGATTTTTGAGATGTTTTGATTTTTTGGATTTTTGAGAATATTTGGAGGTGTCAAAGGATGAAAATTTGAGTAGCCTTTGTGCTAGATACAAATGACAAGGGGAAAACCAAGGCTAGGTGCAAGGAGATAAAGGGGATTGATAGATGAAAGGGTGGGTGATGGCATAAGGGATAAAAGGCTCATGATATATGGATGGATGGAAAGGATAAGTCAGTGAATGAAATAGATGTATGCATCATAAGAGAGCAAGGATGTGATTTCCAAAGACTATGTTGCATAGGAATAACATGCCCCATTCTAGGTACAAGACTTAGGATTTTTCATGACAAAGCTTATGACAATAGGATAATGATAGGCTTGTTTGGAAGGATGAGGTATATCAAAAGATATCCAAAGCATGTTTCAACATTTTGCCCCTATATCTTCATCAAGATCAAAAGAAGAAGGGTGGATGAATGGACTCAATATAATAGGTATGTATGATGGCTAAAGATGGTAGGTAGGATGGAAATGATATGACATGAAAATGATAGGTTGGATAGATAAGACATTGTGCCCCCAAGTGTAAGTGGCATAGAAGATCAACCTACACATGACACCTATTTGCTAGGTTTTCATCATGGTACTTATCTAGGGTGCCTGTTTGCTAGGTTTTCACCATTAGACGAAGGGATTTCTCTTTACGTTTTTTTTTATTTTGAATTTCTGGATAGGAGAAGGCGAATATGGATAGGATGGAATCAAGTGTCTAGTTTTGTGAAAGGTGATAGTCCCACTAGATATGAATGTCATTTCATTGACCATGTCAAATGTCATTATGCTCATAAATGTTGGTAAGGGATGACATGAAAGGGATGGATTAGGTAGATGGCGGATTATGAAAGGCTTATGCAAGAATGGATGGGGAATAGTGGATGATGATGTGGATTGAATAGGACTTATAAAAAAGGATGGATGAAAGGTTTATGCAAAAGCATGGACCATAGGAATATGGTGGGGGAGATATGTAGGATAATGCGTGAAGGATGGGGAGATGGAGGTATGTGGAATTGTTGTGAAATGGAAGGGAACCATGACCAATGGTTGCACACACTGTGATAAACATTGAAGCTTTTGATGTGGATGGGGTGTAGGAAGCAATGAAGATGTTTGCTTAGGAGGTGGAAAGTGTAATGCTTTTGGTACCCACATAGACTTAGTATTTTTATGATTTTTATTTTTCTTGTGGGTTTTACGAATTTGAGACTTTTGAATGGAATGAGAATGTGGGATGGAAGTGGATGGTTGGGATTTTTGTGATGTGGATGCCTCATTTAACTTGATTTCTTTTTTCTTAGGTACCCAAACCATTTTAGTTTTGGTCTTTACTTTTGGAGGTATGGGCTTATATACCTTTTTGGATGTATTTTGATTTGAATTTTTGTATTGATGTCCTAAGGCATGAGAACCCTTAGGATTTTTGACTTTATAGGTAGAGGCATTGAAATTCTTGCTTTTGAATCCCATGGGTATGGTGGAATGGGTGGAAGCTTCATGTTTATACAATGTGTGCATTTGTTGGTCATGATTAAGATGTTTAGGGTATTTATGGATAAATGGATAAAAGGATTGAATGGTAGGGATATTAGGTGTTGGGAGAAGTGGAGGTAGATTAGATGGAGGGATATTAGGAGTTGAAGCAATGGTGGAATATTTGATGGTGGAAGGTGTATGGTCACATGCTTTTGACATTTGTAGGATGATGGAGGGGGAATGGCAACATATGTTTTAGGGATACGATAGGCTTTATGATGGAAAGTGGACTTAGGATGCATGGAGGAAGTACCAACATCTTTAGGTTGTTGTCCTTGGGGTGTAGGTCCAAGGTCATAAGAGCGTGGAGGGACTTTGACATGGATGGGCTCCAAAACATCTCGTTCATGAAGGTCTAGAACTTTACCTTGGTGGTTCATGTTTTGGAGTGTGCAATGGACAATGAGACTAGGTGTAGGTGGAACACTAGACACGAGTTCCTTATTGGATGGAGAAAATAATGCTTGGGAAGATAATGGTTGTTGTTGTTCTAAGGAGGAACATTCATGAATGAGGGTGGAAAGACCAATAGGATAGGATGGAGGACTTTCAATGGGGTCAATTGTGTGTGATGGAGGATCATTAGGATCTTGATTAGCATTGTGTTCTCTTAGATCCAAGGTATTTGTTTGATCTTCTATGTGTGCTTGGGAGGCATATGTCTCATCAAGGGAAGTGGATGTTTGTGCATCATGGATGGGTGAGGTGGAAAGCTCTTGACCATGGAATGCATAGAGTTGGCTAAGAGGATCATCATGGTCTTCTTGATCATAAAAAGGGTCTTGATCAAAGATGGAAGGTTGATCATGAACAATATGAGGTATGTTATGAATGGAATCATTGGGTTGGTGTTGATCTTTATGTGGATGAGGGGGTAATGTTTCTGCATGTTTAGGATTGTGCTCTTGATATACCTCATGACTTATTTGAATGGAGGTGGAAGGGGATGACTCGTGGAGAGACTTGTCATATTCTTGATGGTCAACAACATAGGAGCATGATAGAGGGTGACTTGGACTTGTGAAGGGAGACTCTTGAATTGGATCAAAGGGTTGTGGATGACATGGTTGACTTGAAGGACTTGGCATGGCGTTTGAGAACTCTTTTGTATGTTCAAGTATATGTGTTGAATGACATGGCGACAATTGATTCCTTGCTTGTAGCCCTTGGGTGACATCCTTTGGAGGTGTAGGGGTGGATTTAGGCAATTCCATGGGTTTAATTTTGAAAAATTTGTACCATGGAGTTGATGTATTGGCAAGTGGATTAGAGGATGGTAAGTGTAATGAAGGGGTTAATGGGTTGGAAAGTGTAGGGACCATTGGATTAGGACTAGGACATGGTGGCTTTAGGATAGGCTTTTGATTGGATAGTGGTATGATATACTCAGAGGGTTCATGAACTAGATTAGTGTTCCCCTTGTCAAATGGAACATGAGAATTGAAAGGCTCTTGATTTTGCTGCCAAGGTGGACTTGGGCTCCTATGTTCTTGCAGTGATAAGGGTGGATGTGTTGATGTGGCATTGACATGCAAAGAAGTGGATGGATTAGATTCGTATGAGGTGGAAGGGGATGACACATTAGGTTGAGGTGGAATTGGTTGATAATGAATGTATAGGGGATGATGTTGTGGTTGTTGAATTTGACAAGTATCAATGAAATGATTGGCTTGAGCTAGGAGGTGTTAGAGGTGAGGTGATTGGTTTGTTTGAAGTTGAAATTGTTGGATGACACCTTGGAGCCCATGTATAGCTTGTTCATCTAAGGGTTGTGGTGCTTGATAAAGTGATTGGAGGAGGTCTTGGAATTTAGATACTAGGTCTTCTAATGTTGGCATGGTGTAAAATGATGTTGATTGGATTAAAGAGATGATGATGATTAGGATATGATGTAGAATGACAAGATTGTATGATTTGGATGATGTGGCAAGTGTTTATTGGAAGTTTGACTTGGACACTATCAAACACAATATTTCACATGTAAATACATGAACACACACACCAAACACAATGATAAATTTTTCTTTGAAGATTAAATGTTATGATTAAGCAAACACTTGAATACACAACAACAAGCCCTATGACTAGTCAAGTGGGGTAGGCCAATTAGGTCTCAAACTAGTTTGAACAAGGTTGAC
Organism: Sequoia sempervirens; assembly: GCA_007258455.2. Classification (NCBI taxonomy): domain Eukaryota; kingdom Viridiplantae; phylum Streptophyta; class Pinopsida; order Cupressales; family Cupressaceae; genus Sequoia; species Sequoia sempervirens. The sequence continues at coordinate 192,302,363 of VDFB02000015.1, read as the reverse complement.
TAAGGATGATTTGAAAGCAAAATTTTTCCAATAAGCCGGGAGAAGGGGGTAACCCACCCTTCACCTTCACTTCCCAAAGGTATAAAGTTCTTTGGGGCTTAGCTCAGAGTGACAAGATTCCAACTTCCAAACAAACGTGTCTTTCGATTCACACTTTGATTGAGGTCATCCCTTGGAGGGGTTTGTGCTCCAAGCAGGCCTCCTAAAAAGGGTATGACAAAAGGGAACCAAGTGAGGTGTTTTGGAAGACACACACACTTGATTCACGCTCATAGTGATTAATTTCCCTTTAGAAAATTGAAATGTTTAGAAGAAAACAATGAATCACTCGTTCTTTTTAAATCCCAAATCAAGATGTGATGGAAGACAATGATTAATTTTAGACCCAATTTTTGAAATGTGATTGAAGACAAGATTTTTTTTAATTAAATTGCAATGATGTGATCAAACAAGATTTGATTTTATGTCCCAAATTGAAAGATGTGACAAACAAGATTAAGAGATGAAGGATGAAAAGAGTGCACCTGGTTATTTTTGCTTTCCAAATTGATGTTGTGAGTGATATTGCTGCTACTAGATCTCCTTATGATCACCTAAAAGATAAAAAACAATATTATAATGCAGCCAAAGAAAAGAAAAAGAAAAGAAAAAGACAAGTTCATCAAAAAATTTCAATTTCAGATACTTTTGACATAGCCGAATTAGATTTTAGTATTTGACAATTTTTTTAATCTAAAAAATGAAAAATCAAAGAAGGGACCCCTACTAATTTTCTAAGAGCTTTCCAGAAATGTAAAGAAGTAAGAAAAATTCCCTGTTTTGCTCTCAGAAACACGGATTTGTGAAAACCATACAGAAAACAAAGATCTAATTTTTTCGCATTATATTTGACCTCCAAACTAAATCTGTAAAACATAGACCCCCATTATAATTTCATGAGCTTTCCAAAAATGTAAAATTTTCTAAAAAATTCATCGATTTGTGTCTAGAAAATCAAATTTATAAAAATAATTAAAATTGAAATAACTTCCACAAAAATAATCATAGACCCTTTATTTTTTACTGTAGACTCTTGAAATGATGTGCAAGGTTTTGTAAAAATATTGTAAAAACATTCATATCTGTGTAGAAGATATGAAGAACTTTGTAAAACCTGTGGTTTTGTCCAAAAATTGACAGATCTACAAAACAAAGTCAATAAAACCTGCAAAAGAAAACATCATTAAAAGCCTTGTATGCACTACATAAACCCTTGTATGCACTACAGAAACCCTCAGATGTGCTAAAATGATAATTTTCGTCAGAAAGCCGAATTCCAGAATGTGAAATCCTTTCAGAAAACCTGTAGATAAATCTTTAAAACGGGGGCAATGCCCCACGGTGGGCGCCATTTAATGTGTAATAAAAAATAATATGCGTAAATGAATTGAAATAAAATACTATTTAAGCACACCAATGAAACTTTAAATCAAAGGAAAACTGATAAAACAAAGTAAAACAAACTCTCAATGTAGTAGCTCCTTTGAAGATGTCCCATTGTCCTCTATCTCCAGTATTTTTGCTAAAGCTCTCCGATTTGTATGCTAAGCTCCACAAAATGACTACTAAAGAACAAGATTTAAAAATAAATACATACTATACTAAGACTACAAGATTTTGAAGGTTGATAATGGAGGAATGTTGGTTGTTCAATTCAGCAACATAACGATATGGTAAAGGTTTGAAGGAGAATGATGGATGAAAGATAGAATATTTGAAGAATAATTTTGACAGAGTGAGGACACTTAAGAATCAACCCCCTAAATGAATTGTGAGAGGTTGTATTTATAGAGTTTTCAAAAGCTTTTGATTGGCTAATATGATCAATGGCTATGATAATTCTTGACAGATCAAACGGTCGAAGATGGATGAAACTGAAGAGAAAATAGAAGAAAACCTGAAAACAAGATTTTTCCATTTTTATGAAAGAGGAAAAGATAAGAAGATAAGAAATCATCTTTCTTTTAAAGAATAATTTAAGAAAGATTTAAAAGATGATAAATAATGAATTAAAAATTCAATTACTTATTTGTGGATGAAATTTAGCTTTTTCTTAATTAAATGAAATATTTAATTAAGCTTTTAAAAGCAGAAGAAAGTTTGTGATAAGAAGAAAGCTTTAATCAGGATTTTTGAAAAAAACAAAAGATCTCATATTTAAATAAAACATTTAATTATGATATGAGAAGAAAATAGAAGATAATAAAATATCTAGTTGTGATTTAGAAAGAAAGCACAAGATCCTTTAATTAAATAAAGTTTATTTAATTAAATCACTTTTATGAAATTAATTAAATGAAACATTTAATTAATTAGAAGAAGAATTTAAAATAGAAGAAAGAGAAATATTTAAACTTAATTAAATCAAAAGATTTAATTTAAATTTAAACAGTGATAATTAATTTAAATAAATAAAATGTATTTATTTAATTAATTAAGTGGACATATAAAAATAATTAAATAAAATAAATTTATTTAATTATGAAGGAAGAATAAGATGAATGAACAATATAATTAAATTAATTAAATTTAATCATATGTAGAGGATTTCTAGATAAATTAATTAAATAATAAATATTTAATTAATTGTCAGGATTACAGACATGACCATTTTTATATGTATACACCCATGTGTCAATCTTGGATTTTCTAGCTATTCTTTACTTGATTAGGTCTGCATTCCCCAAAGATCCTCATGAAAATATACTTATCAACAACACTTGCATCAGAAAGTTAACCTTAAATCCAGATAAGAACATTAGAGAAATCATAAAGCATCAAAATTTAGAAATCCAAAAAATTGAGACAGTCCGAGAGAATCCAGTCGAGGCAGATTTTTGAGGAAATCTGACCCAGACGGATTATCCAGGTGAAACCATCACTCCATGAATAAACCATTAGTATGGACAAAAGAAATACATGATTATCATAAGATTCATCAATTAGGTGACAAGAAACCATCATTTATCATTTAATCCATCCATTCAATCCAAGCAACCAAGATCAAGTGAAGTCAAATAGACAATTGGAAAACTCTGAGTGGACCAAATTTCTGCGGAATCCACCCAGTTTGCCAAGAGTTAACCATCGCGCCAAGAAGTCCTGGTGACCATCCAAAGTCACACTGAAGGCAAGAGCACCAGAAAATCCTGAGGAAAACTAGGAATCCAATGCCAGAATGGATTCTAGAAAAATCTGGGCTAGTTGAAAAGTCCCGATGGTCACAAGTTCCCCGAACTGCCAACGAACGTCACTAGGATCCCCGATAGGATCCGAGAAAATCCATGGGAACTGGAAAGTACCAAATTCAACCCAAAACCTGGACCTCAACAAAAACACAAGTTTCAAGGGTGCGACCTCAATGTAAAGACCAGGATCAGCAAGACCAAGGTCCCAAAACCTTACAAAAGGATGAAACCACTAAAACCAAGAGGCCAAAAGACACCAAAAACCAAAGCAAAAGAGGGTCCCTACTTTCAGTGAGGCATGTGTGCAAAACTTCACAATAGAACATATGTTGGGATGATGGATGGGTTTTGATATGATAAGGTATTGTATGGGGTGTATGGTGGTGTAGTATTTTGTGAAGGTGATTGAGGTGTTGATGCATATGTTCCTAACGTGTTGGTATTGACGATGTTCTATTGAGGGTTATAATAGGAACTTTGTTGTTGTTGTTGTTGTTGGGAATACTTTTGAGCCAGTAAGACTTGTTGTTGAACCACAAGGGCTGCTTATTGAGCTTGTTGTTGGGCTTACTATTTTTTTTGTGCTGCTAAGGTTGCTTCTTGTTGTTGTTGTATTTGTGCTACTAAGGTTGCTTGTTGTTGTTGCTAATGTTGGACTACTTGTTGATAAGCTTGTTGGGCTTGCTATAAAGCTAGGGCATGTGCTTGTAATGTAGGATCAACTAGCTATTGGGACATCTGTGATGGATTTTGGGTGTTGATTTTCTATGCAAATTGTGTATTTTTTATGAAAGGTTGTGGATTCCCTTGGTTTAACATTCCTTGTAGGATAGTAGATTGTGGTGGAGGAATGTAATTTTGAGGTCCCATTTGATTTTGCATGACTTGGGAGACAAATGGTAAAGATGAGGATAGTACCTAATTAAATATTGTGATGTCAAAGGTACATTAGAACATTGGATCCATTGATTGAAAGGATTCCCTTCACCGATGTTTTGGATATTCCCTTGCATTTCAGATGTGGTCAAGGTATTACCTTGGTTATCAGGATTCGTGATTAAGGGATTTTTTTGTTGTGCGTTGATGATGGAGGGAATAGATGTGTTTAAGACAACTACTATGTTTGATGTATTAATGGGAGGATTAGATGAAGATTTCCCATTTGGTGTTAAAGGCTGATTTTGCATGAGGTTACTTCCTTTCCCTTTTGGGTCCAGCTGGTCAACACTATCTTGCATGACGTTTAGCACACTTTTGGTACTTGTAGGTATGGATGAAGAGGGGTATCCCTAATATGTTCAAGTTGGTGTGGAGTAATGAAGTGTAAGTGGTTTATATGGCTATTTTGGATCCTTGAGAATGGGAGGAGTGCCAAATTTTCATGTCCAAGTGGTCATTTGGGATGGAGGATTGGTTTCAAGGAGGTACCCACAAGTATGCTTCTTTCAAATGCAAGAGTATGGCCAAAATCCTTAGCAAGACTAGCTCCAATACTCAATGTTGATGTTTGATTTAGCCCTAAAAATGGAGTTGTTGGAATAGTGGATGACGTCAAGCCTTGTGTCAATGATTGTACAACAAAAGATGGGGAGTTGGGAACTATGTTCTCTAAGGCTTGGTGCTCCATGATTTCTTCCCTAATAATTCCAAATGGATTTTTCATAATGTCCTCTATCTCACATGGCCCTAATGAAGATGAAGGTTGTTGTGATGGGGTGATGTGACTTCTTAGATCAAATTCTAGAGGATTTAGATCACTTGAGGTAAATGTGACTTTGGTTTTCTCCATGATTCTCTTGTGTTGTGATCTTGTTTTTACCATAAATTTTGGGTCACCTTTGGGAGATTTTTGTTGATATTTGTAATTTTTGAACTCTCTAGTTGACTCAAATCTAGGTAAAAGGGATGCTCTAAGTCTTTTTGGAGCAATGATGATAATGGGAGATGAAAAGGTGGATGATGTGGGAAGTGATCTTTGAAAAAAATTTGGGACAATACCTTTGACTTAAGTTTGATGTGTTGATGTTTGGATAAAGTATGTTGTTGAACTTGGAAATATTTATGCTAGACTTGTGACCTTCAAGATGAACTAGTTAAAAGATGGTAACTAACTTAACCAAATTCATGGAAAATGATGCATTTCACATACAAAATAGCTAAGTTAGGGTTTGATTTGATAGCTATTGAAGTCAAAAAGGTGTTGGTGTATTCAAAATTTTTGCAAAGTTTGATGAAGTGAAGGATGAAATTTTGATGAAGGGGTGGAGGATATGTTTGACCCAATGTTGAATTCAAGTGAACCTTTGTTTGATTAGACCAAGGTAGTGAGAAGAATGCTAGACCTCTAAATTTTTCAAATCCTAAAGACCTAATAATTTAGATAGGTTCAAGATCATGAAAAATCCTTGGGTTTTGACTAAAAAAGAATTCATACAATTTCGAGTTGTTCCTTGAAGCACGTTTGTAGAAGTTGTATACCAACTTGGTTATATTTTGATGAAGCAACAAAAGGTTCCTTTTGAAGGATTTTGGACTAAGATTCCTAAGTTTAAAGTGATGACCTGTATACCTCCTTTTGGGGATTCTAAATAAACATCCTCAAAATCAATACCTTCAACCTATGAATAGCCCTTGCAAACTAATTTTCTTTATTCCTTACGATTTCACCATTTCCCAAGTTTGGTTCTTTTCTATTTGGTCTAGCTCTTCTTCCATTGCTTTTATCCAACCTTCATCCTTGTTGGCATGAAAAAATTTCTTGGGATCAACTTTTGACAACAAACACAAATTTACTTGCTCACTAGTTGTTGTTAGAATAATGTTGTCATTATGCTCATTGGATCAAGTTCTGGAGGAGTTGGTGCAATATGATGGAGAGTAGAGCATGTTTTAAAAATATTGCAATGTTTCTCAAAAAATGCAAAGTCGTCATAAACTTTTGTCATGATGTTATAGTTTTGAGGTCACTTCTAGATGTTAGAAGAGAAAACAAGCTATATATTTGATGTGGATTTTTCAAGAGCTTCTTAGAGGTATATGTTGCATATCCAGAAGATGTGGAATGAGCTCAGAATTAATTAATTTATTCCCTTTGGTCAAACTAGGGTTTTGCAATTAAATCCTAAGTGTTACACTCATGTTGAATGATTAGAGTTTATGATTTGAATTTCACTAGAGATTGATGGTAGCAGGGTGTTTAAGTCATCTTTTAATCCATTGGTGTCATCGAGATGAATGACCGCTTTTCCTTGCGCCTAACAATTGGTTGTGTTTGTGTGCATCATGTCAATCCTTTGCATCACGTTTTGAAGTTTACCTTAGCTTGTGGATTGTTTGATGTGTGATGGAGACTAGTCAGATCAAACAAAGAAGATCTAACAACCATCACTACATTGCTTGAAATCATTTTTGTGAAGCAAATGGAAGACATGCAACTCATGATGTGTGATAATTGTAGATAAACAACCTACGTAGAAGTTCATGAGGATCAATGGCTAATATTACATTGCAAGACTTTAGTTCATCGTGTTTATGTGCTTAATCACTCAACTCATATCTGTGATGCATGATGGAAGAAGAATAGTGGAGTGTGACATATATAGGGATAGGAGGCAATATAATATTATATCGCTACATGTGTTCACATCACAGTTGTGAATAAAGCAACATTAAGCTAATATTTGATAAATTAAAAGGCAACAATGAAGACTTGGTGAGTCCCCTCATTAAAAGAGCGATGGAGCAATAAGGAGGAAATGTCCCCAGCATGACAGATGGTGGAATTTAAATGCATCACAATGATCCTTTGCATCATGATTTACATTATTTGTGCACAAACAAATTTAATCAAGGAAAATTATATATGTGATGACAATCCAATAGTGGAGATCAAGGGATGGCAATCAAATGGTGATTGCTCCTTAGCTTCACATTGCAGAAATTGTGTTTGATACCCCCAAATGAAAAATGATATGTTAGGTGGATGCAATGGGCATAAACCAAAAGATAAAGATCAATGACTATAGTCAAAGAAGATCAATCAAATGAAAACATTTTAAATATTGTGAGATGAAGGATGATCAATGAATTGTGGCACAAAGATCTAAGATCAATGGACCCAATTTAAAGTTGAAGATTCTCAATGACTATGATAGTGTGAATGAGTGTTTTGACTGTAAACTGAAATAGTGCACAAATTTAATTTGTTTACTAACTCCTAAGACCAATTTGATTGGTGACATGATGTGTAAGCGACATCACAATCTGCAAAGGTAGTTAAAAACAAAATAATATCAGATTCACAAGGATATGTCATTAAATGAATAGCATGGTTTAGGGCTTTGCAGGTTGCTAGGTTTAGAAAATTCAACAAACTTGAATTTGGTGATGAGTGTATGGCTAGGTGGATAGGTGGCTTGCTAAAGAAGATAACAAGTAAACCCTAGTAGAGAATTTATACATGTGTGTGCAATGCTCAAGGAAAATGGTTGTATGTTGAAAAAGATATGTAAGATGAAGAAAAATAAAATTTGGTGAAGCATGGTTGTATGCTACAGGTAGATTGAGCTCTTAAGGTGGACAAAGAATGCACTAAAAGAATAAGGTGTAGAAGTATGTGTGCACGAATGAGTGGAACCCAAAAAAAAACATGAAGCCTTCATCAAGGTTAACATTCAAGGTGCAGAACTGAGAGAGGTGCAAGACATAGAATTGTGTTACAGATACAACAACAAAGAATTGAGGAGTTGCAAATAGGGTTGCAACATTATTTGTGTTCTTTGCAACAAATTATAATATCTTGATTGTAAATTGGATTGGTGGGTGCTATTAGATAACTGAGTAGATGATTAGTGTAGGGATTTGGTGTTTCCTTGGAGTGGGTACTCCTAAAACAAGGGATTGGTGTCTCCTTAGGGATGGTATAAGGTTTGATTAACATGTGTCAGAACTGTAAAAATAATATGATATTTTTACATGGGTTTTCATTCATAAATTTTCTATTTTGGTTCTACCATATGCATGTATCATTTATTGTTTGCCATATTGTCCCATTGAATCAATCGAGTTATGCATTTTTCATGTTTGGATCCATATCGGCATAGGTTCATTCCTGTCTCCCTGATCAATTCTATGTTTTCTGCTTGCATGAGTCTATGTTGCCTATCGACAAGACTCATTTAATGTCACATCGATTGAAGTTTTTTTGCAGGTGGCATTCGATAGGACCTTTGTTTTGTCAGGGCAATTGACATTTATCTGTTGGAAATTATCGGCATTGCATCCACGTTGTTTCGCCGACCATGGAGTCTCCTATCGGCATATGTTATGGCTTTTGGGGTGGTGTCTTACTGAATATCATTTGTTTCTCCGACTTTGCATTTTGGTGGTTCATCAGTATAAGTTGAATGCCTTCGGTATAGTGTCACAGAAAAGTGAGTTTGTCTCACCGAAGAAGCACAAATAGTTTTCTTCCAAATGACTTTCGGTGTAACCCACTTGCTAGCGTTGTAAGGTCTTGGCAAGTGACCTTCGGTCTTGCCGACCTTACGCTTGGACTTCCTCTTTATGGCCGATTCGATGAGACTTGGGTGACTTCAGTGATAGGTCATGGCGATGTATGGATTGTCTCACTGGAAAAACGTTATGTTTTATTCAAGTGGCTTTCAATGTAATAGCTGCTTTCTCTTGGCGATAGACAATGTTCGGTGTGCTTTGGTATAACAACTTTCTCTACAAGATGTCTCACCGAAGATTGAAATTTATGGTGACATTCATGATGGGCACTTGTCGGTGAAAGAATCTTTAGGTCACACCAACATGAGGTTAAGTGGGAGGCCCTCGGAAAAACTTAGAACAATCTATGTAACCTCTCCCTGACATTGCATTGTCTTAGTGAAAGTGGATGGGAGATGGTTTTCAGAGTAAGTGTTGCCTTGTCACGGCAACTGTGAAACAAAAGTGAATTCCTTTCGGCCTAGCATTTTGATCTCGGTATATGGTCTCCCTGATACCCATGTGTTATAGCGAAGCAGAGTAGGAACAAAGGAATACTATGTGGCTTTGGTATGACTAATGGGTTGTTACAGCAACAAATTGGAGGTAAAGTACTTTTCGATAAAACATTTTGTTATCTCTATGACTTCTCACCGATGGTGATTGGCTATAGCGAAACATAAAGGGAACAAAAGTGATACTTCTTGACTTCGGCATAGCAAGCTGGTGGTCACAACGATGCACAAGGAATAGCTCACACGGGCAGATAATGATTAACGTTATTTTGCCTTCGGCATACTTTCATGACTGTCTTCGCGACTGTTTAGTAATGAATAACAGAAATACATCACTATGGCTGACATGAATCTGTGTGGATGACCATTGTAGGTTGACATATTTTGGGCCCGAATTTTGTGCTAGGCCGACATGAGTTCTCAATTTGATATTTTCTTCAAATGCTTGTGTATAAATAAGCATTCTTGCAATTGTAATTAGAAGGAACGATTAGTTATTTAATATATAGTAGGCAATTTTTTATGGATACAGTACTATAACTCCATTAGATTAGAGACTATGATGCATGTTTTCAAATTAGAGGTATTTATGAAAGTCATTTGATGTTGCTGCACATTTTTGGTCTCAATTATCTGTTGAATTTGATGAAAGTATGGCTAAGTTGTCTCCAAGATGGACTCTTTCTAGTTGTTTAAATTGATATGACAAGTTTGTATTTGATTTATCAGTGCACATTTGATGTACTTGTGTGATTGATTGATTGGTTCTTTCAAGTAAAGACTAAATCCTTTTAGTTAATCACAGTAATCAGAGAGATTCAATTGGATTATTCAAGTAGAGCTTAGTAGTCACAGTTTTGCATGTTTATACAAGTTGTAAACATAATATATGCCAAATAATTTGAGTTTTCTCCAGAATGTGTTGCTCATTTGATTTCATTTGACTCTGCATACCCAATAAGGCACTGGTCTCTACATTTTGTCATTTTTGAATTCATTCATTCTATTTACATCTTTTAACATTAAGCATTTTAGAATCTAGACCAAAGTATTGTTACCATTTTCAAGTTGAATTATAATTGTTCACTCCCATCTGCCATTGTGAACAAGTTGTTATAAGAAGATTGATTATAAGTTAAGTCTGCATTATTCAGAGAGGTACACCCACCCAGGTTTTGCAGCACCTAAAGAGTAGAAGGTTGAATTCTTCCAACCTTGTTTGTTACCCTGAAGTGTATCAAGAGATTGGCAGCCTCTTGAGGCATCTTGCCTACGTTTTTGAGAGCTAACAACATGTTTGATGATTATCAAGAGTTTTATTTTTTAGTTTAAAGGTTCTACTTTTCTTGATTGTTGTACTTGTTTATTGTTTTTGTTACCAATGGGTGAGTGTGACAATCAATTTATTATGGATGGAAGTTCATTGTTGGTGAAATCGAAATGGGATCATGGATGGTTTTGGACTTTTGGGAATATTTCAATGTTTTTTGTATTTTGTAATATTTTGAGGTTTTTTTTGGTCTCTTTGAATGTTTATGTGAATTTTTATGTTTTCGATTATTTGAGGTTGTTTAGAATTATCCAAGTTTTCCAATGTTTAAGGTTTTCAATTTTCAACTATTTTTGTATTTTTCTAAGTTTTCAATTTTTTGGGGTTTTCTAATTTTCAATTTTTTTTTGTGTTTGTTTTATTTTTGACCAAGACCTAGCCTAAAATACTATCCTAGGGGCCTCGAGGGCTTATCAAAGATGAGCCTTGCCTACATTATACAAGCATAGACCACGTAGTTCAACTAATTTTGACTTATTGTTAATGAGCTATAAATAGTTGATGGACTGTCAGTTTATTATGATGGACTACTAACCTACAGTGTCTTGGGGGCACATCAGTGTTGGCCTTGCCTATGTTCAAGCTCAAAGATAATGTAGCTTGACAAGGTAATGTTATTGGTTTGATTGTTTATGTTTTGACCTAATTGGGGATTTTGATGTGTTTTGGATGTTTTGGATTTTGACTTCATAATTTTTTGAATGTTTTTGGATTTTGGCTATACAATATTTTGATGTTTTTTGGATTTTTTGAATTTTGCAAGTGTTTTTGGATTTTTGATGAGATTTTATGAATGTTTTGGGGGTTTTTTGGATTTTGCAAGTGTTTTTGGATTTTTTTTATGAGGTTTTCAAATGTTTTGGATTTTTGATGATTTTACAAATATTTTGGGAGTTTTGATGATTTTGAGATAAATGATACCTAGATCACGTTGTCAATATCACATTGTGAGATATAAGACATGGATCAAGAGTTATTTGAAAATAAGAGCACACAAACCTGCCCTGAGTATCTAGCAAAGCTTCATAGTTTAATGAACAAGCCAAGATAGGTAATACATATGTGAAGAGTTCAACAGAGTTCTATCATGCTAGATATAGGTGATGGGACTTAATGAAACAACAAAATGGTAAAGAGCCTGTCAAGAGTTTTCCATAAGTAGATTTGAAGTATATGTTGAATCTAATTTTTCAAGATCAAGATTAATTGGAATATCTAGATAAAGCTAGATTGGATGGATGGAGGGAACATTGGATTTATCATGACAAAGATGAGATACTTCTATCTGAGAAGGACCATATAAACGCTCAATTCTACTAATGACACTTGTTTGCCAGGTTTTCATCATAGCACTTTCCCAAAGTGCCACCGTAGTGGTTTTCATTGGAGGACAATTTTTATTTTTAATATTTTCTAGATTTTTATTTTTATTTTTATTTTTTTATGATTTTCTAAAAGTTTTACCCTCGTATTGAACCACCTGGTGGTACTAATGTAAATTTCACTATTATAATGTGCCAAAAATATCCTACTTGAAGAAGCTGCTTTGCTAAGACATGAGCACTTGGATGCAACTTTGAAGAAATCTAATCTATCTTATCGATAACAGAATTAACCTTGTATATGTGCACACATTGAGACAAAGTTCCTTTGAAATCCTTATGATGAAAGGTAGTTGTCAACACATGGTCAATGCAAGAATTAGATATCATGAATCGAGTGTATGGTGTTACGCATGAAGGAATATGAGATGGATTGGTAGATGGTTCAGAACCTTTGACTCTCCAAACTTGGGAAAATGAGCAATAATCGGTGGGAATGAAGGTTTTCATGGAATTAGGACCAACCACTAGATATACTTCATTGCTTGCTTGATGAGAAGCCTACTTTTTTATTTGAGGATGCTTTTGATGGATACATTTCCCTTTTTGATTTTTCCCCATAGTTTTTGTGTCACAAAAAAATGTATAATTGGACATTTATACACTCATTTGGGTCTTTCTTATAGATGTTGGCTTAGTTTTTCCTAGATTTAGCGTTGTAATGTGGTCAGCACATTCACATTAGGTTTTGGACCCTTGTGAATCATTAAGAATTCTATGATGTCTTATAAAAGTGTTGTGAAATGTTGTTACAACCCACTTTCACACTTTGCTAGGACCTTTTCATTATAATTCACCTAAATAACCTCTTTTTATCACTTACCAAGCCTTAGTTCAAAGTGTTGTAAAGAGTTGTAACAAATTTTCATGTTTTTCTAGGCTTTTCATTAATAATTCAACTCTTTCTTATGTTTAAATCACCCCTTAATGCACTTTTCGACCCTACTAAAGTGTGTTTTAAAGAATAATCCCGTTAAACATCATCAAATAAAATTTAATTCTTGACACATACTAAAATTTCCCAAGTGGGACCAAGTTGCCACCTAGGGCAACTTAGTCCTACTGGGCACAAAAATCAAAATTATTTTAAATTTCTTGTAGGATATTATTCTCTTAACCTTGAGGTCGGACTATGATGTGTTATTTTCAAGAAATTTTGTAAAATTGAATATAAATAAAGGGTTTTCCCCTCATTTTGCATCTTCTAATCTCCTAATTTTCTTAGTACTCTAATTAATCATTCTCAAGCATTATAGGCATTATCAAGTCTACATACATTGGAGCATCTACTTGCATATCATAAGACTTCTACATCAAGGGTTTGGTGTGTTGTAGCATTGCATGTTGTTCATTCATCATTCTCTCTTTATTTCATTTCATTTTCAAGGATTTGTTACAAAGCAGTGTTTGACCAAGGAAAACCCCTATTCACTAACCCTTAACCCTTTTTCCCCTCTTTGCATGTGTGTTTTGCAAATCTTGCATGCATATTTTTCAAAGAGAAAGGTGTTAAAAGGTGTCATCATTCCATCAAAGTATTTCAAAGTCAACAAATCTGTAAGAGAAGCTTGGAGATCACTTACAGCCTGATTTCTGCAAAATCGGATCTAGACACCTATCAAGAAGAGGAGTGCAAACCGAGAGCTACATATTCCTATCCCAAAATTCTCGAAAGCTGAAGGTGGACTAAGTTTCCATCAGTAAAAAATTATTCCCACTAATAGGCCTCAAAAGTGGTTTTTGTATTTCTGGATACCCCTTTGACTAAAACCTGTTCTAGCAGAATCTCCCCAAAATAGAACTAGGTCACCCAACTTGATGTAAGTGTCCCAATTGGCCTTAGCAACAAATTATGTAGGACTCTAGAGCCTCTCTACATCACATTCCAATTTCTAGGTGCACCTCTCCAGTCTCTTTCATTTTTGTTATAGTTTGTTTGCATTCTTAGGTCATTTTACATACATCACTGCTTCAAAAGGCTAAGTTGAAGGCTTCTACAAAAGTTTGTTGTCTACACATAGTAAAATCTATTAAAGTGACCAACTTTGGAGGATAATATTAAGCAACTGGAAGATTTTTTAGATAAATCAATTGGTGCTTTCGATTCTCCCCATCTCAATGTGCATCCATGTCAATTTTTAGAGCTTTGGGACATCATTTGGTATTTTTTGAAAACCAAAAGCAAATAGATTTTACCCAGTTTGCAGAATGCATTTCTAGAATAGCTACAAAAGGGTTGACTTTGTTGCTTGATATTTCGTAAAGGAAGAAGATTAAAGAAAAACCCTTTTGCATACATACTCTGGGACCTAAATAAACCAATTCCTCAAATTACAGATTCTCATGAACAAATTTGAAATTTTTCAATGAAGGTGACTTGACAAGTTTTAGTTGAATTTTGATCGTGGCAGTTTTTAGAGATGACTAAATAGGCAACTTCGATCATTAACAACTTTTTCAATCCAAATTACTTCATAAAAATTCATTCTACATCCATACGCTCCTATCATAACTCAACATGTTGGTGTATTTTTGTGGCTCTGGGAGACTGTTTGACTAGTCTTCAAGGATGATTTTGAAGGCTACTTGATTCATTCTATCATAGTGAAAAAGGTCAGAAAAAAAAAATCTGTTGGCTATCCACTTCATTTAAAACATATCTTGGATCTTTGATCGAATAATTACAAAAGGCCTATGCAAAGAAAATAGATTAAATGAAGCAAAGAAATGATTTGTTGAGATATGAGAGGAAGGCATCAAATCCAACATAGTTGTTTATAGTGCTCTAATAAATGGACTTTGTAGAACATGGAAAATTATTTGGTGCTCAGTCTATCCTGAATAACGTTACATAGGAGCTTCAAACTATGTCTTATATGAAGTTGTTCCAAAAGAGGAGATCTTATAATGATAGAATTATTAAGGGCGATAGATACAAAAGGGAGAAATGAGGCACCTTGGCTTTTCCCTAAATCGAAGGATCCCTATTGATTTTTGTAGATGAATATAGAGGAGTCCATGAGTTATTTATTTTGCATTTATATTGTACCTCCAAAGACTGTGAGGAGCGGACAACATCTATTGATGAACAAAGAAATGGTGAGCGAGGCCATGACATAATTGGGTGAGCAACAAGAAAGTTAGCACTCTATTGTATAAATTAGCATCTAGAGGTCAATATAATACAACAAATCTCTATCCAATTGAGTGTTTTGATGATGAAAAGTGAAGCAACCGAGTACTTGACAATGTTAAAGAAAATGAAATACCCAAGTTTTGATACATGTAAGGTGGCTATTATTATGATGCAACAAAATGATACGCGTCTTAAGGAAACTTCAAGAATTCTCAAACTTTTTAGTAAGCCTAGTGTACCTCAATGTAAGTGATTAAAGTTTGAGAAGAGTTTCATATTCTTCATGAAATGTTAAGAGACCTTAATGTTGCATGATTATGAATACAACTCAAGACGGTAATGCTACTAGTATAGTTGGTATGCTGCTATATGAGAAGCTAATGTTAATGTTCTTCTACTGATAGGAATACATTTGAATATAATCTAACTAATTTTTATCAATCGAGAATGGAGAACCATCCACAAGAACCGATCATACATTTATTGAAGGCACCCAACAAAAACCATTGAACATGCGATACTTATTGTAGACTTTGATTTCATTCAAAGAAATTGAAGACATAAAAGGTTGCAGTTTTGAACCTAATTACATTTAACTCCATGATATGCTATTGTGAGAAATCATCCCAATCGAGGCCCAGATTAAAAACAATTATTATTTGCATTTGGAGATGGGTGCATCAAAATTGTTTCCCTTTGGATGAGCGGTCCTTGTAAAATAGTTTAAACCATATGAAACTCTTATCCAAAATATGAGATGTGTACAAAGATAGAGGAGTTTTTTAAAACAAAGTGAATTAGATGCTAAGAATTCTCACATTGGCATTGCACTTGGAAATTTGAATTATTTTTCTTTCGGGTGATCCCACAAAGCTGGATTACAATTTCTGGAAGATTCTGATTTTGCTGAAATCACATATTTTTAGAAAATATAATGATTTAAGCCTTAAAAATTTCCATTTAAAGCATTCCAATTGAAGAGGGTTTGATCAAACTACCTTAGATCAAACCCCCTTGGATAGAACCCCACTAGTTTTAAACCATACCTATAACAAAGTCTCACTTACACCTATCAAAATGCTAATTAAAAACCACTTTTTGATTTACTTTCTGGGGGATCAAATGAATTCATTTAAAATTTTGTAAGTATACACTGCCTTATTATAAGCTTCGCAAAAGTATAATTTTAAATCAATTTAATTTTATTATTATATTTATTTTTTATTTCTTGTAAATGTAGGTTTTCACCAAAATTGAGCTCTTTGTTCTACACATGTGGAAAAATAGAATATTATCAAAAAAAAATATGAGTGCACTAGATATTGAAGTCCTTGATCCAACAAAAAAGAAATTTAATTTTGATACATACAAAAAAAGTTGTGTTATACAATCCGCTTATGTCTAAATTGTAATTGGTTTGACTTTGAAACTTGATTAATAAAAAAATTCAATAAAACACTATGAAACCAAATGTAAGCACTAGATATCATAGTTACAAATCTAAATTTGAAAAATTAGAATTTTATCCTTCATGGAAAAAATATGTGTTATATGGTGAGCGTCACTCCTTAAAAATGGTGTTTACTGAAAAAAAAAAACTATTTTCAAAGGAGATGGAAAAAGAAGTGCAATCTGATTCCAAAAACAAATTAAAAAATATATTTAGAATCTACAAAAAAAATTCACAAATCACTACTTTACATCACTTTCAAATTTCTCACGGTTTAGCTACTATAAGTGTCTGAAAGTGAAGATTTGGTTAGAAAAAATCAATTCAGTGTCCAATTTGGCCAAAAATTGTAAACCAATATTGTGGGATCACCATTTCTTGAGAAGGGAATTTTGTACATAGTTAAAAGAAGCCACAAACAAGAAACATCATTGTTTAGGTGCCTGATTCGTGGGTAAATCCAGCACATGTTCACTTTGCACAAGGGTAGTTTGTGCTTGCAATGAAAATGTATCGAAGTTGCTTGAGGAAATTTGGTCAACACTATTCTAGGATCATGTATAAAGTATATTTTTTTCAGCAAAGAATCAGACTACTAAATCAGAGCATGATATTGCATGAGACAATAAATAATGGCTAAAAGGTCTCAATGATGGCAATGGCGAAGATAGTAGTAGCAATGAACAAAAAATCCAATACTACAGTGAACCCGAAAGTGGAGTGGAGATGCAAAGACCGGTGGGACTTTGACCTATGGAGAGAGTAAAATGTGATTCCCTCTAATACCTCAAAAAATAAATAAACATATGATGGAATTAAGGATTCTATCGGGAGGAAAATGAATATCAGTGGGAGTTAATTTAGAGATCCCCGGTAAAGCAATATGCATGAAAGAACATCATCAAAGAGAAATAATGATAATGCTTGGAGACACTTTGAGGTCTCACCTATAGCCCGAGTAAGTTACATCGAGGAGACACATTACTATAGAGAGAGAAGAGTAAAGTCTCTTCGATGGGGCCTATCACAACGAAAGCTTGAGGGCCGATGTAAATATTACAATGGATGCTATTGATATGGGTAAACATAAAGATGAGATTTAAATATGAAATTGCAGGAGTAATACAAAAGTGAAGACTTATTGAATAAAGGTGGAGACATAGAGTATTTTCTTTATAAAGTAAAATGTTTTCACTAAAATATGAAATACTTTTTCCAAGGGAGTTAAAAGGTGGATAATTATTTTACCCACAAAAAGCATAAAGGATATAAATTATAAAATATTTGCACTTGGAGGTGGAATTACGAGAGTGGGTAACTATTGTTATGTGAAAGGCATATTTTATTGGGTAAAAATACAAGTGTTGGGGTAACAAATCAAAATTAAATTTGACAAAGAGGTAAAAATGAAGCGAGTAATTATTTTACTCAAAGGACATATCGAGTAAACCATAAAGTGAGAAATTTCCAGCAAAGAAGCTAAATGAATAATTCAAGATTAAAACTTTCACGAAGAAGCAAAGACAATGAAGTTAAAATTAAAGTATTTTAATTTTCTGAAGGTAATTAATTAAAATAATGTGAATCGCAGCAACAAAAAAGTGAGTAAAGGTTCATAACCCTATAAAATATAATGTATATATTCCAAATGAAATTAAATGAAGAGGAGCAAATGGGGAGAAAATAGATAGATATACTAAAGATGACTTTCATAATATTTATCATATAGATTATACTATAAAGGACCATGATGCATGCATGAATTTTGGCAGAAATCAATAGAAGATCTTTGGTGTTGTGTGACTTCATATTGGTGTCTATTGTTAGTTGATTTGAAGAATTATTTAGTTGTCTCCACATTGTTATTTCTTTGTTATTTGAATTTGTGTATCCAAGTTGATATTCAATTTCATCAAGACACATTTGTTGTTATTGTGTAATCAAGTTAATTGGTTTCCATTAAAGAATTAAAATCCTTTTAATTGATTACAGTAAGTTGGAAGTAACATTTGGATCAGTAAGAAGAGCCATGTAATTGATAAGATTGGCATATTGTGTCCAACTCGATATTATTTTTTTGTTCAAATTGAGGGTATACTTCATTTGTCAATACACATTTGCTATCATTGTGTGGTTCTTTTAATTGGTTCCTTCAAGGAAGGATTAAAATCCTTTTAATAAATCACAGTAACCTGATAGAATCAATTGGATCAATAAGTAGAGTCTATCAGTCACATTCTTGCACATTTATACATGGTATAAACAAACATAAGTACCAAACAATTAGAACTATAGCCAATACCAGTCACTTATCATAAATCTTCATTGACTCTGCTTACCCAATAAAGCATTGGTCCAGTTCACATTTCATTTATACCTTACTTATCCACTTTCATATTCTAAATTTCCAAATATCACATTAGGAGTAGTAGTTAACAAGCCATCATATATCCCATAGTTCATGCCACTATAGATCTTTAAATACAAATAAGTCACACAATTGCTTCAGCTATCAAGGTCCACTCGCCTAGGTTTAGCAGAGCTTGAAGTGCAGGGAGTCATCAACTATAAAAGTTAACTCCATTAGATGGTTCAAAAACATTGCAAGTTTGATCATAGATCCTATCATCCTCTTTATATTTGTAACCTACATTTTTGAGATCCAATAGGGACATTGCACATTTTGGCCCACCTCTCTCCTTTCAGGTGAAAAACCCTAGAAGTGTTAGAGAACCGTAGGTGCCAAAATCAATGTCCACATTTTGGTGAACTTGGTTTTAGAACATTTTACTTTTCATTTCAAATGCATCTACATGTTAGGAATAGCTTGCATCAACATTGCATTAGGTTTTGCATTATTTTGCATTCTAGGGTTTTCAAAATTGCATTAGTGAAAAGATCAAATTGCTTGCATTTTTGCATTGCATTTCATTGAAAATCAACTCAATTCTACATTTTCATATTATACCAGTATCAGAAAAATCTAAAAATCATAAAATTCTATTTAATTTTTTTTGAAAAATCTCAAAAAAATCACTACCTGGAATAATTTACCACATTGGGCGACATAGTCCACTTGCACATTTTGCATTGTAATTTCTATCATTTCCAGAACATTTCCTACATTTTTGTTTTATGTTATTTCCTTTTTGTTACAGTATCGGTATTTTCTATTTTATTCTATTTCTTGCACTTATTTTCTTTTCATTCATTTGCATCATGGCTATGTATTTTAATAAGTTTTGGATGTTATTCAAATCCTTAGTTGACACGTCAAGTTGTTCCTTTGAAACTAATCCTAATGACATTAAGCTTCCTCATGCTCCTTCAACTCCTCATGAATTTCCTCCTCATGATGTTGACATCATTGGAGAAGATAATGATAGCATGAATAAGTTCCTTAATGAATTCCTTAACAACCTCAAAGCTAATGTGTGTCCTTTTACCTGGATCTATGAAACAACAAGACCTTCCTATAGTGCCACCTCCTGATATGTTTGGTTATTTACATCCTGAAAAAAATGAAAGATCTAAGTTCCCTCCATCAAGTGAACCTAGTTCTTCTAAACAAGCAACCTCTCAACCATTCTATGATAACAAAGTCACTAGTACTCCAATTAACCTTGAAGAAACCTATGGAAATGGTTTTACCATTTTCAACAAACAAGGATGTGACACAATAACTAAACATAACATTCATCAACTCTTACAAAAAAAATCCAAAAGAGGATAATACAATAGGGTTAGGTTATCAAGATCCTCCTCATAACAGCAAGCCTCCTAGAGAATATTGGAGACTTTGTGATGATGGCATAGTGATCTTTGATTCCCCTCCCAATCTGAATGTCCTCCTGCCTTGTGAGCAACCTAATAACAAAGACAAGGATGAAAGGATCACTTTGGGTCCTCTTCCTCCTTCCATTCATGAAAAGGGTGAACCTAGCAAACGAAAACAACCTTACAAGTTACAAAAACTCAAGTTTCCTCTTTGTCTACCACCTGAATGTGAAAGGAAATTACAAATACTTGTAAACAAAGGACTCATACTATTAACACCTATGAATAGGTTGGTGATCTATCCTAAAGATGCTAACATTCCACATTGTGCATATCATCACATTCTTGGACATAGAAGTGATGAGTGTTGCTAATTGAAACAAATATGGAGCAAGTATCATTTTGATGGAAATAATTGTTGTCCCTTGAACCCATAAGCCAGGCCATCCAACACCTTATCATGTAATATTTGTAGAACATTATCTTCTCACTATTACATGACCTTTCCCATCACCTACATTAGCTCATTCTTGCCTTGCACTTAGTCAGGGAAAGAAGTTTCTATCCTTGTCCTAGTAATGCAATTATTGTTGTCCCTTAGTTGTGTTATTCACTTTCTGCTTATACCGATTAAGATTGGGAGGAGGATGACTTGCTTGATGGTTGATTTGCATTTTCCTTACTAGTCTTTTTCACTTTCTTTTTCTTTTTCTTTTGTGTGTTTGCATGTGTGTAATGTATTCCCCCATAAAGTGATGTTTGATTTTCTCTCTCTTTGTGAAATTCCTCTATTTGTACCTTCATTCTTCTCTATTTCGTACATTACTTTCACCTTTTTTCTTTTGTATTTTTCTTGTGTTTTCCTTTTAGTGATGACACAAGGCATTGATACATTCCATGTCTCTTTCATGTTGACCCAAAAGGCCCTTTTCTCTTTCTTTTTCCTTTGTTTTTCTTGTGTTTTCCTTTTGGAGATGATGCAAGGCATTGAGACATTTCATGTCTCTTTCATGTTGACCCAAAAGGTCCTTTTCTTTTTCTTTGCCTTTCCTTCTTTTTTTTTCTTTTTTTTCCTTTTGGGGATGATGCAACACATTGAGACTAAAATGTCTCTCTCATGTTGACCCAAAATCTTTTCCATTTTATTTCACCTTTTATTTTTCATTTTTCTTGTGTTTTCCTTTTGGGGAAGATGCAAAGCGTTGAGCCATCCTATATATCTTCCATTTTGACCCAAAAGGATCTTTCTTTTTCTTTGTTTTCACTCTCTTTGTGTCATTCTTCCAGTTCTATGTGATTTGCGGTATGATGACAGTTCAGAGCTCTCTAAACAAAACATTACAACAACAAACATACTGACCCTAAATCCATAGATCCCTTATGTGTTTGGTGTTTACATTTTGAGGGAAACCCCTTCCCCTCTTTCTTTTCCTTTCCTTCACATGAGGCAACTTTACTCAGGAATGTATGACCTGGCATAGAGGGTTTCCAAGTTGGCTCTCATATCTTTCTTCCTGTTTGCATTTTTTTTCATTTGAAACTTTAAATTAATTTCTCACATAATGGTGTGTAGCAATTCCTTTAAAGCGGGGGCATACATTGGCATTATTCCTTTTCATTTTTCTTTTTTCTTCGTTCTTAGTGAAGCCTTGTTACTTCATACAATGTGTTTGTCATTTTGTGGATGACATTGGGTATGATTTCCTTCATGATCATGATCTATCTTATCATATTACATTTCTCTTGGTGGCTTGATGCGACACACTACATCCCCTAAGTTGTAAATTTTCTATTCTTTGATCGGTCCTCCTTTGGAGACATTAGATGTAATGTTCCCTAAGCTAAGACCCTGCATGAACTAAGCAAGACTCCTTTGAACATTTTTTGCATGTTGCATTTTGTATTTTTTATATGGCCACCTTGCATAACACAACTTGCATGCCTTTGGTGCCATCGCATTTGTTCATGAGCTCCAAGAATATGGAGTTTTGGTTGTCTTGTGAAGCCCAAAATGTCATTTTCTTTTATGGAACCTTATTAAAGTTATTAGGAGGTATAACTTTGGTATGGTTGAGCGGGAAACCCATTCTGATGCATGAATTTCCCCATAGCCACCTACGTGTGTGTGAGTGCATACTACCCATGAGTGTATGTTCCTCAACTTTTGGGCCTTCTCACTTGACAGATAGCCATGAGTTCCATCACCTCAGAGTGAGTATACATTTCCTTTTCCAGACAAACAACCTAGATCTGATCCACAATCGGATGGACAAATGATTGAAGCTTGATTTGACTCTTTTTATTCTCCTTCTCTCTTTCATTCTATTTCATCATTTCCATGTGTTTTCCTTTGTGCTAATGTTTGGTTTTCGATGGTATTCTGATCCTAGGGGCTTGATCACCCCTCTTGATTGTTGTCATCTCATCTTACTAGCATGGGTACATTTGGATCCCTCTTGATATGCATGTTGGGCTACTTTAGTGTGAGTTTGAAGCAAGTTCATCCTCTCACTAAAGTGGGGGCTAATTGTGTCACAAAAAAATGTATACTTGGACATTTTTACATTCACTTGGGTCTTTCTTATGGATGTTGTCCTAGTTTTTCCTAGATTTAATGTTGTAATGTGGTCAACACATTCACATTAGGTCTTGGACCCTTGTGAATCATTAAGAATTCTATGATGTCTTGTAAAAGTGTTGTGAAGTGTTGTAACCCACTTTCACATTTTTCTAGGATGTTTTCATTATAATTCACCTAAATAACCTATTTTTATCACTTACCAAGCCTTATTTCAAAGTGCTATAAAGAGTTGTTAAAAATTTTCATGCTTTTCTAGGCTTTCCATCATTAATTCAACTCTTTCTTATGTTCAAATGACCCCTTAATGCACTTTTTGGCCCTACTTAAGTTTGTTTCAGAGAACTATCCCATTAAACATCATTAAATACACTTTAATTCCCAACACCTAGTAAAATTTCCCTGGTGGAACCAAGTCGCCACCTAGGGCAACTTAGTCCCACTGGGCACAAAAAATCAAAATTATTTTTTAAAATTTCTAGTGGGATATTATTCTCTTAACCTTGAGGTCGGCCTGTGATGTGTTATTTTCTGGAAATTTTATAAAATCAAGTATAAATAAAAGGTTTCCCCCTCATTTTGCATCTTCTAATCTCTTAATTTTCTTAGTACTCTAATTAATCATTCTCAAGCATTATAGGCATTATCAAGTCTACATTCATTGGAGCATCTACTTGCATATCTTCAGACTTCTACATAAAGGGTTTGGTGATTTGTAGCATTGCATGTTGTTCATTCATCATTCTCTCTTTATTTCATTTCATTTTCAAGGGTTTGATTACCAAATTGGGGTTTGACAAAGGCAATCCCCTATTCGCTAACCCTTAACCCTTTTTCCCCTCCTTGCATGTATTTTTTGCAGGTCTTGTATGAAAATTTTTCAAAGAGAAATGTGTTAAAAGGTGTCATCATTCCATCAAAGTATTTCAAAGTCAACAAGGCCCTAAAAGAAGCTTGGAGATCACTTACAACCTGATTTCTATAGAATCAGATCTGGACACCTTTCAAGAAGAGGAGTGTAGACTGAGAACTATGGATTCCTATCCTAAAATTATTGAAAGTTGAAGGTGGACTAAGTCACCCTCAGTGGTGAATGAGTCCCACTACTAGGCCTGAAAAGTGCTTTCTATATTTTTGGATACCCTTTTGGCTAAAACCTATTCTAGCAAAATCTCCCTAAAACATGACTAAGTTGCCCAACTTGGCATAAGTGTCCCAATTGGCCTCAGCAAAAAATTTTGCAAGATTCCAGAGCCTCTCTACATCACATTCTAGTTTCTAGGTGCACCTCTCCAGTCTCTTTCATTTTTGTTATAGTTTGTTTGCATTCTTAGGTTATTTTGCATATATCATTGTGTTTTCAAACATCTTGCATTTCATTAATCTTGCATTAATAATTTATTTCCTTAATTAGTTTATTGCATTTAAAACATTACATTTAGGCATAATTCATTCATACTTGCATTAGTCTTGAGTGGGTGCATTGCACATTTTGGCCTACTTCTCTCCTTTTAGGTGAAAAACCTTAGAAGTTTTAGAGAACCGTGGGTTCCAAAATCGAAGTCCACAATTTCTTTGACTAATGGATTTTTGGAGGGATGATTTTCTTTATTTTTCTTTGGTATCCATTTGTATTTTCTTTGTCCTTTTTTCTTTACTGCTTCATTTTCTTTGATGATCTTCTCCTTTCTTTTATAGGAATCTTTCTTTTTGCATTGGTCCCAATTTATGTATGATATGATGGGTGGATGGCAATTCATGATATGACTAGTTGTAGTGTTGACACTATTTTCCCCATAAGGATCCTTCATGCCCCATATTTTGATGTTTGCATTAGAAAAGATTGCCCTTAGTGTTGTGAAGGTATTAACAATACATAATCCTTTTCTTTGATAATGTATCCTCTAATCCATAGCCATTGAATATGACTTGTCGCATGATATGCTATGGGTTCCCACTGCTTAGGAATATGAACTATTTTCTCTAATTCTATGACATCATTTTCTATTGATACTACTTCAAAAGATGTTGGTTTTGATTCAAAAGATGTCTATGATGCACAATCATTGTAAGAATCAAGAATCTTGAATATTGCTTGCTCTTGTGTGGGAATATCAAGAATAGGAAATTCTTGTTTTGGATGAAGAATGTATATATGTCCATCAGAAAGAAACATCTCAGAGGTGATATCAAGGACATCTTTGGAGTTTAAAATAGTTTAGAAGATGTCCCTCAACTCTTGGTGAAACTCTCTAGGGATAGGGGTTCTTGATCCTAACTTGATTCAGAGTAACTTTCATTATCCTCAAGAGCCTCTTCTTGACATGATCCTTGGGTGGATGATATATCATCAGTAAAAGATTCTTTAGAACAGTTTGTGGTTATTGGCACAATAAGGGATATTTCTTGCTCATTTGGAGCTTCTTCAACATGCCCAATCATGATGTCATATGTGGGAGAGATATCATAATCTAATACACACTTGATGTCATTATGGTATGAAATATTGCTAGACATTGTTGATGGGTTTAGACTCTGTTTTAAAATAGTATCTTGATACGTGTCTAATTTCTCATGTTGTGATGAATGATAATAGAAATATGTCCCAACATGGTATCATGGGTATGGTTTACATTGTTTTAAGTTGATGTCTTTCCTAAATCTTTTATTTTTCCATGATTAGGTATGGGTTTGTGTAAATTTTCAGATTTTCATTCCCAGATTTTTGATCGACATCAATGTCCCCTTATTCAATAAGATCTTGTATCAAATGTTTGAGTCTAAAAAAAAAAATTTGTTATGACCTTTGTATTAGTGGAATTCACAAAAATGATTATTTCTATAGCTAAGAGGTTTGACTTGTGGCACTTGATAGTTTGAGAAATTTGGGAGTATGTTAAGGTTAGATTGTATGAATTTCTTTAACACATCCTCCATAGGTTCCCCTAAGGGAGTGAATTGTCACTTAGGAGAATTGTTTGTTCTTTGTGGTCCATGTTGATTGTTTGCAACATTGCTCATTAGTTGATTGTTTGGCGGTCGCATTTGTGTATTCATGGTTTGGATGTTTGCTTCCCTAGGAGTAGTTAAGACCACCTTTGCATCAACAACACCATCACTAGTACAACATTCTTGTTCTCTGCCCAAAAGTTGGGTTTGTCATTAGAACTAATGGATGGGTGGTTTTCATTATACATTTGTGTGCTCCCTTGTGTGATTAGGGCTCTCTCAATGTTGAGGGACCTAGGGATAAGCTCATCATAGGACATGACACATTGCATCTTTAACTAAAAGTATAAATTTGTGTCAACATTAGCTGATGATGATTCTAACTTGTTGCTCCTCAGGGATAGGCCATTTTCTCTTGCTAACTCACTGGCTCCATTGTTATATGAAGTTTTTGAAAGATTCCCCCTTGTTTTTCTTGAGGCTATACAACTCTTCCAAGCTCACATCCATGTCAAGATTGAAGGAGAAATGATCTCTGAACTTATTGATTATCTATTGGAAGTTTTGAATTTCTAGAGGCATTTGTGAGAACCAATCAATTGCCAACCCCACCAAACTGTGTGGAAAAGGCACATTAAGTAGGAATCATTGTAAGCCACCTCCATACACATCACATGGAATTATTTGATGTGATCCATCAAATTTCCCTGTCCTTTGTATTTATCAAACATTGGAACCTCAAAACCAGGTGGGAAAGGTATCATCGCTATGTTCCTATTGAAGGGGTGAGGACATAAGTTTTGTTACATATGTGGCTTCTTCATTTTCCCACTTGAATGTCTTGGATTTGTTGTGTGAGTGCCTTGCTTTGTGATGATACATCATCTTGCAAATTTGGTGGAGGAGCATATGTTGTGTATTGTCAGATGGTGGATGAAGTGTAAATGGGATTTTGATATGATGGGGTGTTGTATGGCATGTAGGGTGTAGTTTGATACTGTGAAGGTGATGGTGGTAGAGGTGTATATGCTCCTAGCATATTCTGGATTAATGATGTTTTGTTGGGGATTATAGTACAAACCCTATTGTTGTTGTTGTTGTGCATGTACTTGTTGTTGGGTTTATTGTTGTGCTCTAGAAAATATTTTTGTTGGGCTTGTTATTGGTGGTGTGCAAGGAATGCTTGTTTTTTTTTCACAATTAAGGATTTTTATTGAGCTTGTTGTTGTTGCAAGGCTTGCGCTTGGGATTTTTTTTGTTACAACACTTGTTGATAAGCTTGTTGTGCTTCCAATCTGTAAGTGTTTTGATGTTGGGATACGTGATGGATTTTGAGTGATCATAGTATGAGTGGGTTGTGGTTGTTTTGTGCTACCATTCCTTGTAATATTATTGATTGAGAGGGAGGAACGTAGGTTTGGGACCCTATTTGATTTTGCATGATTTGGGGGACCAATGGTAAAGATGATGATGGCGCCATTTGGTATTGTGATCTCAATGACACATTATAACCTAGGATCAATTGATTAGAAGGGTTCCTTTGATCGATGTGTTGAGGGTTCCCTTATTGTGTTTGATGTGGGACCAAGGAATTACCTTGGTTGATGGGGTTTGTGATCAATGTGTTGCTTTGATTTGGATTGATGTTAGATGGGGCTATTGTGGATGTTGGATTGACTTGAGTAGTTTAGGTAACCACTTCTTTTGATGTGTCAATGGGTTTGTTGGAGCCACTTTTTGGGGGTTGACCTTGTGTGAGGGTGTTAACTTTCCCTTGTTGTCCCACTTGAGGAACTTGATTCACATTATCTCATATAACGTTGGGCACACTTTGGGTACTTGTGGTGATGGATGAAGATGGTTGTTTCGAGGATGTCATGGTGTTATGGAATGTAAGGGGTTTGCATGTATGTAGAGGGTGTTCTAGAATTGTGGTGGAAGAATGAGTTGGGGTACCAAATGTTGGTATCCAAGTTGTTTTTGGGGAATATTGGTGTTTTGAGTACCCAAAAGTGTGCTTCCTCCCAAAGGTAGAGTGTAACCAAGATCAATGGTAATCTTAGTTGCAAGACTAGGATTTAATGTTTGACTTGGCACAAGTGATGGAATTGGTTGATTCGTAGATTGGGTTAATCCTTGTCGCAAGTTTTGTGTAAGAAAAGTTGAAGCCACGTCTTCTAAGGTTCGATGATCTTGTTTATACTCAAGTAGTTCTTCCTTAGTGAGGTCAAGTGGGTTGTTTGTGACATCTTCTACCTCATACCCTAAAGGATTTTGTGGTTGTTGTGAGGGGGTAGAATGGATCCTTGGATCAAATTCTTGTGGGTTAGTATCACTTGTGGTAGATGGTTTTTTGGTTTTCTCCATGATTATCTTGTTTTGTGATCTTGTTGTAACCATAAATTGTGGGCCAACTATGGGAGAGGTGTGTTGAGATTTTTAGTGTTGAAACTCTCTAGTTGACTCAAATTTTGGTATAAGGGACCCTTTAAGTTGTTTTGGACCAATGATGTGAGTGGATAATGAAAAGGGTGAATGATATGGGAGATGAACTTTCTAAACTTTTGGACAACACCTTTAGACAAAGAGGTTTGATTGTTTTGATGCCATGGATAAAGGTGTTAATGAACATGTAAATCTTTAAGGTAGACTTGTGACCTTTAAAATAAACTTGTCCACAAATGTGATAACTAACTCAACTAAGTGTATGGAAAAGGATCCATTTCACACAAAAAGTAGCTAAGTTAGGGGATTGGTTTGATAAATGTCTAAGTACAAAGTTTTGATGTGTCCAAAAGTTTCTAAAGATGTTTGGTGAAGTGGAATGCCAAATGTGTGAAGATGGATGAAATGTTTGACCCAAAATTTGTTAACATAAGAGGGACCCTTTTTTTTTAAGACCAAGATAGTGAGAAATATGATATACCTCTAAAGTGATAAAACCTTAATAACTCAATGATTTTGGTAAAATAGTACTTGGACTCAATGTTTTGCAATACTTTCCTTGTCTCAATTTGCTTATTTTGGGGAGTCAATGTTTGAACATACATCAATGTGGGGTGTTCATTTGATTTAATCTATGATTAAGTGATATTGTTTCATTACCACATCAAGAAAGTCTTAATTAATGTTCAAACTAAAATGTCTATGCCAGAGCAACCTTCATTTCACAAAGTCCATTATGTGAAAATCATGAAGCTAAGGCCATTGTTCCCTATGTTAACTTTGGAAAGTGTGGATTTAGAAATAAGTCCAAATATTTAGAAGCCTCTAAGAATAAAATCCTTAGGGACAAGAAAAAATAGGAATTTTCAAAAGGTATCCATACTTATTCCAAAGAGTTTGAAATTTGATAAACTTTTTGATGTGTGTTTAAGATGTTTTGGAACCAAACAATGTGTCAAACTAAATCACAAGCAATAACATCCCTAGTTCAAGTGGGTTTTTTCTTCTTGGTGGGCTTGCCTCATGCCCTTCATAGTAGAAGAAATGATTTTACATGAAATATAGGGGAAAAAAAGAAAAGGTATGTTAAGAATGAACTCTTAATCTCTACACTTTAACCAAAATTGGACATGGCAAGTAACTTCTTGGAAAAAAATTCCAATGTACCACTTTAAAGAACTCTTTGGAAAGAAAAATTTGTCCACTACAAACAAAGGTTTTTAATGACAACAAACTGAGAACACCCATCATTTCACTACCATCTGTAAGCCACTTAAGGCATGGGTTTAGGTGCAGTACATTGATGCCTCATGATTGAAGGTACTTTCTCACAATTTCCCAACCTTTGATATAGCCAACCAGTAAACGTGCTTCAAGAACTTGACTATGAGTTTTCCATTATAGGATGTATTTCATAGTAATCCCTCTCTTAAGGGTGACTAAAATCATGAAAGTACACTTGATTATTTCTCTTGACCTAAGATCTCACAAAGTGCAAGGGACTGGATACACACTACAAGTGTACACAATCAAAGCAATCACTCATTCCTTTTAACCCTATAAAGAAAAATGACTTTTTTTTAAGCACCAATGGAAGGGTTTTTTTGTATTGTCCAATTTTAACCGATATTGCAAAATGAGGTTGTATGGGTCCAATTTTAACCAACTTTCAAAGTAAATTTTAAGCCCAATTGAGAGCTAGTGGTCCTAAGATTGTAAGTTTTAAAACCCAATGGAAGTTTAGTAGTCCTAAAACATAAAACAAAGCAACATATGAGGGGTTATACCATCCCCTAAGTGTCAAAAAGCTTTTACAATAACTAGAATTAAGAGCAACTAAAAATCAAAATTTTCAATTTTTTTCCAATTTTTTCTATGTTCTAGTAAATCACATTTTCAGAGCTCTTCAGAGTAGAATTTGGGGTTGAAACTTGCGTTAGTCCTTAAAAATAAATTACTAAAGGCACTAGTTTTAAGAGAATGAATTAGTACTCTTGGAGACCTTCCAACAGTGCAAACAAATTCAAACTTTGAGCACCAAGTAGAAAGTTATGACCCCAACAAGTTGGGTAAATAATTTCCTAGTTTTTTCCCAAATCTATAAAACTAGTTAGCCTCAAAAACAAAAACTAGATGTCAATAGAATGTTAGAGAGCATATGAAGTTAAAAATTTAAAGCACATGTGAAAATTAACTCTCTATTTTGTTTACCAGTAAAAAGCATCGTTGAACACAAAGGCATCACTGAAATTGACAAAGGAATCACTAAAATTCATGGGCATCTCTCTGGTGAAAGTTGGAAATTGTTGCTCTGTAGACAATAGTGACTATAAATGCATCACTATATCAATGGTGTCGCTATATTTAAATTCATGATAAATCCAAAAATTAAAAGGTGTCGCTAAATTAAAAAAGCATCATTGAATTTAATATGTGTCACTATAATTCCATCAAAGCAGTTGTTGTATGGAGACACTTTACAATGGTGTCATTGTAGCCTCCAAAAGTTTTTTGTATCTACAAACTCAAGAACATGAGAATCTAAAGAGAAATTCGTCAGATTCAATTAGTATATCCCTCCTTTTGGCACCAAAATGTGACCATAATCATAGTATGAACTAAATATGGTAGATCTAAATTAATTTAAATCCTATTTAATCCCCTAAACCATGATCCCAATAAGATATTTGAAATCACCAAGAAACTAAATAATCATTAAAATAACATGAAATCAACATGAAAGAATAATAAAAACCTATTCTAAGACCTCAAATCTTATCCCATTGGAGGAGTGGTGTCACTTTGATGTGGAATGGAAACCGTTTCCCAATCCCTTGGATAATATGAGCTTTTTTCAATCAATTGTACTGAAGAAAACTGATGAAATTGATGAGATATGAACGAAACATGGTATAAAACTAGTTTAACATGATGAGGATGAAATCTAAATGCTAAAATTCTTGATGGACATGGATGCAATCTATGCTAAATGTAAACAAAGTTCAAATATGCAAGCCATGGATTCAAACTAAGCTAGAATCGAAGAAAACTAAGTTAACTTGGAAGCCATTAATGGATGCTTAAGCTAATATGGATGAAAATTAATCTAAAAATTTTAACAAATGCTCAATATGGATGCAAGTGAATATGAATTTCAACAACATAACTTTTCTATCAAAAGATGGATCCATTTCTCTCTAAATAGTGATGTATTTATAGGAGAGAAAAGGAAAAATTAAGGGCTCGGATCCATTTGATCTATCAATGGTCAACATTGGATGAAGAGAGAAACATGGACCAAGGATTCTCATCAATGGATGAGAATCAAAGATCACATGGATCAAGGAAATCATCAAGGGTTGAGAATAATTCTAACAAACACACTTTGTAAAAACTTTCAAAGTTTGTTACAAATTTTGTTTGAAAACAATCATTCCATTTTTAGAGCCAAAGTAGGATAATATTTCTTTGGAATATTCCCTATGCAAGTGGATGGGTGAGGAAATTAGCAATTTATTAATTAAAACTAAATTTTAATTGTGCACGATGAGGAATGTGAGGATGTCCATTAAATATTTAGTTTATTTAATAAGAAAGGGGGTGTAAATGATATGTAATTAAACAATTTAGGATTATTTAATTAAATGAGAGGACTTAGGCAATTTAAAATTATAAATAATTTGATTTATTCAATTAAACAGGATGAGAGGTGAAGGTGAAAGGGGTGAAATAACCTAATTAAATCAATTACATTAATAGATGAAAATGATGTATTTAATTAAATAAGTAGTCTTATTTAATTAAACAAGTGAAAAGAGGATGAATTTCAGGATGAAATGATGTTAGTATATCGGATTCAAGTGTGTAATATCATTCAAGAAAATTTTAAGTGTCTATAGGTTGATTTATTTCTTTTGCTTGTTGTTTGTTCTTGCAATGGGTAAATCTCAAATTGAACTCCTAACTCCATATAATTATGCTTCATGGAGAAAATCAATATGGAATTATCTCATGGGAAAGTGTTGTCTAGGCTATCTAAATGAAACTATTCCTCAACCTACTAATACTGAAGAATTTGCAAAATGGGAGCTTGATCATTCGAAAAATCTTGGATGCATATGTTCAATAGTCTTATTTGATTTAAAATTTCATGTTGAATTGTGCAAAACACCTAAAGAGCCTTGGGATACTTTTGAGAAATTATATGGTAAAAGTGGTAAGATTAGGGGATATCAAATTGATAATTATTTGATGAATCTTCATCCTAAATGTGTTGACCACATCCAAGGCTACATCTCCAAGACTAAGAAACTAAGAACATAACTGAAAAAATTGCAATATTGATAAAGAGGATTTACAAAAAAAAAAATTATGTGTTATCCAAGCTTGATTTTGAGTATTCAATGTTTGTTTATGGATTTCATACCCATAAGCTTTCTATGTGAGCATCATATATTGATCCTAAATTTGATGACTATGAAAATATCCTGATCAAAGAGGAAGCTAAGTTAATTCATACTAGTATAATCAAGTCTTCTAAGTCACAAGAATTGTTGGCTAATGAGCCAAAGGTACAAAAAGAATCAAGGAATATTGATAAGAATCAAAATAAGAGAAAGAAAAAGTAACATAAATAATTTGAATCCTCTCCCTCTAAAGGGGAATCATCTAAGAATGAGAAGCCTACATGTGTATATTGCAAGAAAATAGGGCATGTTGAACATCAATGCTATTCAAAATAGATTGATGAGTTGAGGCATCTTCTTAAAAAGAATCAAATCAATTTTCTTTTATCATCAAAGGGTTCATCTTCTACTTCATCAAATTTTGATAGACATAAATGGAAATCACATCTTGCAATTCTAATTTTTTATTTAGAGAGGTGGATACTCAATTTAGGAGCCTCACATCACATGGCTTCATCTAAGTGTATGTTCTCTTCATTTGAGTCTTTTTCATCACTACACATATTAATGGATAACAACACATATATGCATGTTTGTAGGAAGGGATCTATTGACATGAATGAAAGATAATTTAATAATGTTCTTTGTGTGCCTTCATTGTCAACCAAAATCATTTTTATATATCAAATCACACATGATGAAGGAAAGAGTTTTGAGTTCACACAAAATTTTATTATAATTTAGGATTTGCATAACAAAGATATAGTTGTAGTTGGGGAGGTTGATCACCAATCTCAAGTCTACACCTTCTCACATTTTTCTCCTCATGATTTGGTAGATATTCACATTGAGGCATCTTGTGTGGACACTTTTGAGGAGATTCAGTATGGTCATTTGAATCTTGGTATACTTTCATCCATTGAGGATCTAGTGGTCAACATGTGTTGATATTCCATCTCCTTCATCTACTATTACCTTTAATGATGCTTTTGTTTCCACACTTTTTTCTCCTTATGATTTAGTACAGTAGGACATACATTATCTTCTAGAGATGGCTACTTGGGATGAGTACTTGATATAAATTGCTAGTTTTTCTTGTGATTCCCACATTTTAGATTCAAGAGATATCATTTATTGCATTCATCTTCTCTTTGATGAGGTTGCTCCTTCTTTAATTGTTGTGAGGGAACAAGTTCTAACCCTTGTTTTCATTCTCTACATGATGATCCTTCATAGTTTGACATGAGTGTGGGTTATTTTGGACATCATTTGGAGGAGGCTTATTTATCTTTTGAGGAGATATCTTTGTCTTTAGATTGTGTTCTACAATCATTTCTAGGATAGTCTAGATTTTCTTCTTTTGTAGTGTGGCCTAGAATACATGTTTGGATGGTGAAAAATTTTGGAATCAACATGGATACACTTGAGCACTCTTGAGATACATCACCCATTATCCTTCTTCTTGCATATTCCTTTAAGGAATGGGAAGACATCTTCCATACCATCTTGGTTTTGTTTCTTCTTAAGGGGAGAAATTTTTTCATGGTCTTGGATCATCTTCAATATTTAATGTAACTGAGTATCTACCATCATTGCAAGAGACTCAACATTGAGGGGGTTTAAATGGTCTCACTTCTTCTCTCTTATGGGGGTATTTTTCCTCGCATTGGGTTTTTTCCATCTCATTAATCATTGAGATCATCTTTTTTATCTCTCTTTTGGGGAGGAGTTTTGTCCCACTAGGTTTTATCATTTTCTCTATTTGTGAGAGATTTCATTTGTACATGGGTACTTAACATGGCCCCATATTTGAGACCCATCCTTGTATAGCTTACATAATAATCTACTCCCTAAGTTGTACTTAAGATGGGTTGTTGGCATAAATAGGTGTTTTACCTATCTAGTCATTAGTGGGTCCTATTTACATGTTAATTTTACTTAGGTTTATTGCTTTTTTGAAATTTTTAGTTTTCTAGACATGATTTTGTCATATCTTATTTGTAGGTTGGATTTTATTTAATAATTGTATCCTACCTATCATTTAATAAAGTTGAGTTAGTTGTCTCATGACATAGTATTAAGACACTTGTCATACTCTTTTTTAATCCTATGTCTCACCTTGGCTACATAACTAGGTGGTATCATATGTAAATCAGCAATTATAATCCATTGATGAATCATATCATCATGGTTTTTCATTTACATCCTTTGATAACATAGAAAATTATTATTTTATGGTTGATCTCTCTTGTAATTTCATGAATTTCCTAGATCTTGGGTAGCTATAATCTTTAGCCAAATCTTGCATGGTGTAGAGTATTATATACCAACTCTTATAGGTTATACCCCCCATCAATATAAATTTTGGTAACTTACTTCATGAATGAAATTTAGAACAAATAGCCATATATATGAAACCATTTATATTTAATTTAAAAAATTATTTTGGACTATAAGGTTATGATACTCAAGTATGTCTAGTTATACAAGTGGATAAAACAAATAAAATATAATGAAAGTGATTTAATATTGATATTTATGATTGGTGTGATGAAAATGAAGCTATAAGAAAGTTGGTTTCTACATCCACTAGGTTTCAAAGTCTAATATTCAATCTTATAAGCATAAAAATTGGTGAACCTTAAGCTTATTTATTGGATGTGATTCAACAACAATATCAAGAACTAAGAAAAAACACAATTTCACATAAGACCCATTATACAAAATATAGGATGCAAGTTCTATAGATATATCAACAATTCTAAAGAAATAAATTAATTTAAGGATATGTAGGATACTACATATATTCCACATATCGTCATAAAGAGATCTCTTAAGAATCCTCAAGGATAAATTACAAGATTTGACCAACGTATACAAATTAAAAATAAAGCTATATTAGCAAGGGTGATATCAAAAACTAAATCTAATCCATTGAAGAATATACCTAACCATTGGAGAAACTAAATTTAACATATATAATTTGCATATCTTTTAGATTTTGTCAAGGTTTGCAAAGCCTATAAGCTTATGAAAATGTTTGATCAAGTAAAATACACCTTCCAACTCTTTGTTAGGAAAGAAAAAAATCGTTACACATCTCCAACAAACCACATTGATTACCACCTTTCCAATGGATACATGTTTAGCCTTAAAAACCTATTTTTTAGCTTTAAGGTGTGGGTGTTCACATTTTATTATTCTAGCATCAAATTTTTTTGACTCAAAAATATATCTTAGATATTTTAGGCATACATGCCTATATAAAATTGAATCCATATAGAATCAACTTCTAAGAACATAAGAAAAAATATCATTAAATAACATAAATCAATAGGTGATAATAATTTTCAAGATTCCAAGGTATTTATTCCATCTTCATACATCAAATCTACCCAACTCATCTCAAATTGCAAGTTGTAAACCATATATAGACCTTGTATCCATTAAATAAGTATGTATCCTTGAATAATAGAAAAATTAATTAAATAAGAACTAGATAAAAATGTAATTCTTGCATGATTTTATAGCTTTAAAATAAATTTCCAATACCCTCAGGATAATAGTTGGAAGACACATTCAAGGCATAAATCCTATTCCATAATTAGATCTCATACCCCAAAACTACTTGCACAGATAATAAAATGAATGCAATGAATTTTTATGCATCATGCAACCTTGAAATTCCCAATCTATTGTATACATGCACCTAATACATCCAAAATAAGGGATTAGTAATGAAGATCAATGTAGGGACACATGCCTACACAATTCATAGAAATAAAATTCCAAACTAGTTGGGTGCATGTGATGCCAATAAGAATAATAGACTAATAGTGTATTGAACTTGCTCACATGTATGTGAATTTAATGATTCCTTTATGATGTGTCAATGTAGCCAAAAGAAAAATATAGACTTTAAAGCATGTTAATAATATTTTCATTGATGTTGCTTAGATTTTTTCTAACTTAGAGGATTTCTCATGTGACCCTTACTATAGGTGAATAAAACGGGATTTGAAGTATCATATTGGCTGGTTAATAGGACATGGTGCCAAGACCCATGTGTGTAGAAAGTAAAACAAAAAATTTATATTTATATGTGCCACATAACTATCCAAGTTTTATTTTGAATGCTTCTAGTTTTTTTATTTGGAAAAGACTTCATGTGTGGCACTAGAAATAAGTATTCCTAAAAAATAAAATAATAATCACACCCTAATTGATAGCACAAGTAGATAATAAAATAAAATAAAATCTTCATGTGGATGACTCACCACATAAGACAACAAAGGAAAACCCCCCATATATGCTTAATTGGAACACAAGTAATACACTGGAGACTTTACTTATGGTTCCTCCCTTTGTTGATGTAGAAGGGACCTCTTTTACTTGGCAATGATAAACCTATACTTGTGTCCTACCACATATGTGGGTGCTTCAATCACATGACATTCATGAACCAATCAACCAATATTCACTTTTAAACATCCACATCATTACCAAATGAATGATAAGATTTCCCTTATGGACAATCATATCATACACCAACACACAATGACCAGAAAATATAGGAAATTGAAATAAGATATTTATACACCAATGAACAATCAATTAGAGTTAAAAGCACATGACATCATATGAGCTCTAAAAACACAATCATCATGAACAAAAAAAGACACACAAGATGAAAAATATATTCTTGTGGGAAACAAGGAGAGGAATTCAATGAAGGGAATTGAATTAGTCATCATCAAAGGATAAGAGACTACTTTAATGACTAAAAGAAAACACAAGAGCTATGAGAAATTTTTTGTCACTTATGACACAAGCATGAAATACTAAGTATTTTGAAAGCATGACCAACAACCCCAAGCAAAAATAATAAATGTATCTAATGCACAAATATTTAATGCTCAAGTGTTTCTTTGGTGGCCCCTTTGTTTTGTCAAACCAATTTAACTTGCAACAGATGCTCCAAACATTATACTACTATTATATTGGATATATTTTATAATTGCCTAAAATCATCAAATGTATTATTTCAATTAGTAGAGTTAACCACGTGCTCACTAAATTCTAATCCCCCAATATTCTACCAATATTAAAACAATTAGAATCTTAAGTATGACCTCCCATTCCAAAAAAATAATTATCTAATTATTAAGTATAAAATATTTTAATATAAAAACCAAAAAATAAATTATTTTAATATAATATTCAATAATACATTCATAACATACAAAACTAAATTAACAATGGTATGGATGTGGAGTTTACCCCATGCACATACTCACTCAGTTTTTAGCTCCAAAGACATATTTTAGTCCATTTATGATAACCATTTTGTTAATCATAATGGATACAAAATTTTGAATTTGTTAGTCCTAGGAGGGGTAGCATAGAATATATTATTATTGCATATAAATTATACATTTCAAAGGAGTATTTACATACAAATTTGTAGGCAAGTTTACTACCATAATCATTTGAACTCAAAATAAATTATAAATGTATTAACCCTTAATAATTAACACTTTAGCATGTCCCCTTAATTTGAAGGGGTTATTATGAAACTAAGTAGTATTTTGAACTGCTCAATCTTCTCTCAGCCAAGCATTTTGGTGAGAATATTTATTGGTTGATTAGAAGCTTCTTTAATAAAGATTGTTACTATGATAGGTCTTACATTTGTTTGAACTAAGATAGTTACCTTTATAAGGTTCAAAATTTGATATTGAACCTATTGTCTTGAATAGGTCTCAAATTTGATAATGATTTTGTTTCTTTGATAGGTCTCAAAAATTGATAATCAACTTGTTGCTTTGATAGGTCTCAAATTTTGACTCGTTTTGCTCATGTTGAATCTACATTTTTCAATCATGAATGCAATGACACTATTTGCAATACCAATTTTTTTAAAAATGAAGAAACTTTAATGGTCAATATGAGTAGTCACCAACTATCAATCTATGACAACTTTGCACCATCACTAAAAGTAATATTTGAAGTAACACACATCACATGCAATCAATACATCAAGGAGGGACATATACACATCAATAGTCCACCAATAATATTTTATAATCAACATGTTACCAAACATCATCAAATGCATCAAAATATCAAGTGTAATTATCACGCCAATCATAAAGTGTCAACAATCTTTGAAGTCTCCACTTGAATTTGACCTACATACAAGATTCCCCCTTGGAAGATGAGAGGGGGAAATGATAAAAACTTTGTCTACCTAATGAAGGAAGAATAAAGAGTATATATCATATTGAATCAACAAAAGGCAACATAAACCACATAGCCAATATACTCACACAATCACACTACTTGACAAAATCATTTGTCATGGGAAACAGATTCAATTCTTCAATATCCTCAACAATTGATGCCTTATCAAATAAACCAAGTGATATCTCAAAAACATCAACATTGATAGTAGTCAATGTTGGCTCAAGAAGATCTACATCAATATTAAAAGAATTATGAAGAATTAACATCACTTTTATAATGAACAGTCACACTTTCATCATCAATAATAGATTAAATTGTTTTATAAGATTTGATTAACAAATCAACCTGAATTAACATCACTTTTATAAGCAGACACATTTTCATCAATAATAGATTGAGTCCTTTTATAAGATTTGGTTAACAAATCAACCTTGGATCTCCATCTAAAATGATCTAACCAAAATTCACAAACATCGTACTTTGAAGATGAAAATGATATATAACAATGTTTGATAAAATGAGTATATGATGTACAAGGGTGAAAAGCTCTTGTGTTGCAAGCATATGAAACAATCAGCAATCAGAACAGGCTAAAATCAAAGCGCAGTATGACAGAGAAAGGATGGCAAACATTCAAATCTTGTTCTATAGGCTTCTATCATATTTGTACAATTTCCTAGTCATTGCAATGCAGGATAAATCTTGTCTATACGCACAGAATGAAACAAAACACTCACATTCCTTTTATTTAGGTTACAAGAAGTTTTGCCAAAACATAAGTCACGTCTCTGCCTTTATTTGCTTCCCCCTGTTTTTTTCTTTTTAAAATTTTATGCACCTCATAGCATCACCCTTCCCCGGATCTCTTAATTCCTTTGGAAAGATATCAAAAGATACTGAATTGCTGCATGGACAACCGTAGAGAAATCTTTAATGGAAAATAAATTACAATTGTGTTAACCCCTGATGATTAACAAATCAATTACAGTAGAAAATGAAGATAGGAATTAATGCAAGTTATCCCCGTCCTGTGTGAGCTGCTGCCTCTGCCAGCGCGGCGGCCAAGCCCGAAGTCCTTATCGCATTCAATCCGGATTTGCTTTTAGCCTTTGTCAAAAAAAGATCATTCGACGAAGGCTGCTCATGTCGGGGCTGCCGTTGGCTTTGCATTTTTTTGTGCGCAGTTCTACTGGCTTCTCTAACGGCCTTTCCAAAATGCAACTCCAGTTGGTGGGTAAAGGCGGCGTCCCAGTGGCAGCGTATTCCTCTGAAAGAGGCGATGCCGCTAAATTCCCTGAGAAGAAGTTGCCGCTCATCCATGCATGCCACTGCACGAGCGTTAGTGGTGCGCTTGTACGGACCCAACCACTTCGCTGCAACGTAACGATATTTCCTCCACGGCGGGAGCGGCATTCCTTTCGCTCTCAGCGATAATTTTGCTGCCTCACACATTGTCCTGATGATGTCACGGAGTTTATCCGCATCTCCCACGAACAAAGCAGGAATCTGCTCTACCAGACCTGCGTATTCCGCCGTAGGCCGAGCTATCTCGAATTGCGCCCTGAAATCGATGTCCACCAATAAACGATTAGTGTCGCACTTGCTGGTACTATCATCTTCAATGCCAACTACATCAATCACTTCATATTCACCTGCAACACCAATGCGCACAGAATTGAGAATAAAAACAATCAAGAAGCGCAGCCCGTTTAATTAAATTATGGTGTTCGATGCCTATGCTCTGAAACAATTAACAGTGCACACTGACCTGCGGGGTTGCCGTTCGTCTGCTCCCAACGCGACTTGCAAATGCCCGCATTGTAACCTGCGTCTCGCAACTTGCTCATTACGAAGCGCCGCAGGTAACTCTTGCTGTGGCTCTCTTCCTCGTCCGAAACGCTAACATTTGGTGCATCCGCCATTCCTATAGCTTTTCTTACATCTTGGAGCACCATCGCCTCCGCTTTAACAGTGGGGCACACACGCTGTACATTCACGGGAGGAAGCATACATTTCATTAACTAAAACACCAAATTTTGAAATCAGGGCTTCCGGAGGCGATATGAATGTAAAAGTAAAAGTACCTCTAATATGTGGTGCAGCTGCTCTTCCAAGTAAAGTTGAGCACCAGGGCTCTCCGCATCACTTTCGTTGTCTTGCCAAGAATCAGAGCATTCTTCCACTTGTTCCTCCTCCTCCTCAAGAAATCTCATGTCGGTAAGAATAGGGGAGTCGATCCCGTGATCACTTCCACTGGTGCTGTAATCGGGCTTTGCAATTGCAGGTGCAGGTGCAGTGCCCACTGTTTGAGGCAGAGCATCACATGGGCAGTTTCCGATCAGCCTTGCGCGGACGGCTTCATTGAGAGGGTCGCTCACCTGTTTGGGTCTCATGTATTGCGAATTAAGCGGACGCAATGGAAGAGGATATGGCTCCACATGAACAATATAACGCCTCTCCACAGAAATTTGCGTCGACCTTTGATTTGGCTGTTCGGCAGTGAAAGAGGCAGAGGCAGAGGCAGAGGCAGAGGTAGAGCCCCCCCTCGCTGGAAGGGCGTGCAAGCTGTGCATGTTGGTTACTTCCAAATTTCTGCTTTCACCTTTCTCCGGCAATCAATTGTACTCAAAAAGTGGTTATGAAGAGGAACATCAGAGAATCTGAGTAAGGTGCTGCGGCGCTTCGACTGTTAAAGTTTGTGAAGAGAGAGACAGAGTGAACGATACGATCTTTGGTTGTCTTCTTTATGCATTCGGTTTGTTAATTACTCCTTAGCAACTGTAGACGGATTCAATGAATGTAGACACATAATTAGCTTCTGGTCGTCTAGGTGCACTCTCGTGGTGCATTGAATCTAGACATCTTTGGCATTGAACTCTGTGTCAGTGCGGTGGAGCCACTTTTTACAATATAATATACTTATTATTGCCACGTCTTCAATACGCATGGAATTATGACAGATTTCCGATTTTCTTTTTAAGTAATAAAGATTCAACACACCCGCCATTTAAATGTTAGTGTAAAGGTAAAAAAATTATGTATTTGATATTTTTAGTTATGAAGTAATATTATTGGTTCATGCAGGGTTGCTGGAATTTGATGGTCTATTTTTTAGATCGTATATTACAGTTATAAAATTGGTTAGACCGTATAGTTTGACTTGCTATATTTTTATTAAATCGTAAAAAAATATTATAAGCAAAATATAATATAGTATTTTAATTTATAATATGTATCATTTTATAATTTGATAAATTAGTTTAGAATAGAATATAACTTTTTTGAATACTTTTTAATATGAATTTAGAAACTTTGACATTTTCATAATGGTTATCATTTTTTTATATTAATATATGTGATTTACAATATTATTATAAAAATATATATTAATTTAGAATCTTTTCAAATTAGAATATAATTATTTTTAACTTTTAATATATTTAACAAGATTTGTTTTTAATATAAATTTAGAAACTTTTGTTAATTGTTAATTATAACAATGGATTTTTATATTTATTACTAATAATTATCATTGTTTTCTGATTTTTCAAGATATTGCATTTATAAAAGATTTTATATAAAAAATCA
This sequence comes from Sequoia sempervirens, assembly GCA_007258455.2. Lineage (NCBI taxonomy): Eukaryota > Viridiplantae > Streptophyta > Pinopsida > Cupressales > Cupressaceae > Sequoia > Sequoia sempervirens. Next base: position 192,259,841 of record VDFB02000015.1, on the reverse strand, counting down.
TAAATTAAACATTTTTTATAGGCATTTAAATGACCAAACCGTCATAAAATTTTCATATGACAGGTAGGGGTGACCGTCAAATTCTAGGCATGCCTTCAGGCTTACTAGGAGTCAGGTAACTACTAGACAAAAAACACCTATGTACATACAAAAATGCATGAAAAACATACATAACAACATACATGGAAACATACATAACATGAAGAGACGTCGTAGTGTGGGGTCCACCAAACGGGTGATCACCGAGTAAAGCGATAGACAGGATGAGACGTCTGACGATGGTTAGGTAGGAGTTAACGGTGCCGTCAGTTGAGTTTTCCCGCTTATTGCTGGGGGAAAAAGGCGGGTGAAAAAGCTTTCTCGACAAGTTTATTTTATCTGGTGTGGGAAAAGTGGAAAGGAATGAATAACGTGGGCCTTTCCAAAGCCTTTTCTATTTCGAGAAAGAAAGGTGAAAATACTATTTGTTTACAGTCTGCACGTTGAAAGGGAAAGTTGAAGGTCTGAGTGCACGTGGATGACTTGGATGAGAATACCGCCCAAATCAAGGTTGTAAGCTAAAGTGTGGAGTGCACGCGAAGGAGTTGGAGGAGAATACTGACCAAATCAAGGTGGGACCTAATTTAGTTGCAAGCAGAGGATTTTACAAGATCTTTTAATTTGAAATTTGGGAAACACAATGTGGAGTATTGCAGATTCTTGAATGTCCTTGTTTAAATGTATGAATGTCTTCAAATTCACACATTCCATTGTTGTGTTTAAATTTCATTTGATTGAAAAAACAAGTGCACAAAATAATTGTGAATGGGAAACACAATGTTGTGTTTCACTTATTTGAATCTCCTTGTTTAAATGTAAAGGGTTGTCTCATGGTGGGTTGTTTGCTTCTTAACACCCATAGTTTTGCAATATGGAATGTTACAAAATAGTACAAATGTCATCAAATTCACACATTTCATTGTTGTGATTAAATTTCAGTTGATTGAAAAAAAACTGCACAAAATAATTGTGAATGCGAAACACGATGCTCGGTTTTAGTTATTTGAATCTCCTTATTTAAATGTAAAGGGTTGTCTCAAGGTGGATTGCTTGCTTCTTAACACGCATAGTTTTGCAACATGGAATGTTACAAAATAGTATGAATGTCTTCAAATTCACACATTCCATTGTTGTATTTAAATTTCAGTTTCAGATTGAAAAAAAGGTTCACAAAATAATTGTGAATGGAAAACATAGTGTTGGGTTTTAGTTATTTGAATCTCCTTGTTTAAATGTAAAGGGATGTCTCATGGTGGGTTGCTTGCTTCTTAACATCCATGGTTTTGCAACATAGAATGTTACAAAATAGTATGAATGTCTTCAAATTCACACATTCCATTGTTGTGTTTAAATTTCAGTTGATTGAAAAAAAAAATGCACAAAATAATTGTGAATGAGAAACACAGTGTTGGGTTTCAGTTATTTGAATCTCCTTGTTTAAATGTAAAGGGTTGTCTCATGGTGGGTTGCTTATTTCTTAACACCCACGGTTTTGAAACATGGAATGTTACAAAATAGTATGAATGTCTTCAAATTCACACATTTTGTTGTTGTATTTTAATTTCAGTTTGAACATTGAAAAAAGAAGTGCACAAAATAATTGTAAATGGGAAACACGGTGTTGGGTTTCAGTTATTTGAATCTCCCTGTTTAAATGTAAAGGGTTGTCTCAAGGTGGATTGCTTTCTTCTTAACACCCACGGTTTTGTAACATGGAATGTTCCACAACAGTATGAATGTCTTCAAATTCACACATTCCATTGTTGTATTTAAATTTCAATTGATTGAAACAAAAAGTGCACAAAATAATTGTGAATGGGAAACACAGTGTTGGGTTTCAGTTACTTGAATCTCCTTGTTTAAATGTAAAGGGTTGTCTCATGGTGGGTTGCTTGCTTCTTAACACCCACAGTTTTCCAACATCGAATGTTACAAAATAGTATGAATGTCTTCAAATTCACACATTTCATTGTTTTGTTTTAATTTCAGTTGATTGAAAAAAGAAGTGCACAAAATAATTGTAAATGGGAAACACAATGTTGGGTTTCAGTTATTTGAATCCCCTTGTTTAAATGTAAAGGGTTGTCTCATGGTGGGTTGCTTGCTTCTTAACACCCATAGTTTTGCATCATGGAATGTTACAAAATAGTATGAATGTATTCAAATTCACGCATTCCATTGTTGTGTTTAAATTTCATTTGATTAAAAAAAAAGTGCACAAAATAATTGTGAATGGAAAACACAGTGTTGGGTTTCAGTTATTTGAATCTTCTTGTTTAAATGTAAAGGGTTGTCTCATGGTGGGTTGCTTGCTTCTTAACACCCACAGTTTTGCAACATGGAATGTTACAAAACATTATGAATATCTTCAAATTCACACATTCCATTATTGTGTTTAAATTTTAGTTGATTGAAAAAAAAAGTGCACAAAATAATTATGAATGGGAAACACAGTGTTGGGTTTTAGTTATTTGAATCTCCTTGTTTATATGTAAAGGGTTGTCTCATGGTGGGTGTTGGTTTCCAAATCAACATATGCACTGAGTCCTAAAGAGTAGCCACTCTCTCATATTCAGACTCAATGGGTTGAGATGGCCAATGAACAAGAGAGTGAATAAAACACCCCTTTCTCCCCTGCACTTCAAGCTCTATTAAACCTTGGAGGGTGATCCCAACAATATATTTATAGATAATTGTGTGTTGATGTACCAAATACACTGTAAACAGATGTTTCTCCTTTAGATGCTTAATAGACACAATACTATAAAGGCTTGTCTAACCTCTATAGTAATGCCTAATTTAAACATGAGAAATGTAACATAATGAGCTAAACAAACAAACAAACTAAGAATGACATTTTATTTAAAATATGGTCAGTTGTTGTATTAACTAACACATGTAACATGAATAGCACACTTAGATCAGTGTCTCATCCTTTGAACAGAGTCAACTCAAACACATACATAATTTGATAACAATTTTTACACCTGACAACATATGAAGCTCTGAAATGTTGCATTACAGTATTTCACCATTGTGTCTTAACCTTTACTTCTTACTAGCATCCTAGCACTTAGTTCAATACAAATTTACAGCCACATTCAAGTACCTACCTTAATTCTTTGAATTAATAAACAAGAATAGAGTTATAAATCTATCTGAAAATGATAGAGACAAATAAGACAATCCTCGATTGTATCATTCATAATCTATAAAACCAGTATAGAGGAGAGTAAAATAGTCTCAAACTTGAAACATTCAACATTATTTTTTTTAGTATTGTACTCAAAATTACATAAATATTGATAGACTCAGATCCTAAAACTTAACTCTAAAATGCTTTGCATTCACACTACAATGTTATCTATGTTACATTACAAAACAACCTCTTTGAAAATGAGGCAGAAAAACAACACTTAAGGAAAAACAAAAACCCTAAATGTTCATCTAAAGAAGACACTTGGCACATTTAGATTCGTTGATCTTCAACTACGTTTTCTTGCAGAACAATCTTCAACCTACTCTTTATTTTCTTGCTCCTCACTTCACTGCCCTGTAATAGAAAAATATTTCTCTTTGGAAGACATCATTCCACTTCTATTTGTTGTAGAATATATTTTTTTATGAAAGAATAAAAATTCTACCATAAAATATTTTCACTCATTTTCACTCTTCACTATAAAAATGAAAATCTCCCTTTCACCTATTCGATTCATCCTTCACTTTTACTTGCAGCCTCCAGTCTCCGTGAAATGTATTTTTTCAATGCCCATCAAATAAAGTTTTTAACTTTATTGGGAAGATTTTAATTTCACTTTATAATAAAACAATTGGGTATGTGTAGGATCATCGTGGAAAAAACAGGCCCTTAAGTGGCAATGAAAATTCAGAAAAATTAGAGTTAGGCAACTTGACATAAAAATTTGAATAAGTTATCTATATTATTTCAAAAATATGTAAGAATAGAATGTATGGAAAATTGAATGTAGTTTCTAAACTACTAAGTTTATTTTATTTTTTTAAAAGTCTTTTTGGTGAAAATTTGAAATTTCAATGCAGTAGTACTTAAATTTCAGGGAAAAAATAATAAGTAGGTGTCTGTCTGACCACCCTAACCACAATAAAATGATAATTATTTTTATAAGATTTTAGATATAAGTAGAGGACTCATGTCCGGATGTGACACATATTTTTTGTAATTTTTTCCAAGTAAATAATTAATTATGAATTTTTTATTACAACTTTTAAAAATATAAAAGCAGCGTATGTTTGACCACCTTAACTTGGTCAAAACTTCATGAAATTCAATTTTTTTTTTAATCCTATAGTATGTGAAGCATAGAATGTGACACATATTTTGGATTCAAAAAATATGATACCATTTGAAAGTTATAGATGTTTTTCAATCAGCCTATCAATCAAGACTTTAATAGTAATTCTAATAGAAAATGAATAATAATTATTTATTAAATTCAATGTAAAGAATAATTTATATTGGTGGAAAGCTAAGAGTCTCCTCTACAAACCCTTTTCGTTTCATCAATTTTAGCTAAAAATAAAGTTGTCAGCCACATGGACGAAGTCTAGAAAAACAAGGTAAGTTGTCAAACATGTTTTTGCGTTGACTT
>VDFB02000015.1:192215157-192255074 GCA_007258455.2 Sequoia sempervirens | reverse complement strand
AGAAATACAAAAACCACTTTTGAGGCCTATTAGTGGGAATAATTTTCTGCTAATGGCAACTTAGTCCACCTTCAGCTTTCGAGAATTTTGGGATAGGAATATGTAGCTCTCGGTTTGCACTCCTCTTCTTGACAGGTGTCTGGATCTGATTTTGCAGAAATCAGGCTGTAAGTGATCTCCAAGCTTCTCTTATGGATTTGTTGACTTTGAAATACTTTGATGGAATGATGACCCCTTTTAACACCATTCTCTTTGAAAAATATGCATGCAAGATTTGCAAAACACACATGCAAAGAGGGGAAAAAGGGTTAAGGGTTAGTGAATAGGGGTTTTCCTTGGTCAAACACTGCTTTGGTAACAAATCCTTGAAAATGAAATGAAATAAAGAGAGAATGATGAATGAACAACATGCAATGCTACAACACACCAAACCCTTGATGTAGAAGTCTTAAGATATGCAAGTAGATGCTCCAATGTATGTAGACTTGATAATGCCTATAATGCTTGAGAATGATTAATTAGCGTACTAAGAAAATGAGGAGATTAGAAGATGCAAAATGAGGGGAAAACCCTTTATTTATATTCAATTTTACAAAATTTCTCGAAAATAACACATCATAGTCCAACCTCAAGGTTAAGAGAATAATATCCTATAAGAAATTTAAAATAATTTTAATTTTTGTGCCCAATAGGACTAAGTTGCCCTAGGTGGCAACTTGGTCCCACTAGGGAAATTTTAGTAGGTGTCAAGAATTAAATTTTATTTGATGATGTTTAACAGGATTATTCTCTAAAACACACTTTAGTAGGGTCGAAAAGTGCATTAAGGGGTGATTTAAACATAAGAAAGAGTTGAATTATTGATGACAAGCCTAGAAAAACATGAAAATTTGTTACAACTCTTTAGAACACTTTGAAATAAGGCTTGGTAAGTGATAAAAAGATGTTATTTAGGTGAATTATAATGAAAAGGTCCTAGAAAAGTGTGAAAGTGGGTTGTAACAACATTTCACAACACTTGTATAAGACATCATAGAATTCTTAATGATTCATAAGGGTCCAAAACCTAATGTGAATGTACTGACCACATTACAATGCTAAATCTAGGAAAAACTAAGCCAACATCTATAAGAAAGACCCAAATGAGTGTAAAAATGTCCAATTATACATTTTTTTGTGACACAAAAACTATGGGGAAAAATAAAAAAGGGAAATGTATCCATCAAAAGCATCCTCAAATAAAAAAGTAGGCTTCTCAAGCAAGTAATGAAGTATATCTAGTGGTTGGTCCTAATTCCATGAAAACCTTCATTCCCACCGATTATTGCTCATTTTCCCAAGTTTGGAGAGTCAAAGGTTCCGAACCATCTACCAATCCATCTCATATTCCTTCATGCGTAACACCATACACTCAATTCATGATATCTAATTCTTGCATTGACCATGTGTTGACAAGTACCTTTCATCATAAGGATTTCAAAGGAACTTTGTCTCAATGTGTGCACATATACAAGGTTAATTCTATTATCGATAAGATAGATTAGATTTCTTCAAAGTTGCATCCAAGTGCTCATGTCTTAGCAAAGTAGCTTCTTCAAGTAGGATATTTTTGGCACATTATAACAGTGAACTTTACATTAGTACCACTAGGTGGTTCAATATGAGGGTAAAACTTTTAGAAAATCATAAAAAATAAAAAAAATAAAAAATCTAGAAAATATTAAAAATAAAAATTGTCCTCCAATAAAAACCACTATGGTGGTGCTTTGGGAAAGTGCTATGATGAAAACCTGGCAAACAAGTGTCATTAGTAGAATTGAGCGTTTATATGGTCCTTCTCAGATAGAAGTATCTCATCTTTGTCATGATAAATCCAATGTTCCCTCCATCCATCCAATCTAGCTTTATCTAGATATTCCAATTAATCTTGATCTTGAAAAATTAGATTCAACATATACTTCAAATCTGCTTATGGAAAAATCTTGATAGGCTCTTTACCATTTTGTTGTTTCATTAAGTCCCATCACCTATATCTAGCATGATAGAACTCTGTTGAACTCTTCACATATGTATTACCTATCTTGGCTTGTTCATTAAACTATGAAGCTTTGCTAGATACTCAAGGTAGGTTCGTGTGCTCTTATTTTCAAATAACTCTTGATCCATGTCTTATATCTCACAATGTGATATTGACAACGTGATCTAGGTATCATTTATCTCAAAATCATCAAAAATCCCAAAACATTTGTAAAATCATCAAAAATCCAAAACATTTGAAAACCTCATCAAAAAATCCAAAAACACTTGCAAAATCCAGAAAACCCCAAAAACATTCATAAAATCTCATCAAAAATCCAAAAACACTTGCAAAATTCAAAAAATCCAAAAAACATCAAAATATTGTATAGCCAAAATCCAAAAACATTCAAAAAATTGTGAAGTCAAAATCCAAAACATCCAAAACACATCAAAATCCCCAAATAGGTCAAAACATCAAAAATCAAACCAATAACATTACCTTGTCAAGCTACGTTATCTTTGAGCTTGAACATAGGCAAGGCCAACACTGATGTGCCCCCAAGACACTGTAGGTTATTAGTCCATCATAATAAACTGACAGTCCATCAACTATTTATAGCTCATTAACAATAAGTCAAAGTCAATCGAACTATGTGGTCTATGCTTGTATAATGTAGGCAAGGCTCATCTTTGATAAGCCCTCGAGGCCCCTAGGATAGTATTTTAGGCTAGGTCTTGGTCAAAAATTAAAAAACACAATTTTTTTTTGAAAATCAGAAAACCCCCAAAAGTTGAAAACTTAGAAAAATACAAAAATAGTTGAAAATTGAAAACCTTAAACATTGGAAAACTTGGATAATTATAAACAACCTCAAATAATCGAAAACATAAAAATTCACATAAACATTCAAAGAGACCAAAAAAAACCTCAAAACATTACAAAATACAAAAAATATTGAAATATTCCAAAAAGTCCAAAACCATCCATGATCCCATTTCGATTTCACCAACAATGAACTTCCATCCATAATAAATTGATTGTCACACTCACCCATTGGTGACAAAAACAATAAACAAGTACAACAATCAAGAAAAGTAGAACCTTTAAACTAAAAAAAAAACTCTTGATAATCATCAAACATGTCATTAGCTCTCAAAAACGTAGGCAAGATGCCTCAAGAGGCTGCCAATCTCTTGATACGCTTTAGGGTAACAAACAAGGTTGGAAGAATTCAACCTTCTACTCTTTAGGTGCTGCAAAACCTGGGTGGGTGTACCTCTCTGAATAATGTAGACTTAACTTGTAATCAATCTTCTTATAACAACTTGTTCACAATGGTAGATGGGAGTGAACAATTATAATTCAACTTGAAAATGGTAACAATACTCTAGTCTAGATTCTAAAATGCTCAATGTTAAAAGATGTAAACAAAATGAATGAATTCATAAATGATAAAATGCAAAGACTAGTGCCTTATTGGGTATGCAAAGTCAAATGAAATCAAATGAGCGACACTTTTTGGAGAAAACTCAAATTATTTGGCATATATTCTGTTTACAACTTGTATAAACATGCAAAACTGTGACTACTAAGCTCTACTTGAATAATCCAATTGAATCTCTTTGATTACTATGATTAACTAAAAGGATTTAGTCTTTACTTGAAAGAACCAATCAATCAATCACACAAGTACATCAAATGTGCACTGATAAATCGAATACAAACTTGTCATATCAATTTAAACAACTAGAAAGAGTCCATCTTGGAGACAACTTAGCCATAATTTCATCAAATTCAACAGATAATTGAGAACAAAAATGTGTAGCAACATCAATTGACTTTCATAAATACCTCTGATTTGAAAACATGCATCATAGTCTCTAATCTGATGGAGTTATAGTACTATATCCATCAGAAATTGCCTATTGTATATTAAATAACTAATAGCTCCTTCTAATTACAATTGCAAGAATGCTTATTTATACACAAGCATTTGAAGAAAATATCAAATTGAGAACTCATGTCGGCCCAGCACAAAATTCGGGCCCAAAATATGTCGGATTACAATGGTCATCCACATAGATTCATGTCGGACATAGTGATGTATTTCTGTTATTCGTTACTGAACAGTCGCCAAGACAGTCATGAAAGTATGCCGAAGGAAAAATAACGTTAATCATTATCTACCCATGTGAACTATTCCTTGTGCATCGCCGTGACCACCAGCTTGCTATGCCGAAGTCAAGAAGTATCACTTTTGTTCCCTTTATGTTTCACTATAGCTAATCACCATCGGTGAGAAGTCATAGAGATAACAAAATGTTTTATGGAAAAGTACTTTACCTCCAATTTGTTGTTGTAACAACCCGTTAGTCATACTGAAGCCACATAGTATTCCTTTGTTTCCGCTTTGCTTCGCTATAACACATAGGTATCGGGGAGACCATATACCAAGATCAAAATGCTAGGCCGAAAGGCATTCACTTTTGTTTTATAGTCGCCGTGACAAGGCAACACTTACTCTGAAAACCATCTCCCATCCACTTTCGCTAAGACAATGCAGTGTCGGGGAGAGGTTACATAGATTGTTCTATGTTTCGCCAAGGGCCTCCCACTTAACCTCATGTTGGTATGACCTAAATATTCTTTCGCCGACAAGTGCCCATCATGAATGTCGCCATAAATTTCAATCTTTGGCGAGACATCTTGTAGAGAAAGTTGTTATACCAAAGCACACCAAACATTGTCTATCGCTAAGAGAAAGCAGATATTACATCGAAAGCCACTTGAATAAAACATAACGTTCTGCTGGTGAGACAATCCATACATCGCCATGACCTATCACCAAAGTCACCCAAGTCTCATCAAATCGGCCATCGAGAGGAAGTCCAAGCATAAGGTCAGCAAGACCGAAGGTCCCTCACCAAGACCTTACAATGCTAGCAAGTGGGTTACACCGAAAGTCATTTGGAAGAAAACTATTTGTGCTTCTTCAGTGAGACAAACTCACTTTGCCATGACACTATACCGAAGGCATTCAACTTATACCGATGAACCACCAAAATGCAAAGTCATGGAAAAAAATGATATTCGGTAAGACACCACCCCGAAAGCCATAACATATGCCAATAGGAGCCTCCATGGTCACCAAAACAACATGGATGCAATGCCAATAATTTCCAATAGACAAATGCCAATCGCCTTGACAAAACAAAGGTCCTACCAAATGCCACCTGTAAAAAAATTCAATCGATGTGACATTAAATGAGTCTTGCGGATAGGAAACATAGACTCATGCAAGCAAAAAACATAGAATTGATTGGGGAGACAGGAATGAACCTATGCCGATATGGATCCAGACATGAAAAATGCATAACTTGATTGATTCAATGGGACAATATGGCAAACAATAAATGAAACATGCATATGGTAGAAGCAAAATGGAAAATTTATGAATGAAAACTCATGTAAAAATATCAGATTTTTACAGTTCCAACACATGTTAATCAAACCTTATACCATCCCTAAGGAGACACCAATCCCTTGTTTTAGGAGTACCCACTCCAAGGAAACACCAAATCCCTACACTAAGCATCTACTTAGTTATCTAATAGCACCCACCAATCCAATTTACAATCAAGATATTATAATTTGTTACAAAGAACAAAGATTAATGTTGCAACCCTATTTGAAACTCCTCAATTCTTTGTTGTTGTATCTGTAACATAATTCTATGTCTTGCACCTCTCTCAATTCTGCACCTTGAATGTTAACCCTGATGAAGGCTTCATGTCATTTTTTGGGTTCCACTAATTCGTGCACACATACTTCTACACCTTATTCTTTTAGTGCATTCTCTGTCCACCTCAAGAGCTCAATCTACTTGTAGCATACATCCATGCTTTGCCAAATTTTATTTTTCTTCATCTTGCATATCTTTTTCAACATACAACCATTTTCCTTGAGCATTGCACACACATGTATAAATTCTCTACTAGGGTTTAATTGTTGTCTTCTTTAGCAAGCCACCTATAGACCTAGCCATACACTCATCATCAAATTCAAGTTTGTTGAATTTTCTAAACCTAGCAACCTTTAAAGCCCTAAACCATGCTATTCATTTAATGACATATCCTTGTGAATATGATATTATTTTGTTTTTAACTACCTTTATAGATTGTGATGTCGCTTACACATCATGTTACCAATCAAATCGGTCTTAGGAGTTAGTAAACCAATTAAATTTGTGCACTATTTCAGTTTACAGTCAAAACACTCATTCACACTGTCGCAGTCATTGAGAATCTTCAACTTTAAATTAGGTCCATTGATCTTAGATCTTTGTGCCACAATTCATCAATCATCCTTCATCTCACAATCTTTAAAATTTTTTCATTTGATTGATCTTCTTTGACTATAGTCATTGATCTTTATCTTTTGGTTTATGCCCATCGCATCCACCTAACATATCATTTTTCATTTGGGGTATCAAACACAATTTCTGCAATGTGAAGCTAAGGAGCAATCACCATTTGATTGCCATCCCTTGATCTCCACTATTGGATTGTCATCACATATATAATTTTCCTTGATTAACTTTGTTTGTGCACAAATAATGTAAATCATGATGCAAAGGATCATTGTGATGCAATTAAATTCCACCATTTGTCATGCTGGGGACATTTCCTCCTTATTGCTCCATCGCTCTTTTAATGAGGGGACTCACCAAGTCTTCATTGTTTCCTTTTAATTTATCAAATATTGGCTTAATGTTGCTTTCTTCACAACTGTGATGTGAACACATGTAGCGATATAATATTATGTTGCCGCCTATCCCTATATATGTCACACTCCACTATTCTTCTTCCATCATGCATCACATATATGAGTTGAGTGATTAAGCACATAAACATGATGAACTAAAGTCTTGCAATGTAATATCAGCCATTGATCCTCATGAACTTCTATGTAGGTCGTTTATCTACAATTATCACACATCATGAGTTGCATGTCTTCCGTTTGCTTCACAAAAATGATTTCAAGCAATGTAGTGATGGTTGTTAGATCTTCTTTGTCTGATCTGACTAGTCTCCATCACACATCAAACAATCCACAAGCTAAGGTAAACTTCAAAACATGATGAAAAGGATTGACATGATGTACACAAACACAACCAATTGTTAGGCGCAAGGAAAAGGGGTCATTCATCTCGATGACACCAATGGATTAAAAGATGACTTAAACACCCTGCTACCATAAGTCTCTAGTGAAATTCAAATAATAAACTCTAATCATTCAACATGAGTGTAACACTTAGGATTTAATTGTAAAACCCTAGATTGACCAGAGGGAATAAATTAATTAATTCTGAGCTCATTCCACATCTTCTGGATATGCAACATATACCTCTAAGAAGCTCTTGAAAAATCCACATCAAATATATAGCTTGTTTTCTCCTCTAACATCTAGAAGTGACCTCAAAACTATAACATCATGACAAAAGTTTATGATGACTTTGCAGTTTTTGAGAAATAGTGCAATATTTTTAAAACATGCTCTACTCTCCATCATATTGCACCAACTCCTCCAGAACTTGATCCACTGAGCATAATGACAACATTATTCTAACAACAACTAGTGAGCAAGTAAATTTGTGTTTGTTGTCAAAAGTTGATCCCAAGAAATTTTTTCATGCCAACAAGGATGAAGGTTGGATAAAAGCAATGGAAGAAGAGCTAGACCAAATAGAAAAGAACCAAACTTGGGAAATGGTGAAATCGTAAGGAATAAAGCAAATTAGTTTGCAAGGGCTATTCATAGGTGGGAGGTATTGATTTTGAGGATACTTATTTAGAATCCCCAAAAGGAGGTATACAGGTCATCACTTTAAACTTAGGAATCTTAGTCCAAAATCCTTCAAAAGGAACCTTTTGGTGCTTCATCAAAATAGAACCAAGTTGGTATACAACTTCTACAAATGTGCTTCAAGGAATAACTCGAAATTGTATGAATTCTTTTTTAGTCAAAACCCTAGGCCTTTTCATGATCTTGAACCTATCTAAATTATTGGGTCTTTAGGATTTGAAAAATTTAGAGGTCTAGCATTCTTCTCACTACCTTCGTCTTATCAAACAAAGGTTACCCTTGAATTCAACATTGGGTCAAACATTTCCTCCACCCCTTCATCAAAATTTCATCCTTCACTTCATCAAACTTTGCAAAAAATTTGGATACACCAACACCTTTTTGACTTCAATAGCTATCAAATCAAACCCTAACTTAGCTATTTTGTATGTGAAATGCATCATTTTCCATGAATTTGGTTAAGTTAGTTACCATCTTTTAACTAGTTCATCTTGAAGGTCACAAGTCTACCATAAATATTTCCAAGTTCAACAACATACTTTATCCAAACATCAACACATCAAACTTAAGTCAAAGGTATTGTCCCAATTTTTTTTCAAAGATCACTTCCCACATCATCCACCTTTTCATCTCCCATTATCATCATTGCTCCAAAAATACTTAGAGCATTCCTTTTACCTAGATTTGAGTCAACTAGAGAGTTCAAAAATTACAAATATCAACAAAAATCTCCCAAATGTGACCCAAAATTTATGGTAAAAACAAGATCACAACACAAGAGAATCATGGAGAAAACCAAAGTCACATTTACCTCAAGTGATCTAAATCCTCTAGAATTTGATCTGAGAAGTCACATCACCCCATCACAACAACCTTCATCTTCATTAGGGCCATGTGATATAGAGGACATCATGAAAAATCCATTTGGAATTATTAGGGAAGAAATCATGGAGCATCAAGCCTTAGAGAACATAGTTCCCAACTCCTCACCTTTTGTTTTACAATCATTGACACAAGGCTTGACATCATCCACTATTCCAACAACTCCATTTTTAGGGCTAAATCAAACATCAACACTGAGTATTGGAGCTAGTCTTGCTAAGGATTTTGGCCATACTCTTGCATTTGAAAGAAGCATACTTGTGGGTACCTCCTTGAAACCAATCCTCCATCCCAAATGACCACTTGGACATGAAAATTTGGCACTCCTCCCATTCTCAAGGATCCAAAATAGCCATATAAACCACTTACACTTCATTACTCCACACCAACTTGAACATATCAGGGATACCCCTCTTCATCCATACCAACAAGTACCACAAGTGTGCCAAACATCATGCAAGATAGTGTTGACTAGCTGGACCCAAAAAGGAAAGGAAGTAACCTCATGCAAAATCAACCTTTAACACCAAATGGGACGTCTTCATCTAATCCTCCCATTAATACATCAAACATAGTAGTTGTCTTAAACACATCTATTCCCTCCATCATCAACCCACAACAAAAAAATCCCTTAATCACGAATCCTGATAACCAAGGTAATACCTTGACCACATCTGAAATGCAAGGGAATATCCAAAACATCGGTGAAGGGAATCCTTTCAATCAATGGATCCAATGTTCTAATGTACCTTTGACATCACAATATTTAATTAGGTACCATCCTCATCTTTACCATTTGTCTCCCAAGTCATGCAAAATCAAATGGGACCTCAAAATTACATTCCTCCACCACAATCTACTATCCTACAAGGAATGTTAAACCAAAGGAATCCACAACCTTTCATAAAAAATACACAATTTGCATAGAAAATCAACACCCAAAACCCATCACAGATGTCCCAACAGCTAGTTGATCCTACATTACAAGCACATGCCCTAGCTTTACAACAAGCTCAACAAGCTTATCAACAAGTAGTCCAACATTAGCAACAACAACAAGCAACCTTAGTAGCACAAATACAACAAGAAGAAGCAACCTTAGTAGCACAACAAAAATAGTAAGCCCAACAACAAGCTCAACAAGTAGCCCTTGTGGTTCAACAACAAGTCTTACTAGCTCAACAATATTCCCAACAACAACAACAACAAAAAAGTTCCTATTATAACCCTCAATAGAACATCGTCAATACCAATACGTTAGGAACATATGCATCAACACCTCAATCACCTTCACAAAATACCACACCACCATACACCCCATACAATACCTTATCATATCAAAACCCATCCATCATCCCAACATATGTTCTATTGTGAAGTTTTGCACACATGCCCCACTGAAAGTAGGGACCCTCTTTTGCTTTGGTTTTTGGTGTCTTTTGGCCTCTCGGTTTTAGTGGTTTCATCCTTTTGTGAGGTTTTGGGACCTTCGTCTTGCTTATCCTGGTCTTTGCATTGAGGTCGCACCCTTGAAACTTGTGTTTTTGTTGAGGTCTAGGTTTTTGGTTGAATCCAGGACTTTCCGGTTCCCACGGATTTTCTCGGATCCTATTGGGGATCCTAGTGACATTCGTTGGTGGTTCGGGGAACTTATGACCATCGGGACATTTCGACTGGCCCATATTTTTTTGGAATCCGTTCTGGCATCAGATTCCTAGTTTTCCTTAGGATTTTCTAGTGCTCTTTCCTTCGGTGTGACTTTGGATGGTCACCAGGACTTCTTGGCATGATGGTTAACTCTCAGAAAACTGGGTGGATTCCGCAGAAATTCGGTCCACTCAGAGTTTTCCAATTGTCTATTTGACTTCACTCGATCTTGGTTGCTTGGATTGAATGGATGGATTAAATGATAAATGATGGTTTCTTGTCGCCTAATTGATGAATCTTATGATAATCATGTATTTATTTTTTCCGTACTGATGGTTTATTCATGGAGTGATGGTTTCACCTAGATAATCCATTTGGGTTGGATTTCCCCAAAAATCTACCTCGACTGGATTCTCTCAGACTGTCTCAATTTTCTGGATTTTTGAATTTTGATGCTTTATGATTTCTCTAATGTTCTTATCTAGATTTAAGGTTAACCTTCTGATGCAAGTGTTGTTGATAAGTATATTTTCATGAGGATCTTTTGGGAATGCAGGCCTGATCAAGTAAACAACAGCTGGAAAATCCAAGATTGACATAGGGGATCCTCATTTATTGGTGCGGAACGAGTCAGGTGGATATGAGGAGTATGATCCCTACACGCTAGGTGGTTTATGGTCCAAGGATGTAATAGGGGAGTACGTGGAAGGACATATGGGCTCGTCGAGCATGGTAGCAGCTGGGGGGAGTGCTTTTACGAATGTTCTCATGGGTGGAAAAGTGTATTTCATGGCGGTTGGCAGGACTTTGCAATTGTTTTGGCGATTATGTGTATATGCACTTTCCTTATCGCACATGAGTTTTTGGTTATCAGCATTATGTCTCAGCCAATTCTCTTGGTCTCACCGACTATTGCATTTGGGGTCGTCTATTAGCATGTGTTTTGGTTGTTGAGGAAATGTCTTATTGAGTTTTACATGTCTTACCCAGTTTTAATTAAGTGGTTATATTAGTGTGAGTTTGGTTCCTTGGTGGAGGGTCACGACGAGTTCAAGGGTGTCTCACTGACTGGCATGTAACATGAACACTTTGGCCAAACGTAAACCATATTGGAATATGGTCTCAGCGAGTTTCTACTATCTTGCTAACTTTGCACATGTGGGAAATACACTTCGGCATGAGTTCTATCTTGGGCGAAAGGTCTTAGCGAATGGAACGGGTCTCACCAATATTACAATAATGGTCTACATCAACGTGAGGTTAATGATGTCTCAGTGAACGTAAGAAATTCCAGGGTGACTTTTGGCATGACATTGTATCATCTATATGAGGTTCCCCTGACATTGGTATGTCTTGCCAATTGCTCAAGGTGATTTCTTTTTGGTGAGAAAATTTGGTGATCACAATGACATAGGGTCGAGGGGAATAACTCTCGGTGAAACATGATGCAATCTATGTGACGTATTCTCGAGGTCGAGGTGGTCATAGCGACAGGAGGTTATGTGAAAGGCTCTCAGTTAGACCAAATGAAATCTCTATGATATCTCCCCGACCCAAGTGAGCTACAGTGACTATGAATAAAACAAAGTGCACGTGGGATGATTAGCGATTGAATTTCCTTCGGCATAGTGAATGAAATGTCTTGGCAACCATTCATTGGTAAACAATGAAATGCAAATCCTGTAGCCGATGTGAATAATATTTGAAGATCGTTGCAGGCCAACATGAACTGAGCTTGAATCTTGTGGAGGGCCGATGTGGATAATGTTCATGCATTCAATGTGTGCCTCTTTTGAATTTCTCTTTGGGCTGACTTGTGTGGATGATTTTATTTTTGTAAAATGTCTAGCTTGGCTGACATGTTCTAGGGAATTTTATAAATTGGCATTTCTGCCCCATTTATAAAGGGGGGTTTTAGCTTGAGAGGGAGTTAGATAAATTTAGTAGTAGAGTAGAGGTAGAAGCCAGTCAATTTTTGAGCAAGTGACAGAACAAAACACATGAATTGTTGCTAAAATTTGGTGATTCAATAAAATTGCAGACATTGTGATTCTCTGGTGATCTCTTTTGTGTTGACTTATCTTGCATGGTTCTTATGATTCAATCTTTCAGATTGCTCAAAGTTATTAGATGTAGATTTAGATCTGATTCAATGATGTTCATGAATTAATGTTTGAAATTTTTGTAGCAATCTTTCGTCTATACTCCTAGTAACTATCTGATTGTAGTAGGCTAGTGAAGTCAACCTAGACCATTCATCTATTTGTGCTTAGTTTGATTGTGAATATATGTTCATGATCCAAAAATATTTAAAACCTTAGAAGATTGCACTATTTCTGTAAGATTGTAGATTTATCTTGGTCAAGTAGAGATTGGTTTTGTTGGGATTGGTCCATTTCAAGTGTTTATCATTTTCATTGTTAGTCTTAGAAATAGTATAGATTTACAAATTTCTCTGAACCCTTATCTCTTTTGCTATTATTTTGAATCTGGGTTAGTCTAGGACTGAAAGCATCACTGTATTGTTGCATTTGATGAAAATTCCCTTCCAACATTGTTCATTTGTAAGGCCCCTTGTGATTACCAGCATTCTCACATATTATCTGAGTTGTTTTATGCATTGTCATGACCTGACACCCGAGAGACCTTGGGGTGATTTTAGCACATGTTGTTGAGAATTCACCTTTCAAGAGAGATAGAATATTATTTTCTGTCTGAGTTGTTGTTGTGCATAAAACACCATCTATATGTTCCTCCACCAAAACTACAAGATGATCTAGCATCACAACTTAAGGCATTGTCACAAGAAATGCAGGACCTTTGAATGGGAAAGACAAAGAAGCCTCATACAAAGAGCCTATGTCCCTATCCATTCGATCGAAACATCACAATGGTACCATTCCTTCCCACTTTTGAAATCCCAAAATTCAAAAAATATAAAAGGGAGAGGAAGTCCTATGGACCATATCAAAGAGTTTAACATCATGTGTATGGAGGTTGCGTATAATGATTCTTATTTAATGTGCCTCTTTCCTTGACATCTAATAGGTCTTGCCATTGATTGGTTTTCTCAAGTGCCTCCCGGTATCAAAATTTTTCATGAAATTACCAATAAATTCATAGATCATTTCTCCTTTAATCTTGATATGGACGTAAGCCTAGAAGAATTGTATACTCTTAGACAAAACAAAGGATAATATTTTTCTAAATTCTTACAATAGTGGAGACAAAGAGCTAGTAAGAGCAAGTGGTCCCTTCCTGATGAATAAAAAGTAGGGATCATCATAGAAAACCTAAATCTAGATCTATCCTTCCACTTGAAAATGCAGTGCATCACATCTTATGAAGAGCTTGTTCCAGAAGGCCTTAGCATCGAGAGAGATCTAATTTTACAAGGAAATACCCAATCCTACAAAGATAATCACCCATTAACTAGTTCAAATGCTAAGCCTCAGGTCTAGGCTAAGAATAAGAACATGAAAAATGATGGTATAGTAGATGCTAAGATGGTCCTAAGTGCTCCTAGACCAAACAACAATCAAATTGCTAACATTCAACCAACTATGCAACAAACAACACCCCCTTAGAAAAATCAAATCAATAACACAAAAACACAACAATGGAGAACTCCTAACAAGAACAAATATCCAAAACAAAAATATACACAGTTGTTAGAACCTATTGAGACCATCATGAAGAAATTGGTAGAGTCAAACCTAATAATTCTTTCCAACTTTGAAAACTACTAAGAACCACAAGAGAAACCATCTTGGTACAATGAGAACAATCTTTGAAACTTTCAAAAAATCAAAGGACACAAAACAAAAAAATACATGAGGTTCAAGAATATTATCCAAGACCTTATAGAGAATGATACCATATTTATTGAAGTACCAGTTGGTAATCAGGATCTTAGGATATACAAGAACGCTATGCTAGATAAGAGCAAAGGGAACAAAAATGGAAAAGCTAAAGATTACACAAATGTGCAACATACCTATTCCAATGTGGTCACTTCATGTGATAGCATCATTATTGTCATTGCCATCAAAGGATCTAGTGTGGAATGTGGAGTCACCACATGATGTGGTAAGGTCACCATCCAAGGAGTCCCACATTAATCTAGGGCACAACCTACTCAGCCAACAACAAGAATTATCAAGTATAATCTCTTAGATCAGCACAAAAGGACCCCCACATAGATCTCTCTTTTAGAACTATTGAGGCTATCCCTTGTGCATAGGGAGATCTTAGAGGAAGCTCTGTATACGTCATCCATTCCCAAGGATATAGATACTAAACTATTTCAAGCTATGGTAGGGCATATGACTAATCATCTCCCCACCTTCTCGAAACACGACCTACTAGCACAACCATCTCATAATCATAATTTACACCTAGAGGTTATCATTCATAAGAATAAGGTTAAAAAATTCTTAGTAGATGGAGGTGTTGGATAAAAAATTTACACCCTTGAATTGATAAAAAATATGGGCTTTTAAGAGGATAATATTGAGAAGACAAAGAGCACCACCATCAGGGCATATGATGACCAATAATAAACATCACAAGGCATCATCACACTACCCATCCAAGAAGCTGCCCTCATCGTAGAAACTACATGCCAAGTGTTAGAACTTGATCTTCCCTACAACATATTACTTGGTCGACCCTGGATCCATTCCTTAAAAGTTATAGCTTCAACCTACCATCAATGTGTAAAGTTTCCTTTTGAGGGTAGAGAAGTTATTATCCATGGAGATCTTAAGCCTTTTTACTACTACAAGAATATTGAGGCCAAATTCTATAAAATCCCCCAAATACCCAAGAATGATGAAGGGCCTACACCTTCTACCTCATTTTTTGACCCATCATCCCTTGCATCTACCTCTGAAATGAAAGCACCCATCATACAAAGCATACCCAACATCAAGGAAATGATCTAGGATGATGGTTGTGGAAACTATAAGCTAACGAAGGATATTTTTATGTTGGGAGAGTTACCTCTTTCTCCCAAATCTCATGGAAAATCCACATCTAGCAACAATGTCCCTGAAACTATCAAGATGGCAGCTACTACCTTCACCAAATGGGGGAACCTAAACAAATAAGATGTTAATGAGGAGGATATCTCTAAATTGCTCTATCGAGATGAAAGACTTGTCCCTGTTCTTCCCATGAAAGACAATAACAAAGGCTTACAACTAATGAAGGGCATGTGCTATACCAAGAATGAGAAAATGGGAAAAAGTGACAATGGTTTGCTAGAACCTATTATTCCTGAGAAACATCTAAAGAATCTTGGCCTAGGTTGTACTAATAGTAAGGTCAGCCTTATTGGAAAAGGTACTTTCGCTAAATGAGCTAAGGCTTCTTCTTGGTTACCAACATCACATGATACTACCCTAGATGAATTCCCCCTTAATGTTTCCAACCTATTTGAGAATAGCTTCCTCTTCATGCTATCTACATCATCCTTTACCCCAAGCAACCTACCAAATGAAATATGCCTAGTATACCCACAACTCATTGACTTGGACCAATAGGGACCATTGATTCAAGATTTATTTGAAAAAAGCAATCTCAAAATTCATGAGAATTTGAGATAACTTACCCTAGGAAAATCACAAAGAAAGTTTTGATATAGAGCTAGACATAGCGGCATACTATGGGGAGAGGATTGAATCCTTCAATCACAAAATGGATGACATGCATCCAAAAAAGTCATCAGTCTTAGTAGAAATGGCCACTCTAGTCAATGTGGGAACAAGAGAAGCACCTAATATCACTTTCTATGTTGAATCCTTGCTAGATGAAGAATAGAAGAATCTAGTAGAATTCCTGAAAGAGTGAAGATCTAACTTTGCATGGTCATACATAGATATACCAGGGCTTGATCCATAAGTGGTAGTGCATAATCTAGCAGTCTATCCTAAAGCCAAACTAGTAAAGAATTTTTTAAGGAAGATGCACCCTCAGATAGCACTCTTGGTCAAACTTGAGTTACAAAAGTTTCATGATGTTGGATTTATTCAACCTATAGATTATCTTGATTGGGTTTCAAATCTAGTACTAGTCTCCAAACCCACTAGGGGCATCAAAATATGCATTGATTTTAGAGACTTGAACAAGCCATGTCTAAAGGATGATTTCCTTCTATGGACACTAAAAAAGTATGCCTTTTTCCTCACTTTATTTGCTAATAATTAATAATAAATTGGACCTGATTTCGCCTTGGTCTAGTGTTTTGAGGTGTTTTACACATCCAAATTAGCTCTTGGACCCTTGCAAATTGAATAAAATGCATGTCGTGTAAAGGTGTTGTAAAGAATTGTAAATGACTTTCACACTTTTCTAGACTTTTATTAAGCATTTAAGTCTAATGCTCCTTTTTCCCCATTTTTAAATTAAATATTATTTTAATTCAAAAGTTAGCTTTTCCCTCTTCTTCTATAATTAAATAATTATTTCAATTATTTAATTATTCATTATCATTTTCTCTCTATAATTAAATAAATGCCATATTTATTTAATTATTTATCTTTTCTTTATCTCCCGAATTGAATAATTATTTTAATTATTTAATTATCCCTTCCCTCTCCATTAAATAAACATTTTTAATTATTTAATTATTTGTTCTCACCTTTCTTTTTAAATAAATAAAATTAATATTTTATTTATTTCTCCTATGTTGGCCACCTAAATTAAATAAACTTTATTATTTAATTTCTCCTATCACCTCTTTTTTTTGTGCCAATCTTATCTTCCACCTCAAGTCTTTATCTATTCATGTCTCAATTAACCTCCACCCTTGATTAAATTATTTTCTAATTTAATCTTGGCCCTTGATCATGATCCTTATTCTAGCCATTCACTTAACTCTCCTCTATAAAAAGAAACCTATAAACCCTAATTCATAATTCATTCATTATTCATTCATCATTCATCCATGTTGTCAAGTCAAGCAAGCTAGGGTTTGGCATTTTAAGTCTTCACAAGGGCATCGAGATAGCAATCAGGCTCAATTCTAAGGCATCCAAGAGCAAGATTATTCATCAACTATTGTAGAAATTTAAGATCCATCATCATGGAAAGTTTCTAATTACATTGTTTCATGTTTCATCTTATTTCATCATTTTGGTTTAATTACCTAAACGGGGTTTAACCAAGGCAAACCCCCATTCCCCAACAATCAACATTTTCTCTCTCTTCCTTTGTATGATTACATATTTAGGTGCTTGGATGGCTCGTACATGATTGAAGAATATGTTTCAAACTTGTTGGATTCATCTACCTATTGGAAAGGTCAAAATATTCACAAAAATTCACTTATAGTGTCAAAAATCAAGGTTTCAGATTGTTAGGGTTAGAAAGCAGATATCTAATAGTTAAATGCAGATTTGATCAATAAAATAGAGAAATATAACACACAAAAAATTATAGCAGAAATAAGACAACATAGAGAATTTAGCGTGGTTCACCCAATCCAGGCTACATCCACAAAACCATAACCATCCAATGATTTTATTATCCAATGCAAAACTTATTACAATCTCACGAATAATCACCTTTTTCTACATACTATAACTCCCATCCCAACCCATTATAACAAGCAAGGATACATGTCGAGTGTACAATATAGCATGATCAATCACCACATACCACATCAATCTCCCACTTGTAGATTGATCAAGCTCCACACCAAACAACCTCCCACTTGGAGACTGATCCTAGATGACACCGCTACCCTTAAAGCTCCCATTGGAAATAAACACCTTGGACCCTGCTGCTCTGTTATACTTGAATTCAGCTGTGAAGGCCAACCAAAGCTGAAGAGGAGCTCAACTTCTCCCTTGTCATCGGGCCTTCATAAACATATCCGTTGGATTAACATCTATATGTATCTTATTTAGCTTAACATTTCCATCCTTCAATACTGACTAAATGAAATGATATATCAACTGTATGTGTTTGGTTTTAGAGTGCAAGGAAGAATTCTTTGCAAGATGTATAGCACTCTGGCTATCTGTAAACAAATAATTTTTAGCCTGTTGTTTTCCCAACTCTTCCATGAAAATTTGTAGCCATCTCCTTTTCTGCCTCTATGGCAGCAACATATTCTGCCTTTGTGGTGGATAAAGCAACCACCTTTTTCAACTGAGAAATCCAACTTACTATAGTCCCGCCAACTATAAATACATAACCTACGGTACTCCACCTGGTATCAATGTCCCCTGCTAAATCCGAGTCAACATATTCTTTTAAATTAGTATTAGATCTCTCTAAACATAAACATTTATTGGATGTACCTCTCAAATACTTGAGAATCCATTTTATTGCATTCCAATGCTCAACTCCAGGATGACTCATATACCTGCTAACAAATCCTACAACATGTACAATATATGGTCTCGTGCATACCATGACATACATTAAACTACCTACAACTAAAGCATATGGTACCTTGGATATTTTTTCTTCCTCCTCTTTTGTCTTTGGACACATATCGTTAGTCAATTTAGCATGACTTGGCAAAGGTGTACTAACAACTTTTGCATTCTCCATATGAAGTCTCTGCAAGCAACACCATTTCAACATAATCAACCTGAGATAAAAAATAATTTTCTATTTCTCCTATCTCTTGTAATCTTCATACCAAGTATTTTGCTTTGCTTTCCCCAAATCCTTCATAGCAAATAAATTTGCTAACTGTTGTTTTAACTCCTCTATGTGATCCATATTAGACCCCACTACAAGCATATCATCAACATATAAACATAAAATAATGTAGCTATCATCATCCAACCTCTTAAAATAAACACAATGGTATGAATTACATCGATTGTAGCCATGCTCAGTCATAAAGCTATCAAATTTAATATACCATTGTTGAGGTGCTTGCTTCAAGCCATATAAAATTTTCTTCAATATGCACACAAGTTTAAAGGTAGTCCAACATGCAATCTCATAGTCCGTGTACACTCTATTATTATTTTGTTCATGTGCTCAACCACTCTATTTTCCTATGGAGTCGTTGGAATCATTTTATGCCTATGAATACCATTAGAGGCACAATAGTCTTCAAAATCTTTGCTGCAATACTCACAACCATTATTAGATTTGAAACATTTTAACCTTTTACCTGTCTCATTCTCAACCAAGCTTCTCCATTTATTAAAAGTTTCAAATACATTAGATTTATTTCTAAGGAAATAAATCCATACCTTCCTTGTTGCATGATCAATAAAAGTGACATAATACCGAGAGCCACCAAGAGAAGATACTTGAGTTGGTCTCTATACATTCGTATGCACAAGCTCCAATTTCTCATCTTTCTTTTGCTTCCCATCCTTGAGAAAACTAACTCTTTTGTTTTCCATACACACAAATTTCACAGAAATCCATATTAACATATTTCAAACCTAGTAGAAAATTCTTTGAATGAAGTACTTTCATACCATTTGCACTCATATGCCCAAGTCTATTATGCCATAGTGTTGATTTAGAATCCACAACAACTATCTAATTTTCTATCTGTTGAATTACAACAACTGTTCTTGAAGATTGATTTTTATCTAGAATAGCTAAAGTAGAAGGAACAATATGACTTGTACAAAGATATAAGGTGCCTACTTTCACACCTTTTGTAACCTTCCAATTTTTATCACTAAATGTAACAACACAACCATCATCATCTAGTTGCCCTATTGAAATTAAATTTATTTTCAATTTTGGAACATGCCTTACCTCATGTAGTAATGATTCCCATTCTGCAACTTAATATTGATTCTTTCCTTTCCAACAATTTGACAAGGTTCATTATCTCCCAAATAAACTAGCCCAAAATCCCCTTGGACATAATCAAGAAAATAACTTCTATGGGGCGTAGCATGAAATGAAGCCCCTGAATCTAGCACCCAAGAATCATCAGCATTACCAACAAAAAGAATCAAAGCATCCTCATAATATTTAGTACTTACAACATTTGCCTCTTTATTTCCTTCCTTTTTGTCTCTTTTATTTTTTTGAGACCAATAATCTTTCTTTAAATGACCCAGCTTACCATAGTACCAACAATCCCTCTTGTCTCTAGATTGGGACCTTTTGTCCTTTAATTTTCCTCATGACTTTCCACAACTTCCAAAATTTGTTTCCTCTCTCCTTTGTTCTACCCCTAATTTCTGCATTCAAAACACTTCCTAATGTGGATGTTCCACTTGAGCTTTTCCTATGAATTTCCTCACTCAAAATAACAATAACAACATCATCAAATTTCAATGTATTCAAACCAGAAACAAAATTACTAATAGCCATTACCAAGCTATTCCAACTTTCTGGCAAAGAACACAAAATCAAAAGAGCCCTAACTTCTTCATCAAAGTTTAAATTTACAGAAGTTAATTGACTAGTAACCATATTAAACTCATTTAAATGATCAAAAATTGACCCACCTTCTAGCATTTTAATATTAAATAAACGCTTCATAAGAAATACCTTATTCAAAGTGGAAGGATTTTCATATAACTTTTCCAGGGTTTCCATCAATTCTTGAGTTGTCTTTTTTGTTGTAATATTGAATGCCACTGATTGTGCTAGACATAAACGACTGGCTCCTGGTGCCTTTCTATCTAGAAGATTCCATTCATCATCACTCATTGTTGTCAGTTTCTTGGCTATTCCTTCCAACAACCTCCATAAATACTTTTCATAGAGATAATCCTCCATCCACATCTTCCATAACTAATAGTTTTTCCCATTGAATTTATCTACCTTCAATTTACCCTTGTTTGCCATCGCTCCCACTTAACTGTGAGACTCCCACTCAACCGTGAGAATTTCCTATAGATGATAATTGAACACAACCTAGCTCTGATACCACTTTTTAGGGTTAGAAAGTAGATATCTAATAGTTAAATGCATATTTGATCAATAAAGTAGATAAATAAAACATAGAATATTATAGCAGAAACAAGACAACATAGAGAATTTAACATGGTTCACCCAATCCAGGCCACATCCACAAAACTACAACCATCCAATGATTTTATTATCTAGTGGAAAACTTATTACAATCTCATGAATAATCACCTTTTTCTACATACTGTAACTCACAACCCAACCCCTTATAACAAGCATTTTAGAAGCTTCTAGAATTAGGGTTTTACAAAGTCATTTTTTCTTTTTCGGTGATGACGTAGAAAAAAATGGTGAAAATACATGGATGTACACTATAGCATGATCAATTTCCACATACCACATCATAGATCTGGGCACCTGAAGGAACAAAAACAATAGACCGAGAGCTACAAATTCCATTTTTGAGTTTTTAGAAAAGCCAAAGTGGACTGTCACCCAACTTGGCAACTTAGTCTCACTATACCTATTTTCAAATGTTTCTATAGATTTGGATACCCATTTGGCTAAAATGAGCTTTGAAATAGTTTTCCAAATCTGGGACTAAGTCACCCAGCTTGGCGTAAGTGTCCTAGTGGGCTTCAATAGTGATTTCTATAGGATTCTAGAGCTCCTTCCCATCCCTTTCCAGCCACTAG
Source organism: Sequoia sempervirens (assembly GCA_007258455.2). Taxonomy (NCBI): domain Eukaryota; kingdom Viridiplantae; phylum Streptophyta; class Pinopsida; order Cupressales; family Cupressaceae; genus Sequoia; species Sequoia sempervirens. The sequence continues at coordinate 192,233,108 of VDFB02000015.1, read as the reverse complement.
GTGCACACCTTTAATCTCATTAATTTATGTTATAATTTACTTGCATTTCTTTGGTTTTCATTTAATAATTAATATCTTTCATTAGTTTTCTACATTTAGGGCACTCTATTTAGGCATATTTCATTCATCTTTGCATTAGTTTTGAGTGGGGACATAGCAACTTTTGGCATACCTCTCTCCTCTTAGGTGAAAAACCCTAGAAGTGTTAGAGAGTCTTGTGGTGAAAAAATCTTTGTCCACATTTTAGTGAGCCTGACTTTTGAATACCTTCTTTTCTTATTTTGGATTCCATCGTCATCCTAGAATTAGCATACATTAACATTGCATTGCATTTTGAATTAGTTAATTTGCATTCTAGGGTTTTAAAATTTTGCATTAGTAAAATTGCATATAGTTTGCATTTTTGCATCTTAAATCATTGAAAAAAAGCTACACACTACATTTTCCTTAAGTATTCAGGGCATACAAACTAAAATGCATCAAAATAAATTGAATTTTTTAGAATTTTTTGACAAAAAACCCTAACTAGGACTCATTCGCCATTCTGGGCGACTTAGTCCCGTTCCACATTTTAAATTATTTATTATAGTATCAAAAACCTCATTTCTATGCTTTGTAAGCCTCCTAGTACCATATACTATAAATTTGGAAAGTTTCAAGAGCATTTTTTTTATGCATCTAGGTCAAAAACATCAATTTAGGGTAGTCATTTTTGAAATCATTTCAATTACAAGCCTTATTAGATCTGAAAATGCTCACATTAATGAAGTTTTGCAACATGGATGAAAGTACTTTTCACTTTTGCATAAGTTTGATAAAAGTGCTTTTCATTCTTGGATATACATTGTTTGCATTCTTAAAGCTTTTCATATATTGGATAAAAATGTTTTGCATCTTTGGATATACATTCTTTACATTATTGAAACATTGCATGAAATGGTTACAAGTGCTTTTCATTTTTGTTCAAACAATGTTAGTGTCTTACATATCTAGACATGTTAAGAAAAATTTCTTGTTCCCTTCCTATAAGAGTGTTTTAGTGAAATAGAATACAACCTTGTAAATTCCTAACGATGATATTTGTTCTTCTCCTAATATCTCTCTTATTGGTGATGAATATATTTTGGTAGAAGAACCAATCAATGAGCATTTTGAGAATCCTAGTTGTTTCTCTCCTCTTACCTGTCTTAGTGGACAAGACACTAATGAACAATACAACATAATCATACGTAATCCTAACAATAACATTTGTATTTCTCCTACTATCTCTCATAGTTGTGAGGAAGATACTTTGATGTTAGAAAACACAATCAATGAAGGTCATGGTAATCTTAGTTGTGCCCCTTCACCTAGTAGTACCTTTATTAAGCAAGAAAATTCAACCATTGACCATTCCCCTACTTACACTGAAGTCCCTTTAGAAGAGCCAACCTTTGAATGTCAAGAAAATTTGGCTTGTAGTTCTCCTAAAAACTCTCCTTCTAGGGAGGATATCATGATGCAAAACAAGGATAACATTGACAACAATGATATTATGCCCTTAGAAGAAGATAAAGAGGCAACATTAGATTGCCACTCACTAAGGGATGTTAATATTATTCAACCTTAACTCATCCTTTACCCACCATCACACAAACCTAAAACTCAAAACAAAACCAAATTCATGCTCTACCCATCTAAGAATAATGTGTCACAACAATCAAGTCATAATATTTTTGGTCATACATATAACACTAGAAATAATCCACAACAACAACAACCAACCCCGAGACCCTTACCTTTTCCTAACCCCATCTTACCAAGTCCCCCTCATTTTCCTTCACAAAGTGGAAAAGAGTATGATATTGTTGAACAACTAAAGAAGACTCCTACAAAAATATCATTATGGGACCTTATTCAAGCCTCCCCTCATTATCACATGACTCAAAGTGCTTTACAACAAGTTCCTTTCCCTTCTAATGCACAACTGAATAAGATAGTGACCCTCATTCAAAGAATAAATGCTAACATTTTTTTCCACCAAAGTGAGCTCCCTCCTAAATTGGAAGTGCAAAAAAAAATTTAAGCTTTCATAATAATATCTCAATATAAAAGAATAGGGATAACCCAAACCCTTGTTGACAATGGCTCTTCTCTTAATGCATGTGTAGTGTTAAGCTTCTGGATTTTCTTAGAGTGGATATATCAAACATTCAACTTGATTCTTTATCTATCAAGGGATATGACAACGTAGGAAAACAACAGCTTGGTGTGATTACTTTGCCTATTATAGTTGGAAAGGTCACATTGGACACACCAATCCATGTTATTCCTAATGATATTTCATATAACCTCTTTTTAGGTAGACCATGGATTCATGCAATGAATGGGGTTCCTTCTACTCACCATCATGTAATGAAGTATGTCTACAAAAAAAAAGTGCACACACTCAAAGATGACCCTAACCCAAACATTTGTTTAAAGATTGAGAAAAGAAAGGAAAATCCCTTGAAAACATTAACACCAACTACACAAGCAGAACTTGTCCAACAAAAAGAAAAATAAAAAAATAATGAACAAGTCATGAAGCTATTAGAAGATGATTGGGGTTCCTTAGACTTCACATCAACATTCTTGGGAGAATAAAAGATCATACACAAACTCTAAAATGGGAAAAGAAACAATGGTAATGTCAACACAAAACTCGAAAGAGCCTTTGAAAGCATCTAGCTCAACCACTTTAGAACAAAACACAACAAATTACACACCAACCTTTGATGAAGTTGATTACGAACAACCACCAGATTCAAAAGTAATGAAAAGGATTTATGTCAAAGGTTATAAACTTATGAAACAACTTGGCTATAGTGGAAAATGGTGTGGTTCTAGAGAACAAGGTATCCATAATAATATAGAGCCTACCACGCAAGAAACAAATTATGGTCTTGGTTATTGTCCTTTGATAGAAATAAACAAGCCTTCACTCAACATCAACACTATTACACATAGTTATTTAAAAGAAACACAAACATATTTGCTTAATGTCACTTTCATCTCACAAAATAATGATGATTTGAATTTTTTAAGTTTTACACCCTCATGTAAAGGAGAGAACAAAATCTCACAATCTAAACAATCTTGCATAAGTATGTCATCTTTATTGCAAACTACTGGAACAACTCCTAGCATTGATCAAGAGGATATCTTGTCGAGAATCCTCGAAGATCACTTGATATCTCTCCCTCCAAGAACTCGAAAGAAGTTTTGTTACAAGAATTCATTTTGCACATATAATAGAGTTCAAGGTCATTCTACTAATGCATGTAAGGATTTGAGTAGTAAAATCTAAAATCTTAAGGAGTTTGGCTCTTTTCCTTATGTGGGGGCACCTCCTTCCTCTAATTGATACTTGTTTTCAATCTACCAGACATCTTATCAATCATTTTGGCTCACCCTTGTCTTGCACTAGGTGGCGGCAAGGGGTTAGGTAGCCTTCTTCTCGTATTTCACTTGTCGTTGCCTCTTTTGACTAGTCGTTAACCTTTCATGAACATATAAGAGCAAGCTTGAGATGTGGACGAAATGCCTTAAGTTGGATTGCATGTGACATACTATCTTTTTCATGATGTATCTTCATTTGGAAACACATGGCTTGGCCTGGGGCTTTTTGAACAATCTCTCATGTCTTCTTCTACTTTAAAGAACTTTCTCACAGTAATGGTGTTAGCAACTGCTTTAAAGTGGGGGCATACATCGACACTCATCATGTTTCATCTATGTGATTTCTTTCTTTGCACAATGAATCCTTTTCTTTGTGGTGTCATTGGGCTAGATTTCCTCCAAGAGTATGATATATCTTTGATTTGTCCTCTCTTGGAAACATTAAGAACAATATTCCCTAAGATGAGACATCGTATTTGTGCTCTCTTGGAGATGTTAAGAAATTTTTTCCCTAATATGAGACCTTGCATGAGCTAAGAAAAATCCCTTTGAACATTCCTTTCACTATTTTTCATTTACAACATTGCTTTGTTCATGAGCTCTTTTTTTGTCTCATAAAGCTCAAAAATTCATTTTCTTTTGTGGTGCCTTATTAAAGTTATCAGGAAGTATAACTTTGGTATGGTTGAGTGGGAAGCCCATTCTGAGACATGACTTTCTCCATAGCCCGTTCGTGTGTGTGAGTGCATACTAGCTAGGAGTGTATGTTTCTAACCTTTTAGGCCTTCTCACCCAATAGACTACCAAGAGTTTCATCACCTTTGAGTGAGTATGCATTTTTCAGACAAACAACCTCGATTTGATCCACATTGTGTTGGAAAAATGATCGAAGCTTGACCTACCTTTTATTTTCTCTCATTTTTACTTCTCTCCCTTTTAGTTCTTGACATTGCATGATCACATATCTTGTTTTACTACAAATCACTCACCTTGTGTAAGTCCTTTTGTGCTTATGTCAATTTGACTTAGGATCTTGGATCCTAGGGGCTTGACCGCTTCCTTGATCTTTGTTATCCTATACCATCTGCATTGGTGTGGTTGGAACCCTATTGAATGACTACTTTAGTGTGAGTTTGAAGGAAGTTCATCCTCTCACTAAACTGGGAGCTAAATGTGGACACTAAAAAAGTATGCTTTTTTCCTTGCTTGATTTGGGAATAATTAATGATAAATTGGACCCAATTTTGCCCTGGTCTAGTGTTGTGAGGTGTTTTACACATCCACATTAGGTCTTTGACACATGCAAATCGAATAAAATGCATGTCTTGTAAAGGTGTTGTAAAGAATTGTAAATGACTTTCACACTTTTCTAGACTTTTATTAAGCATTTAAGTCATTCTCCTTTTTCCCCACTTTTTAATTAAATAATATTTTAATTCAAAAGTTAGTTTTTCCCTCTTCTTCTATAATTAAATAAATGTCATATTTATTTAATTATTTATCCTTTCTTTATCTCCCCAATTAAATAATTATTTTAATTATTTAATTATCCCTTCCCTCTCCATTTAATAATTATTTTTAATTATTTAATTATTTGTTCTCACCTTTCTTTTTAAATAAATAAAATTAATATTTTATTTATTTCTCCTATGTTGGCCACCTAAATTAAATAATATTTATTATTTAAATTCTCCTATCACCTCTTTCTTGGTGCCAATCTTATCTTCCACCTCAAGTCTTTATCTATCCATGTCTCAATTAATCTCCACCCTTGATTAAATTATTTTCTAATTTAATCTTGGCCCTTGATCATGATCCTTATTCTAGCCATTCACTTAACTCTCCTCTATAAAAGGAGACCTTTAAACCCTAATTCATAATTCATTCATTATTCATTCATCATTCATCCATGTTTTCAAGTCAAGCAAGCTAAGGTTTGACATATAAGTCCTCACAAGGGCATCAAGATAGCAATCAGGCTCAATTCTAAGGCATTCAAGAGAAAAATTATTCATCAATTGTTGCAAAAATTTAAGATCAATCATCATGGAAATTTTCTAATTACATTGTTTCATTTTTCATACTTCATTATCTTATTTCATCATTTTGGTTTAATTACCTAAACGGGGTTTGACCAAGGAAAAACCCCATTCCCTAACAATCAACATTTTCTCTCTTCCTTTGTGTGATTGTAGATTTAGGTGATTGGATGGCTTTTACATGATTGAAGAATAGGTTTCAAACTTGTTGGAGTTATCTCCCCATTTTCAAGGCCAAAATCTTCACAAAAAGTCACTTACAGTGTCAAAAATTAGGGTTTCAGATCTAGGCACCTGGAGGAATAGAAAGAGTAGATCAAGAGCTACATATTCCATTTTTGAGTTTTTAGAAAATCCAAAGTGGAATAAGTTACCCAACTTGGTGACTTAGTCCCATTGTGCCTATTTTTTAGAGGTTTCTACATATTTGGATACCCATTTGGCTAAAATAGGCTTTGAAATAGTTTTCTAGATCTGGGACTAAGTCACACAACTTGGTGTAAGTGTCCCAATAGGCTTCAACAATGATTTTCACAAGATTCCAAAGCTCCTTCCCATCCCTTTCTAGCTTCTAGGTACACACCTTTAATCTCATTAATTTTTGTTATAGTTTACTTTCATTTCTAGGTCATTTTGCATTTCTTTAGTTTTCATTTAATAATCAATATCTTTCATTATCTTTTTGCATTTAGGACACTCTATTTAGGCATATTTCATTCATCTTTGCATTAGTTTTGAGTGGGGACATAGAAAATTTTGGCATACCTCTGTCCTCTTAGGTCATAAACCCTGGAAGTGTTAGAGAGTCTTGTGGTGCCAAAAATATTTGTCCATAGCCTCTTCTTAACATCGACATCATAGTGGAATTAACAAATGGGCATAAAATTATTTCACTCATGTATGCTTTTTTAGGCTACAATCAAGTCATAATCACCAAGGAGGATCAACACAAAATTGCATTCACTTTTCCATGGGGAACATAATATTGGAACATGATGCGGTTTGGGCTAAAGAATGTAGGAGCAACTTATCAGAGAGAAATGACCCTCATATTTCAAGACATGATCCAAAAAAAGTAGAAGATAATGTGGATGCTATTTTGGAAAAAATCAAAGAAAAGGAGTGAGCACATATAAGTGTTGGGACCCATCTTTGACAGGCTCAAAGAGTACAAGGCACAACTAAGCCTAAAAAAGTGTGTCTTCAAGGTTACATAAGGAAAATACTTGGCAATATAATCTCACAAAGAGGGATAGAAATTGATCCAGCAAAGGTAAAAGTCATCCTAGACATGGAACCGCCACAAACATTAAAACATATGAGAGGGTTACAAGGAAGATTGTAGTCCATCAGGAGGTTCATAGTGCAACTATTAGAAAAAATCCACCCCTTTTCACATCTTCTCCATAAAAGGAATAACCTACAAGTGGGATGAGAAGTGTGATAAATATTTCCAATAGATCAAGGACCTATCTATTAACACCTCCAGTTCTCATGCCACCAATACCAAACAAACCATTGATCCTATATATTTCAGCAACATTAGTAACACTAGGTTTTCTTCTGGCACAACATCATGAAAAAAAGTAGGAGAGACCCATTTATTATATCAGCAGGACCTTAGTGTGATATGAAATGAACTATTCATCCATTGAGAAAGCATGATTAACATTATTTTTTTCTTCACAAAATTTTAGACATTACATGTCGCATTAAATTAAGCTTATTGCAAAAATCAACCCATTGAAATACTTGTTATCCAAAGCAACTCTAATTGGGTGAATGGAAAAATGGATGATGATCTTGACTGAGTTTGATATAGAGTATGTGGAGCACAAAGAAATCAAAGGAAAAGTGATTGCAAACCAATTGGAAGAGGAACCTATCTATGTAGAGAATCCACTGATATTTTAATACCTAGATGAATCAATATTCCTTGTCAATACAAAAAATTAGGGGAAGATGTACTTTGATTGATCACTCACCCAACATGGATTATGGGTAGGTATTCTCTTCATCACCCGTCAAGGAGATTGCTTCCCAAAGTCATATAGGCTGTGATTTCCATGTACTAACAACATTGCTAAGTATGAAGCCCTAATCATAGATCTACGGATAGAAGTTCAATGGAAGATACATGAGATGAAAGTCTTTGGAGATTCACATATGGTTATTAATCAAGACAATGATGAATACCAAACTAAGGATGATAAGCTTACTCCTACAAGAATATGATAGAGAGTCTCAAGGAAATTTTCATAGACATAACCTTTGAGCAGATTCCTCGCATGAAAATTTGAGCAACATATGCTATGGAAATGATTGGTTCATTGTTAGACATGCCAAAACATCTTGTAGTGTGAATTCTTGGTAGAAAAACTTCTCGTACCAGCTTTGAAAATCTTGAAATTTGAATTTGTGCATGTCATTTTTGGTCTTGAATCCTCATGGTACCATGAAATCTTTACCTACCTATGTAGAGGAACCCTCCCATCTGATATCACCTCTAACCTTAAAAATACATTTGCTAAGAAGGCATTTTGATTTATGATCTTAAGTGATGCCTTATACTGCAGAAGCATCAAGGGGACATTACTATAATGTCTTAACCAAGAGGAAGCCTTGACCACTTTAAGAAAAGTACACAATGGCATATGTGGTTCCCATTCTAGCAGTATAAATTTAGCTAAGAAACTGTTGAGGACAGGATAATACTGGCCAACCATGGAAAGAGAAGCCCATCAGTATGTGCAGAAGTGTGTCTAGTGTCAACAACATGGAGATCTAATTCATTCTCTAGCTCAAGAGTTGCAACCAATGATCACACCTTGGCCTTTCTTGCAATGGGGGCTTGACCTCATAGGAAAGATTGCCTCAACTTCATTTAATGGCCACAAGTTTATCATAATCTCCACTGAGTACTTTACCAAGCTGGTCGAAGCCATTCCTATGACCTACATAACGAGGAAGCAAATTGCTAAGTTTATCTTGAATTACCTCATTTTTCATTATGGTGTTCCACAAAACTTAATCTCAAACAATGGAACACCCTTCAAGAATTAGGATGTGAAAGAGCTATATCAAAGATTCAACATCCAACACTGATTCTCTACCCCATATTACCCCTAGGGAAATGGTCAATTTGAGGCTACAAAGAAGACCATTCTAAAGATCCTAAAGAAAATGGTCAATGAAGCTAGTTGTGATTGGAACCTTCAATTAAATCCCACTCTTTGGGCCTATCAAACCAGTATCCCTACCCCTATAGGTGCAACTCCTCTCTCCTTGGTCTACGGATCAAAAGCCATCTTGCTTATTGAGGTCAAGCTTCCACCACTATGAGTGTCACTACATAACCTAATCACTAATGAAGAATTCAAAATATCTTGGTTGAATGAGCTAGAATTCTTGGATGAGCATCATCTTGATGCTCTTAATCACTTGTAAGTATATCAAAAATGATTGAAATGGAGCTATAAAAAGAAGATCAAATATTGGTATTTCTAGGTAGGGGATCTTGTCCTAAAGCAGAATCAAAAGAATCTTCCAGATTAGGATAGTAAAGGAAAGTTTGAGCCAAACTAGTTAGGCCCCTTTGTCATCACAACAAGTTATGGATTAGGAGCATGTACCAATTTTCAACACCTAAAGGTGAACCCTTGTAGGAACCATCCAACAAATTGCATCTTAAAAACTTTTATGCCTAGTCTTAAAGTGTGTAAATCCAATAATATAAAAAAAATATAAAAAATGATCAAAATCCAAAAAAAAAGAAAAAGGATTGAAAAAAGTACAAAGAAAAACAATTTTCCTCTAGTTAAAACCACTTTGGTGGTGCTTTGGGAAAGTTCCTTGGTGAAAACCTAGAAAATAAGATCCTTGTGTAAATAAAGTACCTCCATCTACCTGGGCTCTTTCTCCTATCATTCCATCCATCACATCACATCCTTCATCCTATTTCGTCCATCACCCAATCACGTCCATATCATAGCTTGATGTTGTGAAGTATCATATCCTCTTAGTACTACTTGGCATATTCCAAAGGTCAGTTTGTCCTGCCTATATTGAGGTAGTCTATCATATCACACCAGGGGAAATTCATTATGGATTGAATTAGGTTCTTGTATATCTTAGGGTCATAAAAAAATCCAAACAATATTCATAAAAAACTCATCAAAAAATCCAAAAAACATTTGAAAAAATCTTGTATAGCTAAAATCCAAAAACATTCAGAAAATTGTAAAGTCAAAATAAAAAAACATCCAAATCATGATCAAAATCCCTAAAAAGGTCAAATATCAAAAATCCAAAAACATTACCATGTTGAACTACGAGTCTCTGAGCTTGAACATAGGTAGGGCCATCATTGATGTGCCCTTGAGACACCCTAGGTTAGTCCTTTAGGAGTTCGTCATAATAAACTAGCAATCTATCAATTGTTAATATCTCATCATCAATAAGTTGAGTTAGTCGAACTACGTTGTCTCTGCATGTATAACATAGGCAAGGCTCATCTTTGATCAGCCCTCGAGGCCCCTAGAATAGGTCTTTTAGGTTAGGTTCTTGGTTGAAACTCAAAAAACCCCTAAACATTCAAATATCAAAAAATCTTAAATATTTGTAAAATCTTGAAAAACCCCTAAACATTCAAAATCTTAGAGAAAACACAAAATCATTTGAAAACCTTAAACATTTGTAAAACCTTGGAAAACCCTAAACATAAAAAAAACATTTGAAAACAAAAAAACACAAAAAACATTAGAAAACATTCAAAAGACCTAAACAACACCAAATATCTTAGAGAAAACCCTAAACAACCTCAAATAACAAAAAAAACATAAACATTCAAATAAACTTTCAAAAAGATCAAAAACAACCTCAAAACATTTTCAAAATACCAAAAACATTGAAAGAATCCAAAAAGTCCAAAACCACCCATCACATCTCACTTTCACCTACAATAAACCTTCACCCATAATAAATCAATCGTCATCTTCAACCTTTGGAAAAACAAGTAGAACACGAGTATAGCAAGTCGTAAAGTGAGAAACTAAGTGTAAAAACGTAAAGTCTAGATCATAGGTAAATGCATCAGTGAAGTTTATATCAATGAATTATCAAACACCTCATCCTAATCAACACACCTGATCAACATGTCCTAGGATGTATCCTTCCTGCAATGGATGTCCGTATTAGAAATCAGCTTAGCTACATTTTAAACTAGAAAGAGATATAGATAACACTGACTATTTGTCTTTCATATTTTCTTATGATTTATCTTAATGAACCATTCCAAGGACCTCTCAATGATGTCTATCAAAAAAATTTAGAGAGAAAGGAGTGGGGCATTGATCATTATCTTTCGTTTGTTGCACTTGTGGGTATTCTTGTAAAATAATCTTGGCGCATACTTGCTTAGTTGTGTGTAGGAAAGTCATTTGAAGTACATTGTTGACTATTGCATATGCTCTGGTATGATATACTCTAAGATTATAACTTACATTCCAATGAGGTTTGTTGGTATGTGGAGCCTAATAAGACTTGAAGGTTAAATTTTCCCCACTTGTATTGGCATGATTTCCCTCCAAATTATTTAACAGGGGTTTGGGGGCAATGCCCCCAATACGAGGTCAAGGTGTAGTGCCCCTTGTGGGGTCCAAGGTAAAGGTGTTGGGTGTTATGTTTTTTTCGATTGGCCAACATAAAAAACCCTATTTTGCAACCGACATAAGTCTTGATAAAAGGATAAGGGTTTGTGTCTTTGTTGACATTGTATTGTAGCATTTGCAATGGTATTGAGTTGCAAGGATTACTAGTTTTAATTGGTTCGATTTACTAGATAATAATCTTGGACTCTTTGTTGGTGGATGTAGCCCAAGTTTGGGTGAACCACATTAAATATTGTCTCTTGCTATTATTATTTATGTGTTTTTTCATTTCTATGTTTAATCTTTATTTACATTTAATTGATATCTTTTGTATACAATTCCTAACAAGTGGTATCAGAGTGGGTTGTGTTCGATTATCGTCTATAGGAAAGTCTCATGATTAAGTGGGGGCAATGGCAGATGAGGGTAAATTGAAGGTAGATAAATTCAATGGGTAGAACTATTAGTTATGGAAGATGTAGATGGAGGATTATCTCTATCAGAAGGATTTATGGAGGCTGTTGGAAGGAACAACCTAGAAACTGATAGGAATGAGTGATGAGGAATGGAATCTTCTAGACAGAAAGGCACTGGGATCCATTCATTTATGCTTGGCACAATTAGTGGAATTCAATATTATAATAGTAAAGACAACTCAATAGTTGATGGAAACCGTGGCGAAGTTATATGAAAAGCCTTCTGCTTCGAATAAGGTATTTCTCATGAAGCGTTTATTTAATATGAAAATGGTAGAAGGTGGGTCATTTGTTGATCATTTAAATTAGTTTAATATAGTTACCAATCAATTAAATTCTGTAAATGTAAAATTTGATGAAGTTAGGGCTCTTTTGATTTTGTGTTTTTTTCTAGAAAGTTGGAGTAGCTTGGTCATGGGCATTAGTAATTCTATTTTTGGTTCAAATACATTGAAATTTGATGATGTTGTTGGTGTTATTTTGAGTGAGGAGATTTTTAGGAGAATTTTAGGTGGACCATCCACATCAGAAAATTTTTTGAATGCAGAAAGCAGGGGAAAAAAAAATAAGAGAGGAAACAATTCTGGAAGTCATGGGAAGTCACGAGGAAAATCAAATGACAAAAGGTCCCAATCTAGAGATAAGAGGGATTGTTGGTATTGTGGTAAGTTGGGTCATTTAAAGAAATATTATTGGTCTTAGAAAAATAAAGAAAGAGACAAAAAGGAAGGAAATAAAGAGGTAAATGTGGTAAGTAATAAATCTAATGAGGATATTTTGATTCTTTCCCTTGGTAATGCTGATGATTCTTGGGTGCTAGATTCAATGGCTTCATTTCATGCTACTCCCCATAGAAGTTATTTTCTTGATTATGTCCAAGGGGATTTTGGGATGGTTTATTTGGGAGATAATGAACCCTATCAGATTGTTGGAAAGGGAAGAATCAAGATTAAGTTGCAGAGGGGAATCACTGCTGACTACATGAGGTAAGGAATGTTCCAAAGTTAAAATGATATTTAATTTCAGTAGGGAAACTAGATGATGAAGGTTGTGTTGTTACATTTAGTGATAAAAAATGGAAGGTTACAAAAGGTGCCTTAGTGGTAGCAAAAGGTGTGAAAGTAGTCACCTTATATCTTTGTAAAGGTCATATTGTTCCTTCTACTTTAGCTATTGCAGATAAAAATCAATGTTCATTAATAGTTGTTGCAGTTCAGCAGGTAGAAAAATAGACAGTTGCTATGGATTCTGAATCAACACTATGGAATAATAGACTTGGGCATATGAGTGCAAAAGGTATGAAATTACTTCATTCAAAGAATTTTTTACTAGGTCTGAAATGTGTTAACATGGACTTATGTGAAAGTTGTGTGTATGGAAAACAAAAGAGTCAGTTTTCTCAATGATGGGAAGCAAAAGAAAGATGAGAAATTGGAGCTTGTGCATATAGATGTATGGGGACCAACTCAAGTATCTTCTCTCAGTGGCTCTCTATTTTATGTCACTTTTATTAATGATGCAACAAGGAAGGTATGGATTTATTTCCTTAGGTAGAAACATGATGTATTTGAAACTTTTAAGAAATGGAGTTCAACTTGGTTGAGAATGAGATAGGTAAAAATTTAAAATGTCTCAGATCTGATAATGGTGGTGAGTATTATACCAAAGAGTTTGAATATTATTGTTCCTCTAGTGGTATTCATAGGTAGAAGACGGTTCCAAGGACTCCACGGGAAAATGTAGTGCTTGAGTGCATGAACAGAAAAATTATGGAGCATGCACAGACTCTGAGATTGCATTTTGGGTTACCTTTGAACATGTGGGAAGAGGCTGTAAACATTGTTGTTTATTTAATTAATAGAGGTCCTCCAGTTCCTTTGGTTTTTTGTATTCCAGAGGAAGCATGGATAGGTAAGAAGGTGAGTTATTCTTTTCTCAATACCTTCAGTTGTGAAGCATTTGCACATGTAGATCCTGAAAATAGAACCAAGTTGGATGTAAAATCAAAGAAATGTATATTTGTTGGATATGGAATTAATCAATTTGGTTCTAGGCTTTGTGATTCTGAAAATCAAAAAATTGTGAGAAGTGGGGATGTTATATTCAATGAGAAAGTGTTGTACAAAGATCAGTTGCAACAACATTAGAAGAAAGAAAATGAATATGTAGTTCAGGATGATACACCAAATAGCAATGTTCTAGTGGTTCCTTATGCTCCACAACAACAACAACAACAAATACCACAAACTCTAGTAAATGTTAGATGATATTTAAGGATAAGTAGACCTCTAGAAATATTTTTTCTCTCTTTGTATTCTATTTTGTTAACTAATGTTGGTGAACCTGAAGGGTATGATGAAGCTATGTAGGTGGATACAAAGGTTCAGTGGGAGCATGCAATGGAAGAAGAAATGGAATCCTTGCTAAAAAATTAGACTTGGGACTTATGCAAGTTGCCTTTAGGTAAAAAGGATTTACCAAGTAAATGGGTTTATAGGATGAAAGAGCAAGATGGAGGTAAGAACAGATTTAAAGCCAAGTTAGTTGTCAAAGGATTTACACAGAAAAAAGGAATTGATTTTGGTGAAATTTTTTCTCTAGTTGTTAAGATAACTTCTATTCATACTATTTTAAGTATTGTGGTTGTTGAAGATTTGCATTTGGAGCAGCTATATGTGAAAACCTCCTTTCTCCATGGTGATTTGGAGGAGGAGATATATATGGAACAACCCCAAGGATTTAAGGTCAAAGGTAAGGAGAAATTGGTGTGCAAATTGAAGAAGAGTTTATATGGCTTGAAATAAGCACCTCGGAAATGGTACTTGAAATTTGATAGTTTTATGGCTAAACAAGGCTACAACAAGTGTAATTTTGACCATTGTATTTATTTTAAGAGGTTAGATAATAACAAATAAATTATTTTATGTTTATTTGTTGATGGCATGCTTGTAATGGGGTATAACATGAATCACAAAAGTGAATTAAAACATTCGTTAGCAAAATCATTTGCTATAAAGGATTTGGGGGTAGCAAAAAAAATCCTTGGAATGAGAATTTGCAGAGATAGGAAGAACAAAAAATTGACTCTATCTTTGGTTGGTTATGTTGAAAAGGTGTTGTAGAGATTCAACATGGACAATGCAAAAGCTGTCAGCACACCTTTGCCTAGTCATTTAAAATTGACTAAAGAGATTTGTCCAAAGACACAAGAGGAGGAAGAAAAAATGTCCAAGGTACCATATGCTTCAGCTGTAGCTAGTTTAATGCATGCCATGGTATGTATGAGACTAGATATTGCACATGTTGTAGGATTTGTTAGCAGGTATATGAGTCATCTCGGATTGGAGCATTGGAATGCAGTAAAATGGGTTCTCAAGTATTTGAGAGGTACATCCAATGAATGTTTATGTTTTGGGGGCTCTAATATAGATTTAGTAAGTTATATAGACTCAAATTTTGCATGGGATATTGATACTAGGTAAAGAACTATAGGTTGTCTTTATTGTAGGTGGGACAATAGTAAGCTGGATCTCATAGTTGCAAAAGGTGGTTCCTTTATCCACCACAGAGGTAGAGTATGTAACTACAACAGAGGCAAGCAAGGAGATGATGTGGCTGCAATATTTAATGGAAGAATTGGGAAAACAATAGGACAATAGTTATTTGTTTATAGATAGCTAGAGTGCCATACATCTTGCGAAGAATTTTTCCTTGCATTCAAATACCAAACACATGCAGTTGAGGTATCACTTCATTCGGTCAGTGTTGGATGATGGACAGTTAGGGCTGTAAAAGATACTTACAGATGACAATCCAACATATATGTTTACAAAGGATGTGCCAAGGGAGAAGTTGAGATCCTCTTCAACTTTGATTGGTATTCAAGACTGAAAACAATAAAATTAGAACAACAGGGTCTAGGGTGCTTATTTCTAGTGGGAGCTACATGGTCAGCAGTGTTATGATCAGTCTCCAAGTGGGAGATTGTTGGTAAATGGAGCCTAATTAGACTCAGAGGTTAAATTTTCCCCACTTTTATCAACGCGGTTTCCCCCAAAATTATTTAATGGGGGTTTGGGGGCAATGCCCTCAAGATAGGGTCAAGGGGAAACACCCCTTGCAAGGTCTAGGTGTAGCACAAAAAACCCTATTTTGTAATTGACATAAGTCTTGATAAAAGGCTAAGGGTTTGGGTCTTTGTTGAAATTGTATTGTAGCATTTTCAATGGTATTGAGTTGAAAGGATTACTGGTTGTAATCAGTTCGATTTACTGGATAATAATATTGGACTCTTTATTGGTGGACATAGACCAAGTTTGGGTGAACCACACTAAATATTGTCTCTTGCTGTTATTATTTATGTGTTTTTTCATTTCTCTATTTAATCTTTATTTGCATTTAATTGATATCTTCTACATACAATTCCTAACAAGGTTTCCCTATGTCAAGGTGTGAAAAAGAACTATCCTATCTATTTGCAGAGACAGAGTCCATTACACTAGATACAATGCCATCTTGGTTATTAATACCTTGATGCATCGTGTCTATGTGTTGTATAAAAAATAAGGAATGGTAGAAGAACTCAATCCCAAGATATGAGACAATCATTATTATGCATTTCTCATCACTATCTCTAATAAAGTTTTAGTGGATCATCAAAATCAATGGTAAATGATCTTATTTCTTCTATCTTCTCTTTGTGCTAACTTGGTATCATGACAATCAACAAAAAATATCATCAATGCATCCATCCTACATCCACAAATCATCAGTATGCATATGTATCTTGCATAAATTGTATGCCATATCATAATATGAAGAACACATATCAATTGAATTATCATTTAAACTGTGAAGAATAAAACATATTTTTTATTCTAAGCATCTTTAATCATTGCATACATATCATAAACATACATCAGCATAAGCATACATAGAATATAATATTGCATCCATTCCATATCATTACATCACATATCATTGCATCATAGATTATCATTGCATAAACATGAATAAAATAATTGCATCCATACATGATAATATATATGAATATCACATCATATCAACATAAAATGCATCTATAAATTCATAAGCATAAAATAAAATGAACACATACATCATATTGAATCCGTATCATATATATCAATCAAAAAATGGTGAATGTCATAATACAATATTTGAGTCAGTGTATGTATATCGAAACAAAAGTACAAGATCCATGAGGCCATCAAAAGGAGCCCATGAATCTATCTCTATATAAAGAATCATACAATAATCAAAAAGTGTTTGTACAAGCAAGCTAGCCCTAATGGCTGCTCCCTTCACTAGGATATCTCTCTGGCTAATACTTGGCTCAGGGATATGCCCCACTCCTCTATGAGTAATCTGGCTACCTAATCACTATAGGGACATCCTGATGGTAATACATGCAATAATAGGCTACCTCAGTAACAACCTCTCAGTACAATCAGGTAGACACTATCCATCCCTGAGTTGCACCTATCATAGGCTTTAGTTGCTAGCACCACCCAACCTCCTATGGTAACTACATATCAGAAATTTTCCTAAGCTGGCACTCTTGGTCACTCTCTACTATCAATTCCTATATACCTGTTGCCTGGCCTGGTCTCTCTTAGTAGTGATAAAACCAAAATCTACTGATGAGACTAATCTCGCTCACCCATCACCACCTATAACTACTACTACAATTGTTGTATCTATGCATCATATATTGGTAGTTGCTAAGGAGCTTGCTATTGCAATGGTGGTGCACTCGATACCTATCCATCATGATGTTGGCTGTCCTAACCATCCTATCCTCTACCCTATCCATCATCTAGTGGACCTCTACCTTTTCCTACACCCCTCCCTCTTGGACTCCCTCATGGAGGGGGTACAAACCATGCATCGTAAGAAGACGTAGTTTTTGCATCCACTTGTCCCTGATCATATGCCCATGGCCTAGGTACTAGTTATCTAAAGTCCTCAAAAACATTGTGGACCGAGATCATATGTCCCCATGTAGTATCTTGAGTTGACCTAGAAAAAATGGTAGTGTATGCATCGTCAGGCTTGTCTTTCCTCTCGTCAAATAATCTAGCAACCCTATCAAGTAGCTGCCTATCAATAATCATGTGCCCTCGACCCTGCATTAATCAACTCTACCAAACAAATAAAAGCTATTGCACATCGTCATACTAAGCTAGAATGTGAAGCCATGGCCACCATCTGAATACTGTCATTTCATTGATCACTTGATGCCAATATGGAATTCTGAGCTACCTTGTGTGCTACAAAGTGATGTAACCCCTATATCTCCAAACAAAAGGATCATTTGGCTCTACATTTTCCATTGTAGTAAAGGAAAT
>VDFB02000015.1:192148107-192202154 GCA_007258455.2 Sequoia sempervirens | reverse complement strand
GGAGGGAGAGACTTGAGAGAGAGAGGGGGGGAGTGGGAGAGAGATAGAGGGTAGGGAGTAGAAGGGTTTAGGGTGTAAGGGTTAAGGGTAGAGGGGAGAGGGGGAGAGGGGGTATGAGGGAGAGACTTGAGTGAGAGATAAAAGATAGGGTTTAAGGGTTTATGGTAGAGGGGAGAGAGGGAGAGGGGGTGGGAAGGAGAGAGTTGAGAGAGAGGGGGGGAGTGGGAGAGAGATAAAGGGTAGGGGGTATACAAGGGTTTAGGGTTTAAGAGTTAAGGGTAGAGGGGAGAGAGGTAGATGGGGTGGAAGGGAGAGAGTTGAGAGAGAGATAAAGGGTAGGGGGTGTACAAGGGTTTAGGGTTTAAGGGTTAAGGGTAGAGGGGAGAGAGGGAGGGGGGGTAGGAGGGAGAGATTTGAGAGATAGAGGGGGGGAGTGGGAGACAAATATAGGGTAGGGTTTAAGGGTTTAGGATACAGGGGAGAGAGGGAGAGGGGGTGGGAGGGAGAGACTTGAGAGAGAGGGGGGAGTGGGAGAGAGATGAAGGGTAGGGTTTAAGGGTTAAGGGTAGAGGAGAAAGAGAGGGAGAGTGGGTAGGAGAGAGAGACTTTGAAGAGAGAGAGGGGGGGAGTGGGATAGAGATAGAGGGTAGGGGGTACAAGGGTTTAAGGTTATAGGGTTAGGGGTTAAAGGGTTAGGGTTTATTTTTTTATTTGCATTGATTTATTTTTTTATATATGTGTACAATAATTTTATAATTAGATAATACTTAATTGTAAAATTTACATAGTTTCCCATGGAAAAATTTGATGGAACAAATTATATAAGTTGTATATAGCGTATATAAGATTCTTGAACTTAAGAATTCCATGAAACAAATATAAGTTGTATATAATAGTAATTTAGGCAAAATGATTTTAAAAAACTACACTATGTTTCAAATAAGGATTGAAAGCATATATGTGGGTTTACATGGAGCCAAAAAAAGTGAGAGATGATGCTATCAAAGATTCTTGAACTTAAGAATTTTCCATGGAACAAATATGTACATATAATTGTAATTTAGGAAAAATGATTTTAAAAAATTCACTACGTTTCAAATAAGGATTGAAAGCATATATATGGGTTTACATGCAACCAAAAAAAGTGAGAGATGATGCTATCAAAGATTCTTGAACTTAAGAATTTTCCATGGAACAAATATGTACATATAATTGTAATTTACCTAAAAGGATTTACAACTATGTACAAGTTACTATAAGTTCTCATTTGAACATGTATAGGGTTACAAGTGAACTTGAAAACCATGGATATAATCTAAGTCAAAGATTATGGTTCAGCCCGCTCTTCAATAACATGTAGATTTTTTGATGATCATCACTATCCAGTCTCCATTTTCTTTGGCCACGTGCATGTGGAACTACATGAAGATGTAGAGTGGTAGCAATTATTAAGTGGCTATATTGATATACCTTGTTATTAGGTTGATAGTCAACAAAATGAATCCCATGTTGAACAACTTTGACTTGTTTTAGATATGTCTCTTGCACAAAAGAAAACCTACATGGTAAACATGAACCTAAGGTAAGGCATATGAATGTGTGCAACATTTTCGTGCTCAAGGTTTGTATAATATATATTTAATGTTTATAATGTAATGTGCACATGTGAATACAATGTATATAAAATTTTAAATTCAAACTCACTTGTGGGAAATGACATTCCATCACTTGTTTCATGTTCTGTTAGCTTATTCCTCTCTTTTGTGCAATGCAATAAATAATAGCTAATGCCTTTGATGTTTCCAAGCTCTACTATGATTGCAAAAACATCTCTTGTACACCAAATTTATAGAAAAAAATTCTAAAAAAAATAGAAATGTCTCTAAATATCATTAACTAGATATATATAATATTTAAATTATTGAAAACTTACACATGTGTACCTTTTCTAACCAATCCTGAAATATGGTCATAATCAATTGAAATCAAAGGAATTTCTTCAAATCTTTCTTCCTCATTTTCATTATATGTTTCTGAAACAACTAGTGGCACCGTATCCAATTTACCAACATATCCAAGTTCTTGATTGTTGTATGCATAATTAGGGTTTCCCTCAATGAACTCAGTGAAAAAAAAAGAGTAATCCCTTGTGTCTAATATCCATCAATGGCGACTATCTGAACTCCTAACACAATGCAAATATCTTGTTTTTTCTACCCTCTTGCATCCATGAATCGATCTTCTATCCACACCTAGATACATATGTACAACAAAAAACTTATGTGAACAAATATGTATATATATATATTTTAAATTTAAATAGATTCAAATTTTTGATTTAATGTAATTTATACATACCTGATATCTCCCAAAACACTCTATGTGGAATGTGTCAGTTTGTTCTTGAAGATGTGCCAACCACATTTGATGCAAAGTGTTTCTTGCACCATTCAACAACATCATGTGCATTGTCTAGATGATCTTCTGGATAACTCATATGATGCTTTCTTAAATCTCGTTTGATGCAAGCTCCTACTCCATCATGCTCACCCTTTCCATGCCCACTCTAAAAAAAACTCCAAACATGTGGTAATTTGTAGATTTTATGATATCTACAAAGTGCATAGAATGGTCATGAAGATTTAAATTGTGCCACACATCCATCTAACCATACTAAATGATTTTCAAATTTGACACCCCTGCTTCTCAAATTCTCAAAAATTATTGTAAAGGAATGTTGGACAAAAAGTGTGTCATGCTCTTTATCATCACTAATATAAAAGTGATATTCTTTCTTAATGGCTTGTTCTTCATCTGTACTCTCAACACCATCCAATTCTGATTGTGCATGTCGATAACACACATGAACCATAATAGTGATTTTCTTTTAAAAGTAATACTCTAATTGAATCTCTTTTCTATGTACAAAGGAGTAATTTTTTGCAAAGTCAACTACTGAGAGAACTGTTCCACATGGGAAAGTATCTCTCAATGTTTGGAATTGTTGTGCTTGCCACTTAGCAAAAAAGGAATGATGTATGTATGGTTGTATCGATTTTCAAAAATCTTCCATAAATTTTCCAATGGGAATCTCCTCTTCTACATAGTTCAACCTTGTCTATTCTTTTCCAAAATTTGTTTGCAACTTTATATACTTGTACCTGTGTCAGTAAAATATGTGAATAACTAATTACCCACACTTGATCAATGAAATATTACATCAAAGAGAATCCAAATAACAAACTATGAGAAATTGAAACAAATAAAATCTCTAAAAATAATACTTACATCTTGCAATTTACTGTCTTTCTTAGGTCATTATCCTCAATTCTTGAAGGAAATCTAGCCAAATTTCCACATGTCTCACAAATTCGTTTTATGCAGTTTGTTTGAGGTCCATTTTCATGATCACATAATAAATACTTTATGAACAAACTTTCCTATTTAGGAGATGCATTTTGAAACCCACATCTTTCTTCTCTCATCTTTTGAAACACCTGATAGTAGAGATCAAATTCAATATGATAACAACAACAACAAGTTTCAAAAAAATTGTTTATCTTCACATAATATGGTTTTAACCTTTGAAACATTGTTTGCCCAATCTTTATATGAGGATATGCATTACAAAATTTCATATACATCTCAAATTGTGTTATGTCTAGCCAATGTTTGATATGATTTTCATAAATACTAGGTCCAATCCTGTGTCTCATGACATCTCTAGTATTTGATGATGGATGAGTTTGATCATGCCAAAAACCTAAGACCAAGTTCCTAACAACATCTTCAATCTTGTCAGAATGGGGAGCTCTACACATAATTTCCCAATTTCCTTCTAAAATCTCATCCAAAAACTCTCTTTTTCTCATATTTTATCAATGTGGTTCTACTATAACCAATTTCAGTTGAAAGTGCATACATTTTTCTTTTTCTTGCTATATCTTGATGTACAATAGATGTCAACATCACCCTTCTTATAGTGGCCTTATCCAGTGATCGAGATCCTTTCCCAATGGAATCTAAACCTTTTTTAACATTTAGAACAATATCCTTTTGTAATCCCATGTGTTTCTTCTTATTTGATGCTGAATGTACACCCAACAATTGTAATGACTATTTGAGCTCATCACAAAGAAGTGAACATGATAACAATTGTGTTTTTTCAAGTGTATCAAGATGATTGAAATGATGATTGGTCATTCCATTTACAGATTTATTCATTGACCTCTTTCTCTTATTATAAGGCTGGTTGGCATAATATTTCAGTTTCTCCATATCCATTTCAAGTAAATGATCTAAATTTCTATGAGAAATTTGTTTCCTCACCTTCTTAGCTAGTTTTATGTGCTCATCCATACTAGTAGGAAAAAGTGATCCCGACCCCTCTACAACATGCATTGTTTGAACTTTTTCCTCCTCCCTATCTTCAAGGACCATGCATTCTTGAGCGGATTCATTTGATCCAATGTCTAGATTTGGATCAACTTGAGCATGAAAACTTCCTACTTGTTGAGCCCTTCCTACATGTCACAAAATATTTTGCAAACAAAAGTGAAAGATGATGCTATATAAGTGAAGTTTATGTATGGAAGCAAACAAACATCAATAGAACATGATGCTATAAGTGAGAGAAGTTTGTGTGCTAGTTTTATATGCCCATCCATACCAATAGAAGGAAGTGATATTGACCCCTCTCCAACAAGCATTGTTTGAACTTGGGTCTCCTCCCTAAATTCAAGGTCTATGTGTTCTTCATCGGATTCGTTTGATCCAATATCTAGATTTGGCTTGACTCCAGCTTGAGGAATCCCTAGAGCATAAAACATAAAAATAATTTGAGAACATTGAAGTGATGAAAATAAAATAATTATTCCCTGGTACCATATAACTTGAGTTTCGATGTATACATGTGTTAGTATCTATAAAACCTCACATTTCATTGGCTTTAAGTATAATTTGAGTTCTAATTTTCAAATAATTCTAGAGCTTAGAATTTGGCATTTATTAACATATTTAAAAAATATTTTTTAAAGGAACTATTGATCATTAGATTAAATTCAATGGGAGTATAGAAAAATATTAAGCTAATCAGATGTTGCAATGTAGATTGGATAGGGGATATTGATCACCAAATATGAACATTAGAATGCTACTTCATTGTACATGAAGGTGTAGTTTCATGAATAATTAAGAAAAAATAATGGTTTCTTTCAAAGTGCAAAGTTAGAATATATAGGAATTTGAAAAGCCATAAAATAATTAATGTGGTTGAAAAAATTGTGAAAATCAAAGTGGCACAGTGAGGGACACAAAATTTAAAGTTTCATTGGAGAACTAAGCATGTATTGAAGTACACTATCATTTTCTTCATGAACAAAGTAAAGAGAAAATTGTGTAGATGCAATACTCAACAATGATAATGTGATGACAAAAACATTAAACAAAGGTATTGGTAAAAGATAAGTGTAAGGTTTGTAGGGAAGGATTTAATGTACAATATTTTAGTTTAAGAGTACATTTTATGTTGGCGTATTGTAAGCTGAAAAATGATCATACATTAAACATTTCTAATTTTAATAAGAAAGCCAATAAAAAATGTATGTACATACAATTTTAAACACACACTTGAGAGTGAGAGAGAGAAGAAACAAGCATATAACTTGTTTCTTTCTATGATAATTTTCCAAGTTTATTCACGCCTCTTATGTTCTTCTTTTGACAATTTTTGTTGAGATGCATTTTTTCTTTTTCTTTGTTGTCCCATTTTCTTCTTCAACTTAAAGATGACTCAAAACAAGTCCTCTACTAGCTTAGTTAAATTATCCTCCAAATTTTTCCTTGATTGATAAAAATGAAAAGTTGTCGAGCTCCAATATTTTCCTCTCTGATAAATGTGCAAAAAGTTCTCCAAAATCTGCATTCCAAGTGATATAAATGACAATTAATCTTGCAATTTGATATCCAAAATAATGAAAAATAAGCTTCTATTTATATGCATATCCAGGATGGGAAAAAAATTATTCTAGGGTACATGGAATAACTAGATCCTAGTTTAAATGAATCAAGTAGTAAACAAACAAGTTATTTCATTCTGGAGTTTGTTGTTATTTAATTCATAGGTATGCACAACATATCTAGTAATTTTAGATTTTTTTAGAAGTGTCAAAAAATGTATATTAGAGGTATAATTTGAATTGAATTTTCTTAATTATATTTGAATTGAATTTCAAGTTACTTGTCAAAAATACATATAATAGAGGTATAATTTGAATTAAATTTTCCTCATTATATTTGAATTGAATTTTCTTAATTATATTTGAATTGAATTTCAAGTTACTTGTCAAAAAGATTATATCTTGTTCTCAACTCAATGGGTCATGTTGCTTAAGTCATTTTAATTTTTTTTTTATTGTGATCAACATGAATGAACTTAATTATAAAGTGACATTGATTTCCCTAAAATTATACTAGAGATCAAATGTATATTGAATATAAGGAAATGTAAGTTGTAAGAGATCATAAAATAAGAAAACATGTATGTATATTGAATATTTAAAGCAAATGCGTATATATATTATGTGTAAACATGTTTAAACCATAAGTAAACACATGTACATACATGTAAAGGGATTCAAAACATATAAACATAACACATATTATAAGCAAAGAGGCAAATGTATGTATATATCATATAAGAAAATATATGTACATATCATATAAACAAAATTTAAATTAAAGATCATCAAATGTTGAATACTAAATATCAACAAATAAGCAAATTTATGTATATCATATATGCAAATGTAAGTTAGAGATCATCAAATCTCAAATACTAAAGATCATCATGTATAAGCAAATGCATGTGGTAAATATCAAAAATCTAGTGTGCACGACCTAATATGAATGTCTACTCCTAGTTGAATGGCCATTTGAATGAGAATGGTCCTGCTCTGATGGATGTGTTGAGCCTTGCAAATAAAATTGTGTACAAGATGTGTTAAATACATATAAATTATATTAAATAAATTTTATGAAAGTTATTATTAAATAAACTTGTATTTTTAAATATCAATCTAGATCTATGCATACATAAATATTGCATGTACATATAGACATGTGATTATATAAAAATGAAAAACTCACATGTCCACTGGCAGCAGATTCATCCACAGAGTCACATCGATCATGCACATGATCTGGACCAAGGCTAGGAGTGATATGAGGTATGTCCACCTGTAACAATATATATACATATATATGTCAACTTACATGAATATCTAGTTAATTTTTTTAAAAAAATTACTGAAAAAAGAATTGAAACATGCACATGCACACATACATGAATATCATTTGATATCAGATGACATAAGTCCTCTGAAAAAGTTGCCTCCATCATATCCACCAAACAGTCAACCGATGAATCAACATCTGCATCCATCCAATCTATCCCATGTCGTGCCATAAATGATTAATGTAGAGGACTATGAAGGTGAGATGGCATTGATGATGATGAACCAGAACCAATCAACATATCAGTAAAACCCATAGTCTATGCAGCTGCCGAATGAACTGTAGGTGGATCCTGATGTGCACTAGTGCTCGGCTAAGAGTGATGGGATCTTGGAACTGAATGAAATCTATCTCTCAAATGATCTCTAACATGCTCTATACCGATGCCATTGTCTGATGCAATGTTGGCATATGCCTCCAATAGGCCCTCAGCTAAACAATGCAGAGTCATGCATGACATATCTCCTGTAAGTGCATCAAGCTGTGTAGGAGTAGGGATGCCGACCACTATAAAAGGATCCATGGTGGTCCATTGTGCTGAAAATGGCATGGAATGGGAATATATGGACATCAAATACTGACCTACATGATCATCAAATATCTTAGTGGTGGCAGCCGCAATGTCACCTACAGTGTCAATTACTTCCTTTTGGGAAGCAATGACAACCTCATCTGCTATGGGGGCTAGAGATGGAGTGAGAGAAGGATACCTCCTACCAACCAATATCCTAAACACTAGGGGTGGTCTATCTGCTCGATGATAGGTGGGCCTATCAGCAATCCTACCACGCCCTTGACCAACATATGGTGTCTGTCTAGGTAGTTAACTTTGAGGCCCAAATGGACCTCAACATACAACTGCTGAACAAAATACAATTGAACCTGGTCATTGTTTGGGTATAGACCATGCGCTATGAGAAATTGTGGGTAGATCAATGAGGCCATAGCATGAATTACACATCTAGTGACCCAGAATCCCCTAACCTTAAGCACATTTTGATAAAATGGAAAATAATTGGTGTTTATCATTTCTTTGGTGACACTATCTTGTATTTGTTTAAGGGGAACGTCACCATTTACTTCTTCCCGCATGCGGGAAATAATAGCAGTCACTCTATCTGAGGAATATGACTAGTCCTCTCAAGTTCATCTTTTAGTTTTTCTAGACTATGTAATATTAACATGCATGGTTCACTATATATCCCCGCGTTTGCACCCTGTGCTAATGAATCTCTCAATTTTTTAATCTCATTACTAGTATTTTCAAACAAAGAATCTAGCGTAGGTGGAACATGATCTGCATTTTCCATGTTATATATATAGACAATACACCTAAAAGAGCAATGAGACTTTGGTAAATAATATATCTAGATAAAGGGAATACAAATCTAAAATAGTTGTAATAATTCATCTACTCATCAATAATATTTTCATACCATTAACAAATTAAAAATAATTGGAAGACAACTATAATCTATAACATAGCATCCTTAAATGGTTCAAATTTTAAATGAAATGATGAAAGAAAGAATAAGAATACAAAGATTAGTATAAAATTATTTGAAAATAATTGGGGATAAAAATATTTAATCTAATAGTTTTTAACATAAATGAACTTCAAAATAGGATTATGAAAGTGAAAAAAAAATTCTATTGCCTTCATTGAACCTAAATTTATCTAGTTAAGATATGTCCAAAATTAAGAATACACACTAGAATATCAATATTCCATAAGAATCTATAAAGAGGATGAATTTAATGGAAGATAATATAAAATCCTCCATATGAGGATGAATTTTATCATTACAATATGAGTGAATCATCTCAATTATATAGCCAAGAACATCAAAAAATTATAGATTGGAAAGCAAAATAATCAGACATTTATTATATTTTTATATGTATAAAGTTTAGATACCATCAAACTATTTAAACTTATAGATTGCATAAAGCTATAAATTGAATCATTAAAAATAATTTATTAAGAATCAAATCTAATAAATTTTGACTTCATATTGCATGTACTTGTTATAAATATCTCACTAATCCAACCATACATTTTATATATGTTAAAAAATACATAATTGTTATGCCCATAATTTTTCACTATATCTTGACGTGGATCTCCTTCAACTAGATCAATTAAAAATTATTTGTAATGTTGGAGGAAAATGGATTTAATATCATTAGAGTTGTTATGGAACTACCTCTCTTGATCAACGATAGATACTATCCACTCTCGAGAATGTAAATATGTTCGAGATAACTAAAAAATAATTTGTATCCCTTATATCCTTTCATCCAATGTATCCTATCTCTTAATTCCGGTCCTCTACCATAATTAAGTTCAAATCTTCTAAGTTTTATTTCAACAGAAGCAACCACTCATTGTAGAAAATTTATTAGTAAGTGCTAAAGCCAAAACAAGTTAATTTTTATTATTTTGATTCATATTTTTTTTCCATTCTAGATCTCTTTCTAGCCATATTCTTATTGTAAGATCATAGTAAGGTAGTCCAATAGATTTAATCACATCATTCCACAATTTTATCCACTTACCATTTTGATGAGGTCTAGGAACATCAACCAAAGGGATATTAGGGAAGCAAGGTGATCAATTTGATTGAGGTGGGAAGTGTTGAGCTTGAAGGATAGATTATTAGGTATGAGGAATAAGAAGTTTGAAAAGTTTAAAGAATTGGGAGGTGATATGTGAGATAGGTTTAATAGAATCTACTTAAATAAGGGTGTTTTGTGGAGAGGGTACAATGGAAAGAGAAATAACTAAGTTTTAATCTATCAATACAACTAAGTTTCCCTTAGTTCACCATCTCTTTAGTTGGTCCAAGTGAACTAGTGATCAATATAAGAATATTTTTTTCCTAAAATGGGATCTAAACCACTCATGGTATTTCTAGTTAGGATGTAGGAATTCAATTATTTTTTAGAGAGTTTATGAGAACTAAACCAACTTGTATCTTGGTTTTTTCCACCATATCATATTCACCTCCGTATAGCCATTTAGTCATAGGGAGGGCATAAAAATCCATTCCCACAATTTAACTTGAGATGAGGAGTCATTAGGCATGTACAATAATGAAAAAATGAATAGGTATTCCTTGGATTAGTAATTATAAGCACTAAGCACAATTGTTGTTGGGATCCACTGCTCAATAGATGATAAAATTAGCCAAGTATTGGGAAAGGTGGGTCAACCTTGCATCCTAATATTTTGATTTATTATTTTGTCCTCATATTAGGAAATGATGCATCTCACTTTGTGTTGGTAGTTATTTGTCATTTGTTGAATGCTTCGAGGGAGGTGTCTAAGATGTTCTAAATGCATATAATATTATTATAGCTTTATAAGATAAAACCCTCTTATGAAATATTCTTATGACATTTAAAAGAATGACTATAGAATATTTATAGTAAAGTATTGACCAACATTATAAAAAATCATAAGAAATCTTATAAGAAATAGCAACCGTGTCAAGGAAAAAGATGTGGAAATTTACAAAAACTATTTTTTTAAAGCAAAAGTGGGAGACCACTTATAATTTTATTTATATATAATATTTTACATATAGTTGGTTCAGGCAGACATATTGGCAGGAAAGAACCAGCAAGAAAACCCCCAGTTGTAGTCTGAGTAACAAATTTTACAAAATATCAAAAAGACCAGTGAGGTCCTAGTACAAATGACCAATTGTCTGATTATAATGTTATAAAAGAAAATGTTACAAAAGCACATTGGTTGAATACATCAGTACATATGCACATTCTCTTATGCACCCAAAATACCCAAAAGAAGACATCATACTAGATATACCCATGACCCAAATACATAACACAATGGAGATTACAAAACCTTACTAAACATAAGACTAATAAGCTAGGAAGCCACTTTAAAAAAGATGAAGATTTTCCACCAACATGCTGAAAGTCATTAACCGATATTTCTTTTATTTCCACTCATTTACCTTTGTGGTGGCAATCATGCTCAAATGAAGGTTTTGATTTGTTTTAATATCAGGCACATAACGATAACATAATTTCTTTTTGGATGAAGATGGAAGTTGCAAATCATGAATGCAAACATGACTTCTCAAGAAAGAAATGGCATGATATTTTCTTTTTAAATCATCAATCTCCTCCATGGAAATGGTAGATCTGTATCTGTTTAGAACTTGGTAGAGATGTGAAGAAGTGTCATGCATTGTGGATAATAACATGCCTTGGAATATGTGAACATAGGTCTCTTCTTATGAAACAAAACCTTCTTTGAATAATTAACATTAGAAATTAATATAGTTTGGTGAGCATATTGTATAATCACACTAGAAACCAACAATGGAAGATTGAGAGTCTCAACTAAGAATTCCACCTTATAGATAACATTCATACTAGAAGCCAACAACAAAAGACCAAATTTCATAAATAAAGTTCATGTGTTATATATCATGCCTTTGAGGGGTCCACAAGTACCATTAGCCTTTTGAAATCCTTCTCCATCTAAATGCATTCATTTCAAGACCATTGGGAGGTGGGTATACAATATGAGCCAAGTATTAATTTCTAATGTTAATTATTGAAAGAAGGTATATAAATTATTCAAGCATCTTAATTCTCATACAAAGTTACATCTTAGTCAATTTCTCAATGTTGAGTTCCATATATTTGTAAAATTTTCTTCATCTAAAAACATATTTTATTTCATTAAAATTAACCTATCTATTGCATGTTACAAAGGATGCTCTTATTTTAAATTATATGTATATAATTCAAAATTAATTAGTAATTTTCAAGATAGAGTACACACAATTTCTTTAGTTAAAATAAAATAATATTCTTATTTCCATGTGAGAGTTATGTAGAATGGTAGTTTGACATGTGTTGAAAATA
The DNA here is from genome assembly GCA_007258455.2 of Sequoia sempervirens. NCBI lineage: Eukaryota > Viridiplantae > Streptophyta > Pinopsida > Cupressales > Cupressaceae > Sequoia > Sequoia sempervirens. The sequence goes on along the minus strand of VDFB02000015.1, from coordinate 192,189,956 downwards.
TTTCTTTCATATATGCTAAATTTTTATCATTGTACATTATGAGTGAATCATCTCAATTATATATCCAAGCACATCAAAAATTTATAGAGTGGAAAGAAAAATAATCACACATTTATCATATTTTTGTAAGGTGTTTGAAAAGACTAAAAGTTTCCCTAGAAAGAACTAATTAAGGAATAAAAAAAATGGAAAGTGTCTACCTCATTGTATGTTGACCTTTCCCATATAAAAAGATCATGGAAATGCTAAATGAGTTGATATAAGAATTTTTAAGAATGAAGGCACAAAATTCATAACACTAATCCTAAAAGCAACAAGAAAGGCAATGAATAAAATTTCCTAGTTATTTTGAAAGAAACTTTAAAAGGTTCTAAATCCCCTTCACATCCCTTTCTAAATGAAGATAAAATAAATAAGTTACAAATATTTCTTAGAGTTTAAGGTGGTGATTTTAATATGATTTGAGAATAAATAAGATAAATTAGATGAAATCAAGTTTTGTTGTAAAGGTGATGAATTTTGGGGGAATAAGATGAAAATAATTTTGAACCTAGTTGACTCATTAAATGGCAATAAGATAGATTTTAAAGGGGCTTTATTTAAAATATGTAATAGTTAGATATGTACTAATACATTATATTCTCTATTAGATAGTTATTTCTTCCATAAACATTTCTTACAATCTTATAATTTATTAATAATAGTGATGTGTGCATCCCTAGACACTCTTTGATAACCACACTATTAATGTTTCTATTTTTACTAGAGGATACTCTAATTAAAAAGCATGCAAAGAGGAAGGGTTAGTTAACCTTGATATTAATGCAATGAAATGTGGGATTATCTTGATGGTATCAAAGTTATCTTAGAGATATAATGAAGGTTTTTCTTCTATTCCTAAACACATTTAGTGAAATATAATGAATATGTGTTATCCTAGAAAAATATGTATAGCATTAAGGACAAAATTTAGACTTTAAGTTGAAATAAAATGTCAAATATTTAGAATAAAAATGGTGGGGATGGAATACAAGCTTCAATAATCTCCTTGTAATAATTAATTGCAATAATAAATGATTAAAACTAAACACAAATGGATATGTCACCAATAATTTTTTGATAAAATGACTAACATTTATGAGGAGCTTGTAAAATAGAACCTTATTAGGAAGAGTAGGAGAGGAGAAATGAACCCATAATAATTATACTTATACAAATAAAAATAATAATAATGTTTAACCATTTCAAAATGTTAAATTTGTTTCACTATGATGATCAATAGCTAATTTGTACAAGGATTCCACAATTTATAGGGAAATGAAGACTACATAAGAGGAGAATTTATAACATAGTAGCTTGGTTATAGTTGGTTCTTTAGCATTAACTATTTTCTCTTTTTTCTTTTGTTGAACTAAATATTTTATTTGATCTCTTAAAACTTATCAATGGTACTTGATCTTCATAATGATTATTTTCTTCTTTTTCAATTATTATGATCTTAGAAGGAATACCATTTCAATTTAGAGCAGGGAGAAATGTATTTTTATTTTAAAGTATTTAAAATATTATATTTATTTGATGGTTCCTTCTTAACCTCTTCCACTCCTTGGAAAAAAATATCCAACCACTTGAATCTCCTTATATTAATCAATTTACTTCTATGATTTATGTATGCGTTTTTATTGATTTACTCTTTATCCTTTCAATTTATTCATGATATACTTTAATATAGTTATATGTTCAAGTATATAATAGTTTTTCATAATTGGATATGCCTCAAGAAACTCTTTAAACATGAAATTATTTGATGAGGGAAGATATAAATTAAGGTTATTCTTTCTTACTTACCTCATGCTCATCCATATTATTTGTCCATAAATATCTCAAATCAAATTGGATTTTGCAAAGAGGATAGCTATATTTTAAATATTTTCTCTTAGTCAAAGTCATTTATTTCTTTGTACAAATTTAAAATTGATTTATGTAATTTAATTTTTAATAGTTTTAACATGGATATATGAAGAATAGTTTTATATATATATATATAGTAAAGTGGAAATATTTTTATATTTTCCTAATACTAGAAAATTTAATAATACCTTCATTCCTTCTAAATCCTAATAGAACTATTTTATTATACATTTCATTCAAAAAATCTAGTTTCTTTCCTCTAAATTTATTCTTTGATTCATACATTTAGTTCACCAACCATTTTTGGAGTAATGTCATAAGACTCAAAGGAAAAATATGAAGAATTTTATCCAAGTTTCTATTGTATGCACCCTATAAACTTTATATCATGAACTGTTTGATATAATTTCTCAAATAAATTTGTTAATGAACTATTTGATATAATGCCTCAAATAAATTTCCAATAGTGTTTTTGATGAAGTATGATAGAAATAGTGGTTTTGATATAATGCCTCAAATTAATTTCCAATAGTGTTTTTGATATAATACCTCAAATAAATTTGTTAATGAACTGTTGGATATAGGGTGAATACAATGGAAACACTATTTCTATCATACTCCATCAAAAATTACCATGAACTCTTTGATATAATGCGTCAAATAAATTTGTTAATGAATTGTTTGATCTTAGGTGTATACAATGGAAACACTATTTCTATCATAATCCATAAAAAATTACCATGAACTGTTTGATCATATAATGCCTCAAATAAATTATTCGTTAATGAATTGTTTGATATAATGCCTCAAATAAATTGGAGGTGCCCTGGTAAACAAGTATGCAAAATGTGGAAGCATAGATAGGGCATGTTGATTTTTTGAAAGAGTAGAAATGTATCATAGAAATAGTGTATGTTGAAAAAACTTTAAAAACTTTCAAAAAAATGTAGTTTCAATTGAACAAATTTGAAAAATTTTGCATTTAAGGTTTCAAAGTTTAACAAACAAATGCATTTTGAACTCTACAAAATTTGAATTTCACATACCTGGTGCTCGATATGCAAGTTGGGTTGATGAAGTTGATAGTCGAAGTTGAGTTTACATTCGCCGGAGAGATGAAGTCAGTTTGCTCGTCGTTTGCATATCACAAGCTCGGTTCACTGCACACAAGCACAAGGAAAGCAACTAATAAAAGGAAAAAATGACAGTCAAAAATGACCATTTTTTTTTTATGTCTTATTTAAGGGGGTTCGGTCAAACCCATGTTCGACCGAACCCCTTTAAATAAGATTATTTTTATTTAGGGTTTGTGGGTTTAGTTGAACATATAATGAGGTTTGGTTGAACCATTGGGTTTGACCAAACCCATTGAGTTTGGGGAAAAGGAAAATAATGAAATTTCCTTCCTCATAAAATTTCTAAACCACTATTGTGGTTTGACCCCATTACCATTGTGGAAGTGGAAACACTTATACGAGGTTTGACTGAGGAGATCCCCTAAATGGACCAACATTTTCCTTCTATATGAATTTGTAGGTTATAGGTTTTAAGATGATTGAAGGAAGATTGAAGACAAATTATCTATTGTTACATTCAAAGCCCTAAAATTTGTCAAGCCATGAAAGCTTACCTACAAAACTACCTATCAACATTCTGGAAACTTTGCAACCAAGAAATAGAAGGTCAAATCTAGCATTGAAGGATTGTAAAATTAGTTTTAGGACCCCCATTAGGGACCCACACACCCCTAGGAATCTGAGTCCTCTGTATACCAGATCCAAATTTTTATGACAAGTGCACAATCTCCAATACTTAGATTTTCATGTAGTTTACTATTTCAATTTGTGCATTTCTGAAATATCATATTTATCAAATTAGGTCACATAGTTCAATTAGATTAATCATTCCAAATAATTTCCAATCCACTTTCAAGACCCGAAAAATGTAGATCCAAGTCTAATTGACTCACCTTCTTGGTTGAAAGTCAATCTATTCACCTTTTTTATCTCTATTCTTAATGAAACTTAAAAAAATGAAATAATTGACCTTAGAGTTTATAGATTCAACTTTAGGACACACACACACCCTTTTTCTATGTTTTAGAGAGTAGATCACATAATCCATTAGTTACATGTGTCACTCTTACCTACTCTAGGCTGTTGAGAATCACACCCTTTTTTAGACTTATTGGACACCTCTCAACACCATAGAGGAAATTTATGTTTGTTTCAAAAAGAGAGATATAACCAATGTATAAGGAAATTGTAAAATGACTCTCCATATCAATATCCACTAAGAGGGTCTCATACATCAAACACGTTTTTCACTTTGCAATGATAAGAAAAATCATACCTTTTAAAACCATTTCTAAATATTTTTTAATAGAGGTTAATAGATATTTTATTAAATGATTACATAAGGATAATAATAAATAGTATTTTTCAATTTTGATGGGTAGCTATGAGATGAATGAATAATTATATTACTACATCCTTGTAGTTTATGCTGTGCACACATTAATTTATTTTCTCAATTAAAACATGTAAAGAAATTTAAGAATGACCACATATTCAAATTAAATAGTTATCTTTGGAATTTTTAATTATATTTTCAACAAGGAATCAATATTAAATTGTTGGAAAATTATTTTTTATTCATTTAATTTTCATAATCTTTTAGATAAAAAATCATTCAAAATTTTGCATTTGAAGTTGAGTGTAATAGTGATAGATTTGAAAAGTTCAATTAAACATGAGAGATATTAAAAAGTCATTTAAAAAAGATTAGGTATTGAAGATATATTATAAAGATTCAATATTTAAATAAGAATTACATACTAGAAAAAGTTTGAAAATTTTAAGATATATGAATGCAAATTAAAATTTAAAATATTATTTGATATTCCAATATAAAAATATATATAGAATAAATTTGATGAATACAAGCTTCAAAAGTTAAGTATATTTAGCCTCTTTATAAATTTTAACACTTATTTATAAATAAATTTGTATATAATATTTTAAAACTTAGCTTATAATTTCTAAAAATTAATAATTAAATTTATTATATCTCTTTTTAATATAATAGTTTAAAAATAATAGTCTTCTGTATATTTATCCTCTTTATAAATTTTAACACTTATTTATAAATAAATTTGTATATAATATTTTAAAACTTAGCTTATAATTTCTAAAAATTAATAATTAAATTTATTATATCTCTTTTTAATATAATAGTTTAAAAATAATAGTCTTCTCTAATTTATTGTTTGGGTAATGTTTGGGTAATGTTCTACTTCTAGTTACATATAATTTTCTTAAAGATCTAAAATCTAATTTTAATTTATATTTGTATGTTATTTTCTCATTTAACTAACTTGAAAGTTATAATAGTTAGATTTTTCTATGTTTAAATTGAGTAAAATTATTAAAAAAAGAATTTGGCATCTGAAATAGGCATATTGAAAGATGTTTATGGGTGAATTTTAAAGTATCAACATTAAATTTTAAGATCTTTATTTTTATGATTTATTATGTATTAAATATGATTACATATAATTATACATGTTTAGATTTTGAGATTTTCATTTTTTGAAAATAAGATCATATGTAAATATGCATGTTTAGGTGTTATATTAATTACTTTCGTATGTCCTAGTATACTCTAAGATAACTAGTGTCTAAAATGTAATCAATTTTTTTGTAATTATCTAACCAAATTGTAACTTATTCTTAAAGATGAAATAAAGTGCACTTAAACTATTTCTAAGACCTTGCATCAATTAAATTCTAAAACCAATTCAATAATTTATTTATTAAACATTTAACTGTGTGACACTAAATGCTTATATATGTTATTGGTGTGTGCACCCACATTAAATTTTAATAAGAGTTATCTTAAATCTAAGATGTCCATGAAATTTTTACCGAAGTGTTAATGCTTCTTTAGTGGTGTTTTCTTTCCCTCACTTTGTAAACATTTTGGTTATTTCTAACCATTAAAGATCAGTTAGGATTAAAGTTGTGTACAAAAAGAGAGTATTATTTGGAAAGAAAAAACTTAATTTAAATGTGGAAGACAACCTCATATGATAGGGCAGGGGCCCTAGTTCGGTTGGCTAAGTAATTCCGTTGCGGCTCTGCTGGTCACAAGTTCTAGTCTCCCCCGTCCCGTGGTACCGGAGGGCGTGTCGCGCCAACGCCGCCGGTCACGTTAAAAAGTTTACTAGGCGCACTGCAGTTTATAAGGGGTCGTGCTACCCGATTCCTGCAGTCTAAAAAAAAAAAAAAAAAACCTCATATGATGGTAAATAATGTGAGTTGTTTTTAAAATACATGGTATAGATAAAAAAAACAAATTGAAATTGTAAACAATGATAAGACATAGGGGAGAGGACTCAATTGTTGAGCATCCTAACTTCATGCCCCTCAAAATCTTATGTAGCAATTTCAAATCACTCTCAATTTACATTATCTTTCTTGAGAAGCCCAAAACTTATAACTAAGGTTTCAGACTCACCAAATATGTCACATCAACATATGTTTTGTTGAGGTGTCCAAAAAGGCCCAAAAAAGGTTAGATTTGTAGTTGTGCACTAAATTATGTTTTATTGTTGCATTGCTGTGGCATCATATGTTTTGTTACTTTTTAAATCTAAGGAATACATTTCATTCAATAATTGGTACTCATGATCAACACTAACAACTTTATAGTCACAATTACTAGTGCTATATTATTAAAAATATTGAACATTAAATAAATAAATGCTATTATAACTATTGGAACATGCTCAACTAATCAATCTTCTCCTCTATTTATTAAAGAAGTGAATCAACCAAATAGAATAAAACAAAATGTGTGAAATCTCTATAAACCAAATGGCATTCTAAATCTTAATATTGGATAGAATTGAGTATTAATAAAGCTCCACATGTGGGCATTTAACTACGATTCTATGTGCAAAGTCGTTAGTTACTAAATAGTAATTCTTTAATTAAGAGCAAATGTCAATGTTCATTGTATCACCTTGCATGGAAAATGAACTGATAAAGCCAAGCTGGGTAACTATAAAAAAAGTTATCCGTTTGCAGCGGTCTATCTAGGCAGGTATCATGCTACCATCGGCATCCTTATCCATGAGAAGCATATTCATTTTCTACGCAATAATTCTGCACACATGAGGAGTGTTGGCAACCTTTAACCCCAAGGAAGGGCCATTTCTGACAATAGCTGTCTTAGCCGGAATTGACCGGAAATTGGAATGTCCCGCTTACACTTGTTACCTCGCCCTCCACAATTCACATCCCAACAAGCGCAGCTTCCCAGCGTGGGCAGGCGTCGCATGAAAACCCAAGAACGTCAGTTAGATCAAAGGATGTGACGGAAATCCAGTTGGCAGCACAAGCCTATAAGATCACGTGTGACGCGACCAAAATCTCGCGGAAAGCGTAAGGATTAGAGCTGCTACCCTGGAGCAAATGTGGTTACGTCGAAGCCAAATTGCTGGGCCTCTGCCCCCGTGTTAGACGGAGTTTGGTGGCACCGGAATTATTTGTTATAGGGTTATCGGCCCATCTAATCATACATACTTATAATATAAGAAACCTGAAACCATTTCTGGCAATAATCCTGAATATTGACAGTCCTCAAGACTAGATTTCCTGTAAAAGAATCCCGTGTGGTTCACCAATTCTCCCTCCGAACAGGTAATCCTTGCGACGAGCAAAAGTCCAAACTTCCTGGTTGCTACGTCGGTAATTGCTAGGGGTAGCCAAAGAAATTTGTTGGAGTCTAGCCAATCTAAAGATCCTCTACAAGTAGAGGATAGAGAGGTGGATCACCTATTACCAGATCGCAACCAACAACGTTGAGCACAATCCTTTCTCACGGGACGGGAAGTGGCTTGAGAATGTATCTCCCGATGGCCATGGGTAGGCTAACAACCACCACCAACACACCCATGAGGAGACCAACTTTCAGAGGCGGTGGGAGTCGACAAATCTCTGGCCACAGAATAAGGGACATCACCTCGGTTATCCAATAACATATATAAGTTGCCCACCCCAAGTGCAGTTTTATTAGTTCACACTTGAATCTAAATAACACATTAGAAAAAAATTATAGCTTTAGCATAAATAAAAAAATGATGATCAACATAATATTTTGAGAAAATAACAAAATTTATCTTTCTATATGCTAAACAAAAGCTTAACCTTAAAAGCATGTCAGATTTGAATAAATTCATGAGGGATGTCAGACAAATCTAATAGTAAGACCATATGCCAAGAAAATGGCTCAAGTTTGAATAGGTTGAAGAAGTCATGTATCTAAGACCTTGAACATCTTGAGCTCTACGATGAAACCAGAAGAGATGTTTTGAGAGACTCTTAACACCTATAAAAAAAACATCGAAGATGAAGAGTGCCTAAATGGGATAATTTGGAATCAATGGGGAGGCCTTGAAATAGAAGAGATTAGGAAAAGTGAGCCAATATAGGTTTCAAAATTTCAACCCCTTTCCAAGCTAGTCACCCAATTGGATGACTAGAAGAAATGCAATGGAAGACTAAAAATGTTCAAGTTTTGTTACCCTCAAAAGCATAAATGATCCACATAGTATAAAGGGGCAAACCTTAGCATTGAGTGGGGAATAATCCCAACTCGCTTGATTCATAATGAAGACAACAAAACTCTTAAGCCACTTGATGGAAACCTCAATGATTTTTTGGAGAAGACCAAAGAAAATCATGAAGAAACTTCTCTAATTTCAAATAGAATATTGGAGGGGACCCAACAAGAGGAGTAGTAGACATGAGTGGTTGCAAGAATCTTAGAGAAAATATAGAATCTCTCAACCAAAGATAGAAGTTTGGTGACCCAATAAGCCAATTTTTTCCATTTCCGACAAGAATAATGTGTCACAAAAAGTTCAAAGACACCTAAAAGGAAAAATGGATGCCAAAAACCTAAAACTTTCACCATATTCAATCCACTTCCATCCAAAAGAATTAAACCAAGAAGGATTATGAAGGATTACTTGTATCACACATCCTTTTTCCACTGAATAGAAAAATCTGAGGCCTTGTAGAAATTTCCAAACACCAAAGGCTTTCCTTATGTTAGTTTCCTCTTCCAAAAGAATTAGAAAATAATCATCAATAAAATGGCCTATGAGCTAAGTTGAAGAATTAGGTAAATAAATACCTTTAACTATCCTTGAAAGATAGAATGAGCCAAGAGCTACCCAAATCATTTAGTAGTTAACACATACAAAGTTGGAGCTTAAGGGCAACCTATGTGAATAGATCAAAGGAGCTCAAATGGACTATATTGTTGACCATTGATAGTAAGTTAGGTTATGACATTAGTAAAAAGTATACTCGTAGATTGAACTAATTGAGGTTTAAATCCTAAAGGTTGTAGCATTACCAAGATAAAGGGCCACTCAATATAATCACAAGCCTTAGAAAAGTCAATTTTGATGAAAATAAATTGTTGATGAAATCACCAAGCCTATTACACGTCCTTCCGAAATTGTAATGATGTTGTCCAATATGTATCTAGATTTAATAAAATTAGTCCACTTATGTCACACAATTTAAGAAAGAAAATGAAATAGCTTCAAGGCTAAGGCTTTACACCATGATTTTATAAGAAACATTAAGCAAGGTGTTTGGTTTCTTGTTATAGATATCCTTTGGATTCCTAATTTAGGTATGAATTTAATATTACCTTTATTTATGAACTTTCCTAAAAAAAGTAGAATGATAAGCTTCAAGATAAACCTTATGCAAATCCTTACCAACACAATTCCAAAGTGTTTTATAAAATTTAGAGGGATAACAATCACACCTGGGGGATTTACCATTAGTCATAGTGAAAATAAATTCTTGGTTATTATAAATGTAGGGCAACAAGTCACAATAGTATCACTAACAAGAGGAAATCCAACAAGTAACAACATTAAGGTAATATTCATACAAAACATGATCACATTCAAGAGAATTATCCTGAGCCTTAAAAACCTACTCATAATGCTTGAAAAATACATGAAGGATATCAAGAAGATCCTTGAGAATATACTACCCATATTAAATCTACTTAATTCCTTTAGAAGAATGGTGAGATTCAAGAGATTGAAAAAAATCCTTAGAATCTCTATCACTTACTTTTAGCCAATGTAATTCAGATTTAACTTGAGCAACTCTATCAAAGTGGTTATCAACAATTTACTTTTGATGATGAAGCTCAACCACCTTGAACTATAAAATGAGCGAAAAGGGTAATATTTGAGCATAACGCCTAATGGAGATCTAAGATGGTAACCTGATATACATACCAATGAAAAATGGCTAATTGGTGGTCATATATGTGAAGAAAGTGAGAAGTATGCCTTATGGATCTTTTTCACCAAGCAATCCATAATATCATCTAAAAGGGTGTAGACACCTAAAAATGGTTATTACATTTTCCTCTTATCATTTCAACATTTCTTCTATCTAATTAATTAAATATTTTTTAATTATTTAATTAAGCTAACATTTTTCTCTTTGCATCTATAATAATTAAATAATTAAATAATTATTTAATTTAATCATTTTTAATTATTTAATATAATAGTTTTTAATAATTAATTTTCCCTCTCACATTAATTAAAATTAAATTCAAATTTATCTTTGGTCCTTTATATTTAAACAATTTTTAAAAAATTAGTTAATTAGCTAACACTCCTCTTTTAAATAAATTAAAGATAATTTAAGTAGTTAATACTCCTCTTTGAAATAAATTAAAAATAATTTATTTAGATTAAATATTTTCCTCTATAAATTATTTAATTAGCTAACACTCTTCTTTTAAATAAATTAAAAATAATTTATTTAAATTGAATATTTTCTTCTAAAATGAATAAATTAATATTTATTGATTTCTCCAAGCTATCATTTGAAAATTAATTTATTAGATCTTGAATCTTCCCATCCATTGATCTTGCAAATTAAATCTACACCATTGATCAAATATCAAGTGAAGCATATAAATAAGAAACTTCCATTTCATTCAAATCCCCTAGAACTCTTATTATCAAATTCATTATAGCACTTCAAGCATTATCAAGCATTCAAGTGTTCAAATATTCAAGCAATCAAGCATTATCAAACATTTACAAACATTATCATTATAATTTATCGAGCATAGGTATTATTTATCTTTGAGCATTTATATTTATCACTACATAATATCATTATTGTTCTTTCATAGTTTGTTAATTTGAAGAGTAACCAACAATGGAGCAAATCAAGATCTTAGCTATGATGGCTTTCCTTGTTATCTAAAATCTATATTTCAAGAGAAGATCTTGAACTTCATTGTGTGATTGTGAAGGCGTGATATTTGAATAGTTTATATTTGTTTTCTAAGGTCTATAGGTTATATTGACACTTTTGTTTGTTGTCACCACACATTTGTCAACAAATCGACACTATTGTTTTCTATCACCACAAATTTGTTAGTAGATTAGTGCTTTTGTCTGTTGTCACCATGCATTTGATAGCACAGTGACACATTTGATATCACAATAAAAAATTTAATAGAAAAACAACACATTTGATAGCACAATGACACATTTGATAAAACATCAATGCATTTGATAGCACATTGATGCATTTGATAGAACATCGATGCATTTGATAGCGCATTGGTGTATTTGATAGCACAATGACACATTTAATTTAACATCAATGCATTGGATAGGATAGTGATTGCAAACAAAGATTTTGGCACCCTAGGTTCTTTCTAACACTTCTAGGGTTTTCCACCTAAAAGGAGAAAGATGGGCCAAAATGCAATGTAAAGATTCAATATTAATGTAATGATGGATGCAATATGCCTAATTATAATGTCTAAGTGCAATAAACTAATGAAATGTGAGATTTTTGAAAACACATTGTGATATGAAAACATATACTAAATGACCTAGAAATGCAAATGAAACTAAATAGAAGACTGTGAAACAAAGGGTGTGCACCTGGAAGTGTGTTGCAGACTTGAAGCAATTCTGAAATTCTATAAATACTAATTTTTAAGCCCGGTGGGACACTTGTACCAAACTGGGCGACTTAGTCCAGTTTTGGGAAAATTCTAAAAAAATGCATCGAGGCCTATTTCAGCCAAATGAGTGTCTAAATCTGATGAAGATCTCTGAAAAATATGCACAGTGGGACTAAGTCACCACAACTAGGTGAAGTGTCCACTTTTTCTTTTATGAAGATTCGAAAGGGGAATCTATAGACCTTGACCTGCACTTCTACTCCTAGTAATTACCTAGATTTGAAACTACAAAATTTAGCCTGTAGGTGCTCTCCAAGCCTCTTTTAGGGTTTTGAAATCCTTGAAGGGCTTTGAAACTTTGATAAAAAATTTATAATCTTTTTCTTGGACAAATCTGCAAACAAGACCTACAAATCACACAAAGAGAGAAAGAAATGTTGGATGTTAGGGCATGGGGGTTTGCCTTGGTCAAAACCCTTTTAGGAAATTAAACCAAAATGAAGAAATAATTGTAATGAAGCATGAAACAATGGAGTCAATACCTTTCCATGATGATTGATCTTAAATTTTTGTAGAAAAACATGAAGAATCTACCCTTGAATGTCCTTGGAGGCTATCTTGATGACTTAGAATGCAAAAACCCTAGCTTGCTTGAGAATAATAATGAATGATGAGTTAAGAATGGATGAATTGGTCATTATTTAGGGTTTAAAGACTTATATTTATAGGAAATTCACCTATTTTCCCGTTAATTGGATCCCTAAGGCCGACATGAAAGAAAAATAAATTTAAACTCCAAAATTTCCTCCTCAGACTTTGAAAATAGGCCAAATTGGACTAAGTCGCCATGTTGGGTGACTTAGTCCCACTTGGCAAGGACTCATTTGCCCAAATGGGTGACTTAGTCCCTGTACCATAGAAAAATGAACATTTCTTGTTTGACATGGGAATAATTCATGATAAATAAGACTTAATAAGGCCTTGATTTAGTGTTGAGAGGTGCTTTATGCATCCACACTAGGCCTTGGACCCTTGAAAAATGAATAACATACATTTAACGATGTCTTGTAAAGGGGTTGTAAAGTGTTGTAACGGACTTTCACACTTTTCTGGACTTAATAAACCCATTTTCCTTTAATTCAACAATATAAAATGTATTTAAAAACATTAGCACATCAATTTAGAAGGTTTTTGAATTAAATTTAATGTTAAACTATTACATTTTAATGTGCTTTACACATTCACATTAGTTCTTGTGCCTTTCTAGACCTCATTTTAATGTTGTAAACTGTATCTAATCACACTTTCACATTGAATTCAATGTCCCAAGCCCTAATTGACCTATACATCATCATTAATAGGCCCCCATTACCCCATATTGTGCATCCTGAGGCATAAATTGATCAAATAATTGACAAAGTCATCATAAAAACCTTATTTCCTTATTTCTTGGCATCTTAGCCAGAAAAATGGCCCCGCTGGGACTAATTCGCCACCTATGGAAAATGAGTCCCGTTTGGGCCAATTTTGATCTTTGAGTGGGAAAAACTAAAATTTAAGTTTATTATTTTTACATGTCGGCCTTAGGGATCCAATTAACAGGAAAATAAGGTGGATTTCCTATAAAATTAACTCTCTAAACCCTAATTAACGTCCATTAACTCATTTTCACAATTCATTCACCATCTCTCTTCTCCATTAAGCCAAGCAAGTTAGGGTTTCATTATTGCAAGTCATTAAGTTAGCTTCCAAAGACATTCAAGGGCAGATTCTTCATGTTTTGTTGTAGACATTCAAGATCAATCTTGATGGAAAAGTAATAAATCCATTATTGCATTCCTCATTACATTATTTTCTCATTTTGGTTTAATTACCTAAAAAGGGTTTGACGAAGGCAAACCCCCATTCCTTAACATCCAACATTTATCTTTCTTGTCTTGTGTGTTCGCAGATTTAGACATCTTGGAGGCTTGGAAATCAATAGGAATTAAGTTGCAAAGTTGTTCAAGTCATATTGCCATTGACCAAGGAAAAATATCAACAAAAAGTCACCTTTAAGTTCTGAAATTAGACTTTCGGAGGCAGACACCTGTCAAGAGCCGAAGAGCAGATTAGGGACTTCAATTTCCACTTTTGGATTTTCAAAAATTCAAAAGCAGACTCATTCGCCATGGGTGGAAAATGAGTCCCACTACTAGGCCTGATTTTGGTTTTCTACAATTTTTGATACCCATTTGTCTAAAATAGGCTTCGATTCAATTTTCCAGAACTGGGACTGATTCGCCCAGAATGGCGAATGAGTCCCACTAGACCTGAAAATCAGCATCATTAGCATTTCAAAAATCATTTCAAGTCTTCAACAAGTCTATAGGTGCACACTTTTTGTTTCATCCATTTCTATTCAGTTTTGTTCACATTTCTAGGTATTTTTGCATTATCTAAAGATTAATAAATAAGTTTATTTTATTTAACAATCTCATAAATCAAAACTCATTGAAGACTTTACATTTGGGGTTGAGTGTGATAGTGATAGGCTTGAAAAGTTCAATTAAACATGAGGGGTATAAATAAATAGGAGTATAAACATGTTATTAATAGAATAAATACTTGATTAATGAGGAAATATTTTGATAAGAATTATATATTAGAAAGGTATTTAGAAAGTCTAAGATCTAAGATTTTAAAAAAGAGAAGTCTTCTCTAATTTATTTATTTGTTCTATATGCATAAAACAAAATTAAATGTATAAAATATAATTTTCAATTTCATTTTTATATTTAAATGATATAAAAAATTAGAATAGGTGAGGTTGTCCATGTTTAAATTGTGAATTAAAAAAAAATTGATGTTTGAAATAAGTAATAAAATTGAAACATGTTTATGAATGATTTTGGAGTATCAAAATTAGATTTTGAGTTCTTTGTTATTATGATAATATATGTTAAGATAAGATCACATATAATTATACATATCCTAGTGTTATCCTCTAAAATGATTAAAATGATTAGTATCTTCTTAAACACAACCACTATCTTCTTTAATTATTTAACCAGAATTTGACTTATTCTCAAGGAGAAATAAGGTGCACCTCCCATCATCAAATTATAAAACTAATTCAATATTTTTTTTATTATAAAATATTTGGATGTGTGTCTAAATGCTTGCATAATATAGTGATATGTGCACAGGCATGGAATTCTAATAAAAGATGTTAATTTCAAGAGTCCATAAATTTTTTATTGAAGTGGAAAAGGTTAAAGTGTTAATGATTCTTTATTTACCTCATACGCCATCTTTTCTAAACTTTGTGGCCTTTTTTAACCATTAAAGAAGTCGTGTGAGAATAGAGAGCATTTGAGAATTAAAAAAACACATAATTTAAATACAAAGACAAAATCTTGTGGAAAAGGATAACAACACGCACTAGAGTCGAAATTAAACAGATATGTGAGTTGAATTTAAAATGCATGCCAAAGACTGAAACACAATCCCAACGACTGTCAACTACAGAGAGGAAAATGTGGCGAGTCTAACAAATATAAATAAAGTAGATAGTAAATCTTAGTATTGGGTAGAATTTAGTATAAATTAGGGTGATATAAATATGATTCATGTGCAAAGTCGTTCGATATTAGCATTCTTTAATTAAAAAGAAATGTGCAAGTTTATCGTATGAGGTTAGTTGGAAACTGAATTGATAAAGCCAAGGTGGGTAGGTATAGAAAATATTATCTGTGGAGGCATCGGCATCCTCATCCATGAGAAGCATATTCCTTTTTTAGGGAATATTTCTGCAACCTTTAACCCAAAGAAGGGCCATTTCTGACATTAGCTGTCTTAGCCAGAATGGAATGTTAGCAACGTAGGGATCCGAGATCCTCCACACTTGACTTCCTACAATCGCATTATGGAGCTCATACATTTGTGCAAACATTTTCTATCGCCTTAAATTTCTGGTGATCATTAATAGTATTTTGGTAAAATTTATGTGTGGATAACGAATTATGGTTCTGGCCTTGTGGAAGAGCTAGTAGTTTTTGGATAATAGTGCCACGAATATAGCTTGCATGTTGAGTGAAAGTAATCTTTCCTACTTTGTCATCCTCAATTTATATTCTATTATTGCAAACCATTTTTCTTTAATCATTTTAGCATTTCCACTTATTGAATTGCATCTTCCCCATCATTTCATCTCTTCTTCATAGTTTCCTAATGGTCTCATTATCTCAACAATGTATACATTTATGAGGTAGGGGAGAGGAGCCCATAGTGGAGCACCCTAACTTCACATTTCTCAATTTCCTACCTGGAAATTTTAAATCAGTCCCAATTTTGAACAGCAATTTATTTGGCAACTCGCTTAAAAATTTCAATTTTAGGGTCACATCATCAAATATGATGCCACATCATCATGCTTTTTGTTGAGGTATCCAAAAAGGATAAAAAAAAAAGTGAGACTGACAGTGGTGCACTAAGTCATGTTTTATTGGTGCGCTGATGTGGCATCACATCAATTGTCAATTTGTGTACTTTATAGATAAAAAGTGTTTTGCAATTGGATATTAAGGTGCTCCATTGTGGGACCCACTTGAGGACTACTTATATCCCCACTATTGGAGCCCACCCCACTATGGGCCCCTCTACCTTATAGAGTGTAGGTTGAATGAGCTCAATTGCATTCAATAGTTTTTAAAATTATTTTTAAGTCAGGGAGGGTCATCTTTGGTTTATAACTAGTGTTGTTACATTGTGCAACAATAGACATAATTTCCATTTATTTAAAATGAATTGTGAAGTTTTCATATCATTCTTAGGTCATGGTAGCAACGTGTCTATTTTATTTTCTCATTAGATTATGTAAACCATACACATTGTTTCCATTTATTTACAATAGTGGTTGGTGCCTTCCTTCTTCTATACATGTTCATCCCTCTCCTACTCAATAGAATTAAACTATTATTTATGCTTCATTCCCATTTGAGTATTATTTAGGTTTTCTAGACATAGCAATTGTTTCATTATTTAATCATTGTATACATTTACCAAGCATAAAGCGCAAGTGGAATCAACTCAATTTCATTTCTGAAGAGGTATGTATTTATAATCATCCAAAAGCTTAAAACTTGAGGGTATAATTTTTTCTTCAAACATTAGCTTGTTATACAAATGTTTTTTTTCTGAAATTAGAAATATTCACATACTATTAAAGTTGCAAAAAGATTAATTCTGTCAATGAGTTAAACTCCAAAAAAAAATTCTTGCTATTGAAAATTGGGTTTTAAATTCTTGATGTTTCATTATCTAAACATTGTATACATTTACTAGGTACAAAGTGTAGGTGGAATCAATTCAATTTCATTCAACCAACAACTCTTGAACAAGAAAAAGTATTTCTAAAGGGGTACATATTTTTAATTTGCCAAAAGCTATGCAATTTTTTTTTTTGAAATTGGAAATATTCACATACTATTAAAGTTGCTAAAATATTAATTATGTCACTATATTTTTTGTTGTTTCTAAAAATAGATTATTAAATTGTTATTGTTTCATCATCTAAACATTGTATACATTTACTTGTACAAAGTGCATGTGGGATCAACTCAATTTCATTCAACCAACAACTACTTTAAAAAAGCATTTCATAAGAGGTACATATTTATAATTTTCCAAAAGTTTGAAAGTTGAGCCAATACTTTTTTCCTCAAACATTAGCCTATTATACAATTTTTTTGTTTTCTGAAATTGGAAATATTCACATACTATTAAATATGCAAAAACATTGATTCTATCAATGAGTTAAATGCTAATAAAAATTTCTTGCTATTAAAAATTGAGTTTTAAATTCTTGTTATTTCATTATTTAAACATTGTATATATTTATCAGGTAGAGAGTGCATGAGGAATCAACCCAATTTCATTCAACCAACAACTAGTGAGCAAGAAGAAGCATTTATAAAGAGGTACATATTTATAATTTGAGCCCATAATTTTTCCTCAAACATTAGCCTATTATACAAATATTTTTCTTTTAGAAATTGGAAACATTCACATACTACTAAAGTTGCAAATAAATTAATTATGTCAATGAGTTAAATGCCAATTAAAAATTTATTGTTAAAAATTTGGTTTTAAATTCTTGTTGTTTCATTATCTAAACACTTTATGCATTTACCAGGTACAAAGTGTGTTGGTATTTCCAAATAATTGCTCAAGTTTCTTTAAGGATTAGCTAGATCCTATACTTTAAAACCCTAGATCAGTGGCCAATGAACAAGAGATTTTTTTTTTTATAATTGTTGTCCTTTGTACTTTAGGCTCTACAAAACCAATGTAGGTTTCCCTTTACACAACATCATTCACAAATTACAACAATATTTTCAACGATTTCAAAAAAAATTATAATTTTCACACTAAAATTTTAGAGGATGAACTTGATTGGTTCAAACTTCTTCAAATCATCTATATCTCTATACTTTAATCATGTGAAATGAGCATAAATAAAACAAATAAAATTAAAAAATAAGTTTCAAATTTAGGTTGATTATGCCTAGGTTTTGACTCTCTGAATCAATTTGACCATTGTCTTATCCATTACAATGCAAGAATGAAGTCATTTTTTTAGATAAAAAATTAAAAACTAACTCAAAGGTTTTTAATAATCTCACTGCATACAATAAGAAAACCAACAAACAAACAACATTGTTAATCTTGTTTAAGATCCCTACTATAGAAATAATATATTCAATTATCCAACTAAAAGCAATTTTAATATTTTACTTGATTAAAAGCCAACAATTAAACCTCCATTACAACAAATATGCAACGAGAACCTTCAATGACCTTTAATTATTATTATTCAAAAGATGTTGTATTATGGTATGGAGACATCAACAATATGACTTTTATTCATATAAACAACAAAATTGCTCCAAGTTGTTTTCTACTATTACAAAGAAAATTTACATCATTCTCTTTTTGAAACTTCAAAAGACCTGACTATACAATGTTGATCTTGTATTTATGTTCATTGATGATGACCAATTGAAAAGCAACTCAAATTTTTGGACTACTCTTCTTTATCTTCATCCTTTGATGACATGTCACTTATGAGTAGGATAAATTTGTTTACCCTAATCATGTGGGTCTTGTAATCATCATTTATTAATACTTGGACCATGTTAGAAAAACCCACCATACTATACTTAATTTTAGAGATCTTTTCCATAATGTGGTTCAATTGCTTAGTGTCAATCTCACTATCCTTAATTATTTTGAAAAGTTATGCCTGATTTTATAAAACAACCTCTTGTAAAAAAAAGGTTAGTAAATCAAATGCATCATTCCATTGATCAAATGTGCCATTCTATGGATCAAATGTGTTGTTTTATGGATCAAATGCATCACTCTACTATCAAATACATCACTATGGACACGGAAAAACTATCCCTTTTTTCTTGCTTGATTTGGTGTTGTGAGGTGTTTTACACGTCCACACTAGGTCTTGGACCCTTGCAAACTAAATAAAATGCATTTAATGATGTCTTGTAAAGGTGTTGTAAAGTGTTGTAAAAGAATTTCAGACCTCTCTAGACTTAATGGACCTATCTTTCCCTAATTCAATGTTCTAAAGTGTTTAATTGCATTACCACATCAATCTAGAAGGCTTGTAAACTAAATTTGACTCTAATCTAGTGTTGTAATGTGTAGGTTGTACCTTTCTAGGCTGAGTGGACCTCATTTTAGTGTTGTAAAGTGTATTTAATCACACTTTCACATTGAATTTGTGTCCCAATCCCTAATTGACCTTTACATCACCATTAATAGGCCTCTATGACCCCATATTGTGCATCCCAAGGCATAATTTGATCAAAAAATCAATGAAATCAACATAAGAACTGAAATTCCTCATTCCCTAATATTCCAGCTAGGAAAAGGGCCCCTCTAGGACTATAGCAAATATTTTGGCTTCCAACTTACTTTCTAATACTTCTAGGGTATTTCACCTAAAAGGAGAAAGGAGGGCCAAAATGTTTATGTCTACACTCAAAGTCAATGCAATATGGATGAAATATGCCTAAATAAGATAAACTAAATGCATAAAAGTAATGAAAGATATTGTTTATTGAATGAAAACTAGAGAAATGCAATTTGTTTGAAAACACATTGTCTATTACGAGTTGAGCTTTGAAATATTGTATAAAATTTTATTTATAAGTATTAAAATTTATGAAGACAATAAATATATTTAATTTCTAAAAAAATATAACAAAAATATTTTATACAACTTTTAATTATGAAATTTTAATTAATATTTATAATTTTATTTTGTATTCATATATCTTAGATTTTCTAAGTATCTTTCTAATATATAATTCCTATCAAAATATTTCTTCATTACTTAAGTATTTATTCTATTAATAACATATTTATACTCCTATTTATTTATACTCATGTTTAATTGAAAATTTCAAGTCTATCACTATCACACTCAACTCCAAATGTAAAGACTTCAACCAGTTTTGATATATGAGATTATTAAATAAAATAGACATATTAATTAATCTTTAGATGTTATGAGTTGAGCTCCAAAATATTATATAAAATTTAATCTATAAATAAATGTTAACATTTATGAAGAAAATAAATATATTTAATTTCTAAAAAAATTATTTAAAAAATATATTTACTACAAATTTTAATAATGAAATCTTAATTAATATTTATAATTTTATTTTATATTCTTATATCTTAGATTTTGTAAATACCTTTCTAATATATAATTCTTATCAAAATATTTCTTCATTACTTAAGTATCTATTCTATTAATAACATGTTTATACTCTATTTATTTATACTCTTCATGTTTAATTGAACTTTTCAAGTCTATCACTTTTAATTATGAAATTTTAATTAATATTACCCCACTTTAGCCTTATAAACCCGATAATACAAAAATCTGCCACCTTTTCCTTGTCTTTCACACATGCCTTGGTCATTTTCCATCGATGAGGGAATTTTTTCAAGGACTCTTGCATGTCATGTAGATGTATATGTGTCGTGTTGGCATCCTAACATGATTCATGAATCAGTGGACATTGGAGGCATTGCATTCTCTACCACCCTGCAAATTGTAATACTCCTTATGAACCTTGACTACCCAAAAATGTCCTCTTACCTCCTAAAAACACTTTTGAACTTCATTCTCTCACTCTCTCTCAATTCATTCACTATCTATCACTTCTACTCACTCAACTTTCACTCTTTTTCTTCCCATTCTACACTCTACACCATTTTTCTTGCTTCTACACCATTTTTCTTGCTTCTACACCATTATCTATTATAGGTTTTCAAGCTTCATGTTATTGGTGTGACTGTCTTTCTCTCTTCTTTCCTTCATTGGATTCTCCAACTACATAGAAGGGAGGTTTAAAACTCTCTTTTTTTTCTTTCATTGTCTTATTTATAGGATAACATTTAGATTGTCTTTGCATTCTATAAGTTGTGTCTATTTCCATTTCTTTATCATTTTCTCTATAATGTGGTCTATCAATTGTTCATGGAGGTGGAAACACTAGAATGGGGGTTTGACTAAGGAAAACTCCAAATCATAGCCACAACACTTTTTCGTTGACATGTGTAGGTACAATCTATTCATGAGGAGACACTAGGAGGATAGACCTTTTGTGAGTTGGTTTTCTTTTTCCTTCTCTCTTGTCAGTTTTTTATTAGATATTTTTTCTTTCAAGTTATAGTATTCTTCTTGTTGTTTTCTTTTATTTCACACATTTCTTCATTCACTGTTAACATGTTAGATTAAAACTCTCAGGTTGTTAGCACACCCTTTGAGTTTCATTCTATGAACCCTACTCTTTATCTATACAAGAAACTAGTGCACCTTTAAGATGATAGTGTACCACATTATTGTTTGCCTCATGCATTAGCATCCTTTAGTCGAGAGCCAGTTGGTTTATAGTTTGAGATCTTTATATTCTATTCACCCATTTCCTAAAATCCTCCCTCAACAAACATAAAAGGAAAAGCTTAGCTTTCTCTTCCTTTTCAACCTATTTCATTTCCGCTAATCTTGAGGTAGTTTTGAGGTGTCTAAGGGAATTTTTCTCCATTTAGACCCTATTTTTCTTGGGACTTAGGAGCAAAAAATCCCCTCCTTCACACACACAGACACACACACACACACACACACACACACACACACACACACACACACAAACACACACACACACACACACACACACACACACACACACACACACACACACACACACACACACACACACACACACATATATATATTGAAGTGATGAAGGTATTTCTACACCATAAAGGAAATCAATGTTTGATTCAAAAAGAGAGATTTAACCTATGTATAAGGTAATTGAAAATTAGTTTCTCACTTTAAAATGAGAAGGAAAAGTATTTTCCCTTCTAAACCATTTCAAAATGTCGTTTTAGTAGAGGTTAATAGATATCTTATTAAATGATTGCAACATGATAATACTAACGAAAATTTTCTCAATTGTGATGGATAGCTATGAGATGAATGAATAATTCTTACTAGATTCTTGTAGTTTATTTATTTTTATTAAGGTAAATTGGGTTTTTGATACGGCCCAAACCTTGTTATAGAAGAACAAAAAATAAGAGAAACCAACATAGAACAACAATCTAAATACCAAAATAACTAGGTTACCTATGAGACAACCATAGTCAAGATAAAAAACCACTTGAAATAAAGTTTTGAACCATCACAACCTTATTCAAAGAGTGTATACAAGAATCCATTTTTGAAAGAACTTTATTTTGTCGTTGAGCAACTTTCCAATCAAATATGTCTTCCAAATTGGAAGATCTAGGAGAAGAGGGATGGGATACCCTCTTAGAGTCTCCTTCTAAAGGAGTAAAACTATCTAAAGGACATTGAGGATTAGTAGAACCACCAATAATTGTAACATGATTTGAAAGAGGGGTAGAAGTAGAGGGTGAAATAGGATGAAGGGCAACACCATCAATAGAAATTGGAGAAAAAAGGACAACAACTTGAACCTAGAGAGAGTAGTAGTTGGAATGGAGGAGAGAATATCAATGTCCACAAAATAAATAATCAAATCATCAGGGACCATTGTAAGATGGTCGGGAAGATAATGGAAGGGTACGTCCTAACACTTTTTTAGAACTTATTAGTTAATGATGTTGTGTATTTTGTAAAGCTAAGTTTGATCGTTATCAACATTGGGATGAATTATAAAGAAAAATCATATAGAATTAGTCTCTTTCACCTGATGAATAAATCTGTGTTAATCCCATTCAAGGATCTAGTGCACCTATTTGGGGGCACATGAAACAAAAAAAAAATATGTAAGAAAATACAACCAGTAGGTGTAAAGCCCAACTTCTCAACCTTTGAAAGCATCCTTCTTGCCTGTGTGTGAATTTGAGCTTTGGATGTGGAAGTTCTTTCAAAGCCAAGAAAATAATCATTACAAGTCATCAAAGCCAACATAAAGGAGACCATTATATAAATGATTAAAACAAAAGAATACAATCAAAATACTAAAAGCAATAAGTAAAATCTTATTGCACAACAACCATATTTGTAGATTCCATTACATCATTAACTATTTAACTATCAATAACTCACTATCCCAAAAAATACATCTAGTCATCCACCATCCACCGCTACACTACTATACACAAAATAGCTCATCGTGGTATGGCAGTATCTGTCACTGTAT
Source organism: Sequoia sempervirens (assembly GCA_007258455.2). NCBI lineage: Eukaryota > Viridiplantae > Streptophyta > Pinopsida > Cupressales > Cupressaceae > Sequoia > Sequoia sempervirens. The sequence goes on along the minus strand of VDFB02000015.1, from coordinate 192,166,248 downwards.
TGCACCAAGTTTCGTGCACCATCACGGTGTGGCAGTGACAATACCGCACCACTGCAGGATACCTTCGATCATCATCGCTTGGTAGCGGTAACCACTGCTATACTACACTAGTCAACATGGAAGCACCGCAGGGTGGTAGTAACACTGCACTATCACAAGCTCAATCTAACACTTTTGCAGGGTAGCAGTAAGTACAGCTCAACCACTAGTCACTCCATGAGACATCTTAGGATGCCTGTAAAGGCCTAAAATCTCACTTGGTGTAATATAACTTGATAACGACCAACTTGGAGGTCCACTAGTGAATTTGAGGCACATAATTCCAACAACTAAATGCCATAAATTGTCCAAAAAAAATACAAATGTATCAAACTCAAGTCACTTAGGCAAATACGACATGTGAGACTTCCCACTAAACCAATTGAAAATTAATAAGGTGTAAATATATGGCTCTTTTAGCATTGCAAGTAAGGTGTAAATCACAAATATATAAGAAAGATGTGGCATAGCTACCAACAATTGCAATCTATAAATCAAGCACTATTGAAAATATAACAAAAAGAGAGATTGCAGCAAAAATCCTGGCTAAAAGATAAGACTATTATTTAAAACTTAACAGAAGGAAGAGCTTACACTTCTATAACACTATAGAACACCTAACCACCCAATATAGAAAGCAACCTTTTTATATAGATCTTGATCATGGGACATCCATCAAAGCATAACAATAGGTTTTTTTTTGTCATATATTGTAGTTACAAGTGCCATCCTACATGAAAATATGGAAGCATAGATAATTTGTGTTAAGCCAATTGTCAAAAAGTATAATTAAAAAGAAAAATCCTTACAATTGGACCTCAAATTGGACCAAGTAGATTTATGGTTTTATCTTTAGAATGTAGGAAACCTCAAATTGGATCTCTAATTGGACCAACAGATTTATGATTTTATCTTTAGAATGTAGGTTCTTTCTCTATTTGATATTCATGACCTCAAATTCAATAAAAAACTAGATAAGCAGACTTATGATTTTATTTATCCACCAACATTTGTATTCCTACACTCAGGTTTTTCTTCCAAGTGAAAACATCTAGAAGTGTTTTAGATTGGCTGAAAGTACTCTCCAACCTGGTTATGTCACTGATAGCAATCAAAGTTTTTCTGAACCATCCATACCTGAATGTTGCATCACAATGTATTGTTCTTGCACATAAAAATGCCACATATTAACCCCTTCTAAATAAAACATTTAATCATCATAAAACCATAATTAATAAATAATTTTAGTTTTAGAAAGAACCCGATGTCATTTACTATGAAAATAAAAGTTGTATAAATCACAAAAACTCCATGAACCCCCCTAAATGTAGCTTAAATCAAGTTTACAAGATGGGTTTTAGCATAAGAAGCTTTCTACTATAGCTCTCAATAAATGTATTATAAGAAGAAAATAAAATTCTTCACACTTGAAGTAATGCAATTAAACATTTATTCCAAAAGTATGTTAGCATGAGTTAACTAAAAATAGAATTATTTTTTTCTTGGTTTTTTTTTTTTTAATATGCCACGTGGAAATGGAATAATCACTAAGAAACCCTAACAATAAAAAATGAAGTAAAGGTCCAAGAAATAAAATTCCAATTTACTATTGTGTAATGGTGATGAAGGCACTTATATGAGCATGACCTGCATACAAATCCCTACTATTGAATTTCCATCCATCCAAAGAGAAAATAAGCAATGTAAGGATTTGAGCAATATAAGTCCAAAGGGTTATGTTGTAATGGTAATGGAATCGCCATAAGAGCACAACTGAGGAAAAAATTCTTATGATGGTAATTATGTGATCCATAACTCTATTGGTCATGTGGCATAGTTGTGTTATAACAAATACATGATGCATTCATGTGTGACCTAAGTTTAAAGTGGCTATGTTGTGATAGAAATGGAGGCACTCATATGAGCATAATTCATGTAAAAATTAATCAGTGTCACCACAATTAGGTGTCAATCATCATTGGGTGCATTCTAGTTGACTCAAGTTTAACAGGTTATAATGTAATGATTACATGATCCAAGAGTGATTGCCTCTTGCTGCAATAAAGAGCCTATAACTTTGGTTGATATGCAGAGTGGTTGTGTTATATCAATTATCTAGTGCATTCAACCACAACCCATGATTAATGGGCTATTCGAGAGAGTGATCACTATTTTCTAAACCTTATGAATGTTACATAAAAATGTATAGCTTAAACTACAAACCAAGTTTGCTACATACTTGAATGCAATCTGCTAATAACCATTATGGGAAGTATTAAAGTAAGACCCATGCTATATAGGTTACATTTCCCTTATCAGGTTTACATACCTTAATGATCAAACACAAGATTCCCACACACTCTAGGATACAATCCAATATCATACCACACCCTATCAAGACATCTAATTTTCTGACCAAAGATTTAAGGTTGTTTTTTAATACCAAAAAAAGAATTGGTAAGAGCATGACTAGGGTAAAAACCCTAGGCCTTCGTAGAAACATAAACCATAACTCTAGTGGATTAGTGAGGTTGTAATACCAAAAAGATTGAGGCATTGTAGCCAATAACAAAAATCTAGCAATCTAAAGATTGCAGCCAATAAAAAGAACACTATGTAGCTTAGTGAAATTTGTAAATGCAATCTATGAGCTAATAATGATAGTCACTTGAGGTGTGACAGTTAGAAAGAGGCTGAGTAGTGACAAGATAATAAAGCTCAAACCTTACATAGTAAAGTGGAGATTTTAACAGTGATTTTCCTTACCTCCTTGCTAACCTTAATGGTTTTTCAAATTCTATTGACAGTGTTGGACAAGGGAAATGCAATCAAGGAATGACTGTCCAAATGAAGTAATAGTGGTAGTCACAAGTTCAATGTTTCTTCTTAGCCATTGTATAATGGAGGTAGTGGATTACATGTTTGAGCAATGTTTTGAGACTCATCAAAGATGGGAGAACAGTGAATAATACCTTGTGGACTATGAAGAAGTGACAATAAGGTTGAAGGATCTTAAGACCCACAATACCATGAAACAATGAATCCCCTATAGTAAGTAAGTAGGTAGTCTATAGGGCATAGTTTGATTTTATAAAAGGATGCTCATGAAAGGAATATTCAAGTGATAGTGAGTGAGTTGTTTGAGATTGTAGTTGAGGGTGCAATATCTAGTCTTAAAGGCAGTTAGCAAAGCAATAAATGTGTAAGAAAATCAAACCCTACACAATAAACAATTCACAATTTTATCTTGCATAATGTCTTGATTTTGAAGACAAAAATATCATTGTATATTGATGAAGAAGGAATAACAAGTAGTGAGGAAGAAAAAGTGAATGTCAAATATGATTGTGCGAAGGACTCATCAAACTAGAAATCTCTGTGAAAGTAAACATCTATCATGGTAGGATCAAATAGTTGATAATCATTCACATCCTCATAATAGCCTAAAAAATGAAGGTTGACTCTTCTTCTCCATTGCCTTATACCAACCATATGGTATGAATGCCCAATCCTTACTACCAAATACCTTAAAGAAGGATAGATCAATATTGATATTGGACCAAGCTTCCTCTATAGTAATATTCAGATTTTCCTTGTAGGGAATGTAATTTTGAATATAATTAGCATAATTGATTTACTCAACCCAAAAGAATGAAACCATATAATAAGACTAAAGCATACAATTGGTCATCTTCTTAAATGATTTGTTCATCCATTTGAAAATACCATTCTATTAATCTGAGAGTATAACGAATCATAAAATTATGATGAGTGTCATGGTCAATATAATAGTCCTAAAATGCAAAATCTAAAATTAACATTTATCTTCAAACATAATTCTAATTATTAAATCAATCCATATGATTTAACCAAGATAAAACTCCTTGCAAACAAACTCTTATAATATATGTACACACCACCATTGTTCATATAGTATAAATAAATATGAATGAACAACTCAAAACTATCAATAAAGACCGATTTAACTTTTAAGATTAAAATTGCATATGCATGAATTAGTTTCATTATTGCAAAAATGAACCAGTCATAATACAAAAAGTAAACCAATAGAAAATATTAAATTCACACATACAAAGATTAGTTTCTTAATTGATAAAGTAAATAATAAAGCCCTCTTCTCTTAATTCTAAGATAATCTAATTATATTTACCTACTTTTTATTTGAAAATAATCATTTATTTTAATTCGACTCTAGTGCGTGTTATTATTCTTTTAGACAAGTTTATATGAAGTTTTCTTCTACATTTAAATTATGTTTTATAAATCTCAAATGTTGTCCTATTCACCCAGTTTTAATCCTAACCTATCTTTAATGCCTAGAAAAGGCCACAATGTTTAGAAAAGATCACACATGAGGAAAATAAAGAATATATTAAAGAAATATTAAAACTAACATTTGAACTTCACCAAAATTTTATGGACTCTTAAAATTAATACACCCCACTATATTATACAAGCATTTAGGAGGACACTAGTTGTTTTAGATGATATTAATAAATAAAGAAGTAATTAGCATAATTACACGTGGTTTTATCATAATACATACAATTATAAGAATAAAGATCTCAAAATCTAATCTTGCTATTTTGAAATATCACATAAACATCTTTCAATCTTATATACTTATTTCAAACATCAAATTTGTTTTTAATGATCTTAATTTAAACATGGACAACCTCAACTATTATAATTTTCATATCATTTAAATATAAAAATAAAATTATATTATTATGAATTAAAAATAGATTTTAGATATTTAAAAAAGTTATATGTGTACATAAGTAGAACTATCAACAAAACAATAGATTAGAGAAGACTTATATTTTAAAAGTGTAGAAATTAATATATCCAATAAAGATTTTTTTCTGTAATATTATAAAGATTAAGTTTTAGCATAAAAAGGGGTCTTAGAAGGAAATATAATAAATATAAATATAAATATTTAGATATTATGAATTGAATTCTAAAATGCTATATTAAATTTTATTGATAAATAATTTTTCAAATTTATAAAGAGAATACATATATTTAATTTCTAAAAGGAATATGTAACAAAAAAAATTTATATCATTTTTAATTATGAAATCTTATATTTTTAAAATTTTGATTTGTAATCTTATATCTTAGATTTCCTAAACCCCTTTCTAAACTATAATTCTTATTAAAAAAAATTATCTTTACCATATATATATATTAAGTATGTATTTAAAAAAAAAATGTTTATACCTCTATTTATTTATATCCCTCATGTTTAATTGAAATTTTCAAATCTATCACTATCACACCCAACTTGTCTTGAATGACTTTTGATATATAAGAGATTATGAAAATAAAATACATTAAAATAATTTTATACTATAATAATTTAAGATTGATTTATTATTGAAAATATTACTAAGATTTCTAAGGATAACTATTTAATATGAACATGTGGTCATTCTTGAGTTTCTTTATATGTTTATATGTTTAGATTAGAAAAATGAACTAATACTTGTGAATAGACTAAGGTGCAAAAGATTAGTTGTATTTTTGTATTCATCTCATAGCTACCCATCAAAATTGACAAAATCATCTTTAGTATTATTATCATGTTGCAATTATTTAATAAGGTATATATAAACCTCTACTAAAAAGATATTTTGAAATGGTCAAGAAAGGTAAATGGTTTTCCTTGTGATTACAAAGTGAAACTAATTTGATGTAAGAGACCCTATTGGATACCAATAAGGAGAGTCCTTTCACAATTACTTAATACATGGTTTAAATCTCTCTTTTTGAATCAAACATGTATTTCCTCTATGGTATATCTAAACACCATCACCACTTCAACAGACATATACATACATACATACATACATACATACATACATACATACATACATACATACATACATGCATGCATGCATGCATGCATGTGTACACACACACACACACACACATATATATGTATTTATGTATATATGTACACATGTACAGATATGTATATACATATATATACATAGACATATATGTATATATGTATATATCCATATATATACATATACATACTTCTATATATAGATAACTATATATACACATATATGTATATATATGTGTGTATGTATGCATATCTATATATCTACATATATGTATGCATATATATGTATTTATTTATATGTACATGTATATATTTACATATATGTATGCATGTATGTATGTATATGAAATTATTACATAAATAGAATAATTGATTCCTCTTTGTGGTCCTATTAAAGTCAATTATAAAAAATATTATTCACTGAGAGATATGAATCAGAATCAAGATCTATTATTTTTCATAGTTCACATGTGCTCTAGTTGATAGAAGATTTAATATCGCAATAGTAGAATAGATATAATATCCTAAAAAGTAAGAAATCATGAGATAAATTTACAAGATAATTTAGGAAAATATATACATTACTCCATTTGAACAAAAGATATGAGAGGTAAGTGTTATATATAGCTAAAATAAATGAATATGCAACCAAGAGGAGAAATAAATCCAACTATCAAGAAAAAGTTTCACCTACTTACTAGATGCCAAAATATATTATTGCACCTACTCAAGTAAAGAATAATAAGTTACAAGAGTTGGTTGATAAGTCTAAAAGAGGCTACCCAATGTGGGTGAGTGTGACACATGTAACTAATAGATTATGTGACACTCTCTCATGATAAGAACACTAATTAATCAAAGGAATCTTAATAATATTTGTAGAAAAAAGAAACATCCCCAAACATAAGGAAACTAAAAAAATATAGACTAATAGCCCCCTTAAGAAAAACTTAGCTGGGTGAGAATATGGGTCCTAGAAAATAAATCCAAATAGCCCCCTTTCCTACTTTCTGGTCAAAATAATATCCCCACTATCATATATTTTCAAAAAAAAAAAATTATATCAGAAGAGGGAGTTGTACCTCAATTAAAATTTAAAGGAAGATCACCAATGGAATGGTGATCTCTCTAACTATTGTTGATTGATTATTCCTTCTTGGGGCATTATAGAGTCATTTTGTGTTTGTTATTTAAAGGAAAAATCCATTCACCAATAAAGAGAAAGTTGTAACATGGCATAATTTTTATTCTATTCAATGTACAACCAAATTGAAAATTCCAACACATCTAGATGCATAGGTTTATGCAAGGAAAGGTCTTTTTTTGCATCCCAGTATGCCGAAACATTCTAGGCTACATTGCACTGATGATTTCTCTTAAGAGCTCTAAGTGCAAAAAAGTGGTAAACTTTAATGAGCTCTTTCTCAAAAACCATGATAGTTACAAACATTTCATCTAAAGGTATATGATCATGTAGCATCCCTCTCCAATAACCTCTCTCAAATTTTCATATATCCAATCGATTTTCTTGTGGTGACAAGTTTTTAGTTGATGGAAAAAGAATCAAATGTATTGAAGATAAAGTTGCAAGGTGGCATAATTTTTATTCTATTCATCGTTCAACCAAACTGATAGTTCCAACATGTTTGGATGGGTAGGTTTATGCAAGGAAAGGTCATGTTTCACACCCCAACATGCTGAAACGTTCCAAGCTACATTGCATCGATAATTTCTCTTAAGAGACCAAAGTGCAAAAAAAACCTAACTAGCTCTTTCGCAAAAACTGTGGCACTTACTATTGGCAGATGGTTAATGCTCCCCTAGAGATTTGTGACATGGACTAACCACCTCCTATGGATCCTTTAACTCTGGAAGTTGTATCAGGCATTAATAGGTCAACCTTTTGGTACAATGACAACCGTGGGGCCAACAATTAGTATGAGAGACAAAGGTGTCATGTTCGAATCTCCTCAGGTAACATTTGATAGGCTATCATTAGGTCCCATTACTTTAGAATATAATATTCAATTTGTCAACCAGGTAGTGTTCAAGGCAGTCTGCAATAGAAGAGGTCTAGAGTATCTCCCTCAGGTTTTCTAACTTTTAAGAACAACTTAAGATTAATTCTAACTTCAAACTGTTTAACTATCAAACTATAAAGTAATTTATTCCTAAGAAAATAGAAAATTCCTGAACTATAAGCATAAGTATACTAATTTAAAAAGAATAATAACTAAATTAAAAGGCATAGAAACAACTAAACTAAGAAGATAAAAAATTATAAGAACATAAAAGCTTATAGCAATCCATAAAACATTTCCTTAATAGTAAATAATAGAGACTACGAAAGTGAAAAGATAGCAAATACTTCAGAGCTAAAATTTCATAACAGTAAATTTAAATAACTCTCTATAGAACAACAGTATAATAAAAGAGAACACTTATCTACTCCCATCAAGTGGCTAGCTCGTGGGACAACACATTCATTCTTGGCTCACATTCACAGCTATTTCAGGAACACTTCTATCAATCATAGTTATCATCCATAACTCATAACTCAGAATTTCAGATAACAATCTCTTTATTCATAAACCTTGGAAACATTATGATAGTATAACCTTACTTTTCACTATGTATATCTTACTTCCGGAGACCGTATCTTTTATAGAGAAACTGTAACTACATGCTATATTTTAGATGGTATGGATAACCATTGAAAAATATCTAAACATATCTACGTATAACTCATATATCTTTAATCCTATTACACAACATTTAAGAGGCTAAAGTTGAGCCATAAAGTCTTTAATTTAAAAGATAATAGAAATAACAACTTTAAGAACATCTTCGGTCCATCACCCTGAAGTTCTGGAGCATATTTCCAGCATATATCTCTAATTGTTCTGGAGCACGTGCTAGCTGGATGCTTCAATTTGTAACTTTGATTGACCGATTATTATCTACAAAACACTTAAAACAACCCAATAAATCTGTATTGGAAAATTACTTTAAGAAATCAAAAGAAATAAAGTTTATACAAGTTCTTACTAAAATTAAGCAATTATTTCTCCTAAAATTTAATTAATTGGTAGAGGATAGAGATTTGTATGTATGAACTAGGTCTTTATGGTATTATCATGATGGGGTTATTTTTACCTCATCATTTCCTCCCCTTCCTAGTTCTTGGCAGGTCATCCTATCCCTTGATTATAATTTTTCCCTCTACTCCCTTCTTCATATTTTGCACTGATATCATACAAATCTTTTGCTATGACATCAAAGTTTATAGGGGAAATGTGGAAACCTCCCTGAAAAGAAAATCCCCATTTCCATTCATTGAAAATTCTGTCATCCTAATTTGTATTAATATGAAAATTAGGGGCTGGATATAGCATTAAAGGAGGTCTATACATCATTCCTATCCATTTTGTTCTGAGATCTCCTAAAATTTTGGCCAAGGCATCTGCTCTTCTGAAGGACTATCTAAGACCAAGAGGAGAGATCACTTCTCTTTTCTTTAGATATATAAGCAATGGAGTGTATCTCTCTTCACATGCATGCCAAGCCTTGCCAACCAATTTTTGCCCCTATTCTATGAAATTATTATAGAAAACTCAAAGGCTATCATCATAACTTTCTTTCATTTTCTCATCCAGCAAAAGAGCTACAAATGTCTTTTTAAAAGCTGTTGGTCTACTATTTGGAGATCTCATTTGAAGTCCTATACTTTTCTCTGCTTGAACATATTCTTTATTACGTTCTTGCCAATGAATTTGATTCTTCATAGTAGACAATAGAGATCTTAATTGTACTTCCCCCACAAAAATATTAAGAAAGAAATCAGTATCTCTCTCTAACAAAAGATCATGGGTAAAGAATTCACATAGCATATCTTGCTCTTCAGGGTTTGAGTCTGCAAATACTTTAACAAATTCTTTATCATTAGGTTCACAAGGATGATCATTGTAAATTCAAAGCAATTTCCATCTAAAACATTGTTCATTAAAAAATATGGAATACAATCTAGATGGTCTTCTACAGGATAAAATAAAATCAGCTATTTGACATGCATCCTGTTTCCCCTTATAAGCTTTATGAAATGCTTCTCTTAATAACACCATTTCCATTTTCAATCTGTTATTCTCAACTTGTGCATTTATGAGGAAATAGCACCGTTCCATCCATTTCATTAATAATGGAGGAATCTGAATTTGGAACCATTCATTTACCGTTGGCTCAGTTTGAACTTCTCTAGATTCCATCTTTGGTTTACTTGTGCTTTCCTGCAAGTCTTGCTCTAATTCTACAATTTTACTAAGAGAAGTATTTAATTCTTCTTTATGTCTTTTCTTTTCTTCTTCAAAGGCTAAAAACATGAGCATAAAATTTCCTTTTAAATTATGAATTTCTTCATTTAATCCATCCCTGTGTATCCTATTTTCCTTATCACAATTCTAAATTTGTATTTGCAGCTTAGTAATAGATGTATCTTTTCCCTATATTTCCAACTTTAAATCCTGAATTTCTTGATTCCTTTCATTTATTACAGTCTTATACACCATTATTTCCTCTTGTTGTAATTTCACCTTTTCCTTATTTTCATGCAACTGATTTATTAACTCTCCCATCTCTAATTTCAATTTTTCCAATTCTATGTTAATATTTTATGTTTCAACAATTTCAACAGCTTTATTAATAACTAGAGACAATTTCCCTAACATATTGTCATCAATCTCCATAGGAAGTGGAGATTGTCCCCTTTCTATTTCCTGGTTTTCCTATTCTACAGCTTCTTCTTTACACACCAAGTGAAAATGTACTTCTTCAACAGATATTTCTTTTTCTGAGGATTGGTGAATTGACTCAGTTTCCAAATTTCTCTTTTTCTTTTTAGCTTTTGACCTATTCTCTTTACTTTGTGTTGGGGTTTTTGCAGATCCAGAGGATAATCTTTTACTCCTCATTAAAGGAGGAGTATCCTGATAATTTAAAATAGTTGGATCATTAAGAAGAATAGTTTTTCTTTTCCTCTTCTTAATAGGGTGAGTATCCACATTTGGACTCATTATCTCTACATCTTCTATCTGGGTCAGAGTTTCAAATTCATCATTTCTAAATTCTGGCACTTCCTCACCAACTATGGTGGGAATTTGGGGTTTAGGAGCCTTAGGGTCTTTGGGGGAAGTTGCTCCGGAAGGTGAAGCAACTTGTTTTGAAGATTCTCCTAATTTTATCTTCCTTCCTAATGTAGGCATATCAAACTTCCCCAAAAAAAGTTTCCCATTTGATTTTAGGTTTCTTACGGAAATGATATTTACAAATCAATTGAATTAACCCATGGTGTTTTAATGGCCCTGAACTAGTTTTGTATCTCTCTATTGAAGAATTAATAGAATCATTCAAGAAATGAGACAAATTAACCCTTAGAGTAGGGTTTTCCTTCCCATGCCACAAATGTATTAATATGCAGAATGTTGGTCCTACCACTGTGGTAAGTTGACCTTCACAAGTAAAATATCTAATGATTCATGCAATAGCAATACCCCAGGGTTCTAAAATAGAAGCTCACTGAAACCCCTTATTTTGTCCCCTAGTACTGACAACTATCATGGGTTGAGGATCTCCCTATCTAAGGAATAATTCTGATAATTTTTTATATGGAATTTTTGTGGTTTTAGATATTTTAATACCAGAATCTTCTAACCCTGAAATAGAAGAGATAATTTTTGAACTCACCTTGAAACACTTCCCATGCAAAATCCCCTGTCTGTTAGAGTAGTTTTCTGCAAATGCATTCACCAGCTTTTCATTATACCCTTCGAATTTCCTGACAAAATCCAACCAACCCACTTCTTCAAACAGCCGAGAGATATTACTTAACCCCAATAGATTTTCTACAAAAGCCAACTCAGATTTCTTCTTTGTACCGCCCTTTTTTTCTCTCTCTTGCTTACCACCCTACTGAAAAATTCAATAATGCCAAGAACTTGTGCATTGATATTTTTGAAAATATGATCAAACTGTAATCATTTACTCTCCTCTTGCTTAGAGCTTGCTATGTAATAATTTCAATTTGCATGAAGGGCCACAAAAAGAGTGGCGTACTTAACAATTAATCACCAAGTGGTGCAATTTACTAAATTGGGAAAGGAAACTCTTGCCAATCAATCATATTTTATTCAAAAATAACTACTTATTTAAAGAAAAAATTTGTACTTACTTCCATTCCATGATTGCTTGAAGATCTTATACCTTTACCAATTTGATAGGATGATGCAAGGGTATTGGCTAAGGTGATAGTATAATTATTATGACATGAATGAAAAGGCTCATGGATGACGAAGTCATTAATAAAGACAGGCTATTACAACGACTTTTATTTATAATGGCAGAAGAAGGCACATGTACCAATGTACGATAATCAAAGCATTGAAAAAGATATGAAGATTTTTCTAGAAAGGAGTTGGTGAAATGAAAATGAATAAGTTTCATAGCATGCATAAAGCATGAATTCAAACAAAGAAAGTGGTTAAAGTTTTGAAGCATGCATAAGGCATGCATTAGGAACTAGAAAAATGGATAAGTTCCAGAGCATCGCTAAAAGATGCAACCGAAACGGTGATCGAATGAAAGTTTTGGAGCATCATCGAAAGATGCAGCTGGAACAGCAACAAAATGAAAGTTCTGGAGCATCGTCGAAAGATGCAGCCGGAGCAGCAACCAAATGAAAGTTTTGGAGCATCATCGAAAGATGCAGTTGGAGCAGCAACTGGAGAGAAGAAGATAACGAACACCACTAACTCAAACTTTAGGAGTTATATCATTCCACAAGAACATCTGTCCAACATGGTAGGCTGAAAAGCAAGTTCCAGAGCATCGGGTGTTCAGACCGTCAAGTTCTGGAGCACTGGCTAGCTGAATGATCAAGTTCCAGAGCATCTTTGAACAGTGCTCCAAAAGTTGTTATTTCTTTATGAGAGGTCCTGCAAAATGAAAATACGTGTTAGGTTTGAAAATTTATAAAAAATGCTTTGAAAATAAATTAGGTACACATGTCTTTTTATTACAAATTTTTTTCATCCATTTTTTTTCTTCAAATAAATGTTAAATAAAATAGACTCTGCCTTGGCGGAGTCAATGCATTGGATCTCTCCTTGCATTTCTACTAGCTTTGTAAATTCTTCTCTATTAACTGGTTTATGGTAAATACGTAGGCGATGACCATTAACTAAGAGAGTTCGTAAATCACCATCAATTGGTTTTAACTGAACTGTGCCATTTGAGTAAACCTCAAATATTTCATATGGCCCCAACCAATGAGTTCTGAGTTTTCCTTTATGGTTTTTATATCTTGAATCGAATATAGCAAGGCCCAGTCACCATTATGAAATTCTCTCTCTTTAATATATTTTTCATGCCAAACTTTCCATGGATGTTGAACTAATTTTGTTTGATGAGCAACATCCAGACAAAGCTCATCTAACTCATTTACCTGTAAAACTTGTTCTATTTGAGCTCATTTGAAATCTAGACCCAATTCCATAGCTGTTCGTAGGGTCTGAAGTTCAAATTCAATGGGAAGAAGAGGCTTCTTTCCAAAAACAAGCTCATAGGGATTGAATCCAGTTGTAGATTTCCATATTGTATTATATGCCCAAATGGCTTCAAGAAATTTCCTGGCCCAATCTTTCCTTCTCGAAGAGAGTTTTTGTCAATATGTTTTCTAACTCCCTATTAGTCACCTCTACTTGACCATTTTCTTGAGGGTGATAGGGGGATGATAGTTTTTTATGGCTCACCTCAAAATGGTCTGTAAATGCTAGGAGAAGTTTGGACATAAATTGGGGTCCCTAATCTATAACAATGGTTCGAGGGGCTCCAAATCAAAGAAAAAATTTGTTATAGAGAAAATCAGCAACTTGTTCTTCTCTAGCAACTCGTAAAGCTTGAACTTCAGCCCATTTTGTTAGATAATCGGTACAAACTAATATATATTCTTTCCCTTGTGAGGAAGGATCTATAGGGCCGATAAAATCTAACACCCATTTTTTGAATGGTTCCAAAGTTACTTGAGGCTGCAAAGAAATTTATGTCGAAGTAGTTGGTCTTCCTACCCTTTGACATTCATCACAATGATGAACATAATTTTTAATATCTTTATGCATTGAAGGCCAATAATATCCAGTACCTAAAATTTTATGGGAAGTTCTTTTTGTAGAATAATGAGCCCCTAAAGGATCATTGTGATAGGCCCTCAGAATACTATAAGTTTCATCATCCCTAACACACCTTCTCAAAACCATATCAGGTCCACAACAAAATATAATCCCATTAATCCATTTAAATGGTGCACATTCTCGAATAAGTTGCTTCCTTTGTTTTAAGGTAAATTCAGGAGGTACTTCAGAAGTAGCTAAATAGTTGGCAATATCAGCAAACCAAGGGACCTTTATAGATATAGCAAACAAATTTTCATCTGGGAACTCATCTTGTATAGGTGCTCGATCACCCTCTTCTTGTTTGATTCGAGATAAAAAGTTTGCCACTTTGTTAAATTTCCATGGCTTGTCAAGTATTGTCACATTGAACTACTGAAGAAGTAGTAACCATCTCATTATTCGACCATTAACTACAGGTTTATTCATTAAATAATTTACAGCTGAGTGATCTATGTAAAATGTAACTTTATATCCTGTAATATAATGAAAAAACTTTTTAATGGCATGGACCACTAGTAAGAATTCTTTTTTTGTTGTCGTGTAATTTCTCTCAACGAACGTTAAGTTTTTACTAATAAAATATATGGCATATTTACCCCCATCCTCATCTTCTTGCCCTAATACTACACCAATTGCATCATTTGAAGCATCAACATAAATGTGAAAGGGAAGACTCCAATTTGGTCCACATAGTACAGGAGCAGAGACAAGCTTTTCTTTTATCATTTCAAATGATTGTTGACACTCAGACTTCCAATTAAACTCCACATATTTTTGGAGGAGAGAAAACATAGGGGGCGCCAGCTTACTGAAGCTTTCTATGAATCTTCTATAATATCCAGTATGTCCAAGAAAACTTCAAACATCTATTTGTGTTTGAGGTATAGTTAATTGTTGTATGACTTCAATTTTTTTAGGATCAACTTTTATTCCTTTCGAGGAAATGTGATGGCCTAAGACTATTCCTTGTTCCACCATTATTAAACACTTTTCGTGGCTAAGGGATAGTTGGTTTTCCTCACAAACCCAAAACTCCCATCTGTGTTTTGAAGAGCTCACTGGTAGGTCAATCGGCTATACTATGAAATCACCAAGATAACTCTACACAATAATTGACAAGTGTTGCAAATATAGCCAAGATGGCCCTCTGAAAAGTCGTTGGAGCATTACAAAGTTCAAAAGGAAGAACTCGGTATGCACATGTACCCCAAGGACAAGTAAAAGTTGTCTTATCTTGGTCTTCTAGTGCTACCGGAATTTGGTTGTAACCACTAAATCCATCTAAGAAAGAAAAATATTTCCTCCCAGCCAAATTGTCCAAAACCTGGTCAACAAATGGTAAGGGAAAATAGTCTCTAAAGGTGGCTTTATTAAGTTCTCTATAATCCACGCAAATTCTCCACTTGCCATTTTTCTTTGGTACTACTACTATAGGTGACACCCACTTACTATTTGAGATAGGATAAATAAATCCTGCACAGAGGAGTTTCTCAATCTCTACTTTAACAAGATCCTTTAATGCAGTGTTGAGTCTCCTCTGTGGTTGACGAACATGTCTTATATTAAGACTGTGAGTAATGGGATGAGCAAGATATCAACTATTGATATTGACATTTTTTCCTGGTAACAACATAATTATTTTTGTTCTTGGATAAGCCGAAGTGATAGTGTGTATTGGTCGTAACAAAGTGTTGAGAGGACAACTATGAGGTATAAGTCAGTGAAATCTTGTAATATCATCAAAGAAATAATTTGTTCTAGGAATCATATTAGCCAAGGGACAAGGCATCCCCATGGTAACATAATTTTGTTCCATCCCACTTATATCAATCGATTGTCCCAAAATTTCTGGTACATCCTCTATCACTTCTTCACTAGAACTTATAGCAAAATGTGCAACCTCATTCACTAACTCATCCTTTAATTCTTCACCATGTTGTTTAATCACTACCATGGCCAAAGAGGCCAAACTGTCTTGCCCACTAAATTCTTATGGTTCATCAACTGAGACTTTATTATATTTGGTAGGTTTAGCAGGAGGATATAAAAATAAACGTTTACTATCTGGACCATGTGAAATGGTCATTCCTCCCTCTCGACAATCAATTTTAGCAGTGATAGTAGCCAACCATGGTCTTCCCAAAATTATTGGATAACTATCTTTAGGTGTAAGTGATTGAATTATTTGAAAGTCAACTAGATATTCCCATCCATCAACTTTTACAATAACATTTTTTATAACACCTTTTGGAATGGCTATAGACAAATTTTCCATCTGCAAGACTGTAGTTGTATGACTTAAATCTGTAAGACTTAATTTCTCCATTACATCCACCATCATTAAATTAATAGCTACTCCCAAATCCACCAATGCATTAGGTATTGCTACCTCATTAATTGTAATAGTAATCAGTGGACTCCCAAGATCATCATATTTTGGAGCAACAGTATTTCCAGACCAAAATTTAGCTAGATAACCATTAATGTGCACAATGTTTATTTTCTTTGGTTTCCTTCCTAGAGTTCTAATACACAATTGTTTGATCAACTGATTTAACTCAAGAATTTCATTTATTGCCTGCAACAAAGGAACCTCTATTTGCAATTGTTTAATTTCTTGAATTAATGCAATTTTAGAAGCTAATAACATTTCTGGAGTATCTTTCGAAATTGTTGATTTCAGGCACTTCGAAAATGGTGCTTGGGTTTTCTCCTTTGAAGGGATATCTCTTTTCTCCTTTGGAGGAATATCTTTAATAGACTCAGTCAAAGATTGACCTTCCTCCTCCCGAGATAAACTAGCAGCTCCTGGTGCTGAAAACTCAGTAATATTCGTAGGTAGTATAGTATCTTTCTCAAGATTTTGAGAAATAGGTTTGTCCACTACTTCCTCAATAGTGGGCGATTGAAGTGTCTTACTGGAATGTAACTAAACATTTCCATAATGAATTGCATTAAGGCCTGTGACATGATCTTGCTTCGTAGTATATACCGGAGTATTTTGTCTACTATTATTTGGATTGGGAAGTGGTTGTGCTGGAAGTTGAGGTTGATTCACCTGCTCAGTCTGAGGAAGATTCTGAGGTGGTGGCAACAAATTCTATTGTTGATTCCTCCTAGGACTAGTATAAAATTGATTTTGTCCCTGATTCCATTGGGAAGCGATATTTTGTGGGTACCATTGTTGTTGTGACTGGTTTGGCCATTGTTGAGTTCCCCATGAATTCCTTGCCCATTCAGGACATCCCCAATAAGGAGTTCCCCAAGTAGGCTATGGAGGGTAGGTCTGATTCCAAGATGGAGGCCATTGATTACCAGCCCAGTTATTCTGGGGTCTGCATGCAGGATTGGAATTTTGTCCATAAGGAAAATTACCTCCCTAGCATTGATTTAGCACATTCATTTCATCTTCAACCTAAGCATTTTTTTTCTTAGTATTCTTAAGATCAGTAAGAAGCTCGCATTCATTGGTAGGGTGGTTTTGCTCACAGAGTTGACAAACATTAACCTTATCTAAAGGGCACTCACGTAAAAGATGTTTATTTCAATACCTAGGACAATAGATTGACAAAGTCTCAAGGTTACGTGTCTTTGCTTGTATACTATCCAACGTAGTATTCAATTGGACCAGTATGTCTATCTTTAGATTTGCTATTTCTTCTCAAAGTTTACCTATCTCATTATTCCCTTTGAAAAGATTTGTTTTTTGGATTCTTCCACGAGTTCGTGAAAAATTGCACGACACAAATCACATATATCTTCAAGGTTTAACTAGACACATCACCTTTTCCCATTAAATCAAGACTTTTTCTTGCATCATCATCAAGTCCTTTAAGAAATATAGTCTTGAGAATCTCAACGCTAATGGTTGTTTCCCCACATCGTTTTGATAAGAAAAGAAACCTATCCAAATAGTCTTCTAGACTCATCCTCATTCTGCCAAAGTTTAAATAAGTCTTCCTTACGATCACTCACCCTACAATAACTCTGTTATTTATTCAAAAA